>CM068582.1:43357343-43758509 GCA_035048485.1 Pteria penguin | reverse complement strand
TTTGATAATGTCTGTACGATACCCATATCTTTGAACAATATTTTCACGAACAATCCATCATATTAATCCTCCCATAAAAAAAAAAAAAGAAAACACTCTTATGCTATATAGTACCACTAAAATCTGCTTCGTACAGCATGTCTTAATATACCTTATTCGTAAATAAGTGGCCCATATATGAATGATAGGGTCAGCAATTCCTTAACTTTTGCCGCAATATCTAAAACATTACGATCCGGCAATAATAACTCAACCGGCGCATGTGTCGTCCTGTAGACTCCATACCCATTTTTCCCTACCTGTTTCAAATTTGCCGTGTTTGTTCAATATGTAATCTGAATCATACACACTGTTTGTTTCAACTGGAACGAGATGCAATTACGCAAACAGTGGTGAGCGATGATTCAAACTACAAATAAACACTACCCAGCAAATTCTGACACACGGTTAGGAAAACAAAAATTAGGGGAGGAAGGGAGGGAAGTAGGGTGGTACGTAAAAACCATCTTTCATAAAATTACAACTTGAAACGTCAAATTTTCCCAATTTTATTTCATTCGGTTTTTACTTACCACCACTGATATACATATAGGATAGATTTACAAAAGCCTTACCATACAACATCAAGGAGCTGCGTGCTTCAATATTCTTCATAATTTCCTGCGTTCATCACTCCAGTTGGCGTAAAAACTTCCACCATTAAATAGCGAATGACTTCTTTAGTCTCCAAATACATGTACTTAGTATATGAAATAGTTCAAAACAAATGATAATCATCATAGATTAATAAACAACTCATAATTCTTAAAACAAATTATGTACAGGAAACTCGCAGAAATATAAAACCTTAACTTTTCAAGAATGAGTTCTTAAATCAACAATTTACTCCTGCAAAACTGAAACACTTTCTTTAGCACATCTTAGTGAAGTAAAAATTTTGTAAAAGTCGATTCCTTTCGACCAAATACAGCTGTGTCCCTAGTCTGGAATTTCATACTTGTCAACCATTAAAACAGACAGACACCCAAGCAAAGGAGGCTCGTGCATGGACCCATCATTACACAACAATGATCGCCATTATGTCCTTCTAGATCATCTACCTCATGAGAATACAGTTGCATAACCACAGACTATTGGACTATTATCGCGTCATCAACAATTCGATCCAGGAAATTGTAATGAGAACTCACGTGGGCCTGAGTGAGGCTTATTATTTGTAGATAAAAAGAGTTTCAATTCATCAAACACATTATCCCTTTCTAACGAAATTTCTCAGTCCATTTCAAATATTCACCTAGGGCCCTCCTTAGGAATCAAAGTGCCTTGTTGTCTACAAAACTGGGTACAAAAAATTTTTGTTCCAAAATACGGTCTGCTCGATCTTGTTTTAGATAGTCCACTGCCTTATGAAAATCAATCCTCTGCTGGTAACTGTTACTGAAACCTCTCGCCCAATTGTAAAGGCTTGTAGGTCTGAGCAACGTCTGAACGGTCGTGATATGCTAACAAGAAAAACCAACTTTCATTGTAAGATTTTTTAGGAAAGAATATATTTCATTGGTTCAAGAAGGATCCTTCTCCAACATATTCAAAACTCTGAGAAGATCCCCAATCTGGAACTAATTTAAACTCTAGGTGGTCTAGAATTAAATACACCATTGAGCAATCTAATATTGTAATGAGATTGCCCTATCTAGTACACCTTGTCCTACTGAGCCTAAAACACATGACAACATTGATCTGTATCCCTGCAATTGTTCTATATTGTAAACCTTCATAGAACAGATCGGTCCAAAAATTCTGCAACAATCCCTTCAAAGTAGTAGAATAGGGATCATTAATCCGTTCTTGACACCAGCTATTAAACCTTCTGAACTTGACAATATAATCTTTTTGCGCTACCTTTTCTCTCAAGATGCAGATAAAAGTTTTCTGACTCTCTGAGCCAAAAGCCTGCTGCTCATCAAAATTTCTGTTGAGAGCAGCCACGCCGACCCAGCTTTGAATATTTCTGGATTTTGATGAAATATTCTTGTTTTTTGGGTTGGCTTAATAGATCTTCTCTTTTCGGAAGAATGCGTATGAAATTCTATTGCAAGAGATAACAGATTTGTGTACCAGTGTTTCCGAGGCCATAGGGGAACCATTAGAAATCAATTGGCAATTGAATTGAGACATGTATTCCTAGAACTTTGGGTATCAAACTGATTGGAGGAAAAGCATAACCTATCATTCCCCCTCCCATGATATTGACAACTGCCTCTATTGCAAGAGCTCTCCGACTCGGAAACCAAGAACAAAAAATCATTGTTTTGAGTGATTCTGTTTCCGATGCAAACAAATCTATCATTGGTGTTCCCCAAAGAGGTAAACAGACAGATTCACTACCACTTGACTGTTTAATGACCATATCTTTTGGGAAGAATCTTCATTCGTGAACAGATGATCTGCTAAATTGTTGGCTGTGCCTGCTATGTGAGCTGCTTTTCCAATTCGATTTTGTGTTGAATAACAATCTTGAATAGTTGCCAAATCCTTATACAGAGATTGGGAGATTTGGTCCCCCCTTGTTTGTTGATATAAATTGGACAACTGTGACATTGTCGTGCAACGAACTAAAACTTTCTGACCCCTCAGGAAAATGAAGAAAATGCATGAGAACCCTGACTATTTTCTTCCTAGTTCCTGAATAGTATTATATGAGAGAGATTTCTCTTGCTCTGTCCTTTGCGACCTTGAAAAATCTGATTCTCTAAATGTCCCCCCATAACCTACTTTGGATGCATCCGTGGTCAACACTTGTGTTGCACACCATTGCTGTAGCTGATTCTGCCCTAAGCGTGTTGGCTCGCTGTAACCACCAATTCAAATGATCTTTTAGGTGTTGAGTGTAATTGGAATGAATAGCTTCCAAGTTCTTGGAAGCTTGATTCCAAAAATGTCAATCACATTAATCTGAACTGGTCTCATATGTAGACGGGCAAGGCGGGAAATTATCTCTATACAAGATGCCATCGATTCCCAGAAACTTGAGAAAATTCTGAGCTGAAGCAAATTGTTTATGTCATGAGGTGTAATATCTCTGACTTCTAATCTTTTGAATTCTCACTTGAGAGGGATAAACCAAACCATTGATCTAACCTGAACTGACAGCCCAGATAGACTACATTTTGCGTGATTGGTGGTAACTGACGATTTTGCAACATTTATTATGAAGCCTAAATGAGTCAGTAACTGGAGCACTTTCTCTTGGTCTTTCAAGCGCATGTTTCTTTGACTGTTTCGTATCAACCAATCGTCTAGATATGCTACATAGTCTTATGTTGTGCAATCTTAGATAGGCAGTGACTTACTGATACAATCCTTTGTGAATGCACGAGGCGCCATCTGTCTGTCCAAATCACATTGCACGGAAACTGGTAAAAAACTGATACTGAATATTTTGAATGCTGAACCTTTAGAAATTTTCGATATGTTGGATGTAATGGAGGACATGAAATTTACGCATCTTATTAGATCTAGATATAATGCCGCTGTCGTTCGGTTTTTATTATATTCAGAACTTTTGCTAGTGTGTCCATTTTGAAATGTTTTTGACTAGAAATTTGTTTAGTGGTTTGAGATTAGGGGGATCACAGGCCGTCATATCTCCTGTTTTTCTTGTGATCCCCAGAAAAAGAGTACTGTAAAAACCTAATTTTCCTCTCGGTGACAGGAACTCATCTCTATGGCTCTTTTTTCATTTCTTTATTTTTTTATACCTCCTCTGTAAAAATATTCAGATTCATTGCATTTATTACAGTATGTTTTATACCTGTGTTTTCTGGACGTTTTAGGAATTGTAACGGTCAAACCCTCTTTCAAAACAGATAGAACCCAACTGTTTTCCGTAATCTTTTCCCACTCTTTTACACAATTTTATTAGTCGGCCGCCCACTGGCCGTCTCGGCACACACTAACATAAGTTCTGAGTCACTGTGAATCTTTATTGTTTGTAACGAAAAGAACTTACTGGAGCAACTCTTATCCTCTATTGTTGTTTCTATTTCTCGACCAATTTGACCTACCATAGTTAAGGGGTTGTAAGGCGTTATTGTATGAACCTGGTCCCCTCTGTGCCAGTCTTATTTCTCATTATTTTGAGAAATTAGAGTATGGAAAAGTTGAGGATGCTTTTCCTCTTGTTTATCGAGCCTGAAAAAGACTTAGATCCACGTCGTGAATATAATTTCAGGTAAAACTTTCTGAAATTTGCTTAAATCTCTCACTGCCTGGACTTAGGCTTCTCAACAAAATGGAGAACCAAAAACTCCCTCACTAGAAAGTGGGAAGAGACATAATTGTATTTGAATAATCCTTATATTCATCTAAGCCTGTGTCATATAATATCTGCCTTGCGTCTCACTAAATGATGATATGCAACTGTTCTGGCCTATTCTGATTCTAAAGTTTTGGTAACTCATGGCAAAGATGTTCTCTTACTGTCTGTACAGCTCTAAGTTTGGGTCTGGACTTTGACAAATTGTCTAAAAGACCTAACCTAAGGCTTGCTGTGTGTAACATGTAGTCATGATAACCCTACGTGCAGCTGTCTGACCTTGGTAACCAATTTTTTCAATGGACCTCATTTGGCGATTATACAACTCCCCTTGAACCACCAAAAGCTGCCTTGTGGCCATATTTCTTAAACCAACAGGGACTCTATAGTATCATCCTAACGTAGGTACTGTTAAAGTTCTCTTTAGGAACTGTCATAAATAGGAAAAATTGCTCTATAACTGTCTCTATCACAGATGACATTTTCATAGGTGTCCGAGTTATGCCAGGTATTTGACAAAATTTCCTGTTGACTTTGATCCTAGTACAAGACCAACAGCTGCATTTGATTTAATAGTCTGAGCATCTGAACCGAAAATATCACCCAAGCTTATTTTTCTCCTCTCTTCCTGATTGGTATATTTTTTCCCAAAACACGACATCACCTCTAAGTTTCGTCCAAGTTTACCCCTCTAGAACCCTCGCATCTTTGTAGGCCGAGTTACTTAAGTGAGACTACAATCATGGAAAAAATTGCATTCCTCCTCTCACTATGTGACAGCATACGAACAGAAAAATTTATCAAAGTCTCTCTCTTCGACTTCACACATGTTTCTTATTTCTGTCCAAAATACGGAGGGCTGCACCCAAAGTGGACCTCTCTTCATTCTCATCTCGACCCAGCGTAGGGGTTTATCGGGCGAGACATCTCTCCCCTTATGTCCCCAATAGGCCTGAGAATCCTGTCCATTTTCTCCTCGAAGGTCGAGACAAGCGTTGTTCCTGAGCGGTAATAACCCGCTCTTGAACACGTGTAAGCTCACGTTTTCGCCCGCGTTTTCTCTGTCTTGTATCAGAAATATCGACGAAACATTGTCCCGAATTCGTTATTGCGATCATGGCACCGCCGTTTGCACGCCTATCTCCTAGTCTGACATCATTTCTAGTGTCAAATATTCAATTACTGTAAAGTTAATTTGTATGAAAACAAATACACGACTAGTCTCTTTCGTCGCAGAAATAAAACTGAGGAAAGGAAGTAGTTCAACGCGCTTAGGTGATCAAGATAATGTATGGGTTCATTCTAGAGCGTTTTTTCTATGCGAGTTTAGTCTGTGTTTAAGGGAATGACAATCCTATATGTATAACAGGTGGTAAGTAAAAACCGAACTGACAAAATGAAAATTGCACATGCTGCAACAACAAATATATGAAACACTGTACAATATCAGAAATGAATATTTCTTGAAGATTGACCTCTCTAGACAAAAGCTTTAACCTGAAATCAAACTCTGAAAACTATTAGAGACAGGGCTTATATATACCAGAGTTCGTCCTACAATTCCTCGGACATTTTTTCCTCCACCAGCACTTGACTTAGCTTTTGAAATTTGAGCACATATTCTCTTGATACAATGTTCTTTGATTTCTGTCATCATTGTATTTTGAAAATCCGTATTTGTTATTTTGGAATTTCTAATTCATACTTGGTATATTTCGTTTCCGTTACAATTTTAAGGCAATCACAATTTTGCTCAAAATATTACCTACATTTACATTACACCACACTAACTACTGAATTTCCATTGTATTTGATTGGCTGATAACGAATGTCTCTATAAAATGATAAATTCTACATATGGAACATGACATATAAAGTTTCCGCGCTTTACGAAAAGGTTGGAAAATATCAATACTCCTCATTATGCAATAGTCCCCAGGATATATTTAAATGAATTCCTCTAACTTTAATATAGCTTGTAATGGTACGTGATAAAACAAGTGTGTGTTGTAGTGAATGAAGAAAAGTGAAACATAACATTTCTACGGGATGTATTTAATATTATATAAAAAAAGCGATATATTCTTATAGCCAGAGTACGAGTATTTCATAGGATATTCTATTAAACAATTAAAAACATCAACGTGACTTTTATCGAATCTTTAACTGAAAACCATGCAACTGTTGAAAAGATAAAATTCTTTATCTGATATCGAGAACAAAAATACTAGTGACATCTGAAGGATTCTTATAACTGAGATTATCTGTTTACGTATGCATGTATTCTTTTGAAGTTAAGAAGCTGCTTTTATCACCCTAGGTGTTGTGTTCAATATACAGAAGGTATGTAGATAGTATTGACCTAATCTTCTTATTCGTGTGAATATTAATACAACTCCCATATGCGACCTTTATCTGCGGCTCTCTCAAGACGTTGGTCTATCAATTGACAACTTAATATTCTAGTCAATGCACGGGAAACACGTCTTGATCCGAAACAAATTGAAACAGAACTGATTTTTGCACTATGAATATCTTGAAAGTATAATAGAAAAAAAGTTTTAACGAAAATCGACCTTCGGAAAAGAAAACCAAGGTTTTGAGGCAAAAATTTTAATTTGAGTGAAAAATCATGAATTTTAAGAAAATCTACAATATATTACAAGAATATTTACTGGTTTCTATTCTTTATTCTCACTATCATCGGCTAATCCTGTGTGTGCTAAAACATATAATAAAGAAAAACAAGGACACACAATCATCTATGCAATATCTTTTCGTGGATTCAAAAATGCCGCTTTGGAAGAGAAAAACATAGGAATAACAAATTTACTAGTAAAATGTTTCTTTCTACGAAATGTAACAAAACCTAAATCATGAACCTGATCCCCCACTAGACAGCTGTCCACAAATAATAGTACTATCTACTAGCGGACATATATGAGTCTTTGGCAATGCAACTGATAAAACATGGTCCCCCATCCCCTAGGAATATCAGCGTCTCCTTTTCGAGCGAACTGCCCTGAATTTCAAAACCAGAACATTATCAAAACTATTGATTTCATTAATTGTTGTGCATAATACAAGCAATTGTTAGGTTCAAGTCCGAGACAGTCCTAAACAATTTTTACGTAGCCATCACTCTTTGATAAAATAAGTTCACTTCTCGGATATTAAACTTGATGTGTATACGTCATAGATATAAAAACCAGAGAGGCCCAAAGAAAAAAGACATCTCACTCCGCTGCATGACAAAAGTCTCCCTCATCGTTTGAACGTGAAAGTAAACATCTAATAATATACATAACGATTTGACCAAGATATTAGTAATTTATTTGCAAAATGCGCCCGTGTCAATATCTGTAGAAGAAATAATATAAAGCCTGAAAAACTGATATAAATTGTTCTTTAAAAAATATTTCCTACACAATTACTACTCACTACAAAATATGTTCCAACACAGACACACTAACCAACTTCATCCTGTCTTACTTCTTCTTTTAATATCAATTCATATCAAAAGTCAATATACTTACAGCTCAAAGTCCGCAATTAACAAAAGGGAAAACCTGAATGACTACAAATGTGGTCAGAGAGATTAAACAAAAATACAAGACAGCGAAAAAATTTTAATTGATCAGACTGCGCGCTGTAAACATGGTACATAATATTATCTTCAAGAAACAATCAAATTTTACACTCATTCCATCGTCATCTAACTTCTTTCAGTTATATAAACACGCATATTCTTTGACATTGCTATAACCGTCTAAAAGTGCAAGGTCTAGGTATCACATACAATTTGTCTTACAATTACACTTAATAACATTTAGCGCAAGTCATATGGCGCTGGAGCAAGATCTGTTAAAAGGGTAGGTATCCATCTCCATCTTTATACCATACAGAAATCCCTCAAGAGTCATACTGAAATATAAGGTCGTTATGGTAATTTGCATAGCATAACGTCCACATTTTTTCAGACGTCATGTTGTCTTTGATAAAAATATCATTAAAATACAATGGCTTAACCAACATACTCGGTTTTTTATTTCCTGATCTAGGTATGAAGGATGTTCGTCACCTGGGCTGTAAATGATGTCGACTCTGCGCCGGTTCTAATTTACTAGACAACATTCGATCAAAATATTTTACCTAATTCGCAGGTTCCTAAAAGAAAAAAACATTCCGAGATGACGCTTTCTATCCATCTGTGCCTTATACGAGGGCACTACGCTTCCCCCCGCTTTTCCCTCCGTTAACGGCTCGAAACTGTTTTTACAAGATTCTTGGCAAAAAATTCCGTTTAAATTTTTAAGGGACTTACGAGGATGCTTACCAAATGTAAACCTTTCTATTAAAACAGTTAATTGATGTTTAAATCTACTATATCATTATATGGGATTTTCCCTACTCCTACAGTGGGGTGAAAAGAATAGTAGCGTACCCTCCTCTCATACGAAAGCAGAATTCATACAGAGCCTGCGCTCTCTAAAGGCAATACCGCACTGAAGCATCTCGACGAATTCAACCTTACAGAATACCACGATGGCGATTTCTGCGTCAAGTTAACAACAAAAATAACAACCAAACCCTCCCCCTAATAATACAATTGTACTAAATACAGATGACATCAACATCATATATCCAAAGGAGCTCGAGAAAAACATACAACTGAGAGTGCATCTTTCTGCTTCATACTTCTTAATATATATATATAATCAATTAGTGATTACTAGTCTCATTCTAGTAACCTCTCTTTTTCAATTTCAACTCTTTATTATTACCAATTTTTCCGTTTACTTGCGTAGCAACATACCTACTCCCAAGCGTATCGCATCTTCTTTTCACAACTTATACGCTATTTCGGGACATGTTCTAAATACGTACGCCACGATGTCGTCCCTGGGGCCACTTGTCTCGGAAACTTCTTAACCACTGGTTAACCAGGTGACATTAAAAATTGAGACAGACAACATTTAAACGAATTTATGATCATCATCTGTATAAAAATCTTACATTACTTTACAATGGGAGAGAGGGGACCATGCGTGGCGCGCCGGGCGGCGCGACCGGGGGGGGGGGGGCGGCGGACACCGGGCGTACATTCGCTTGTTTCACGACACTATGACTTTAAGTCTTCTCATATCAGCAGATTATAGTTAAATGAAACTTTGCGCGCACTAATTACAATTCTTAACCAGTGATTATAGTATCGAACAACTGACACCATGAGAGCGCGTAGGTTTTCTTCTGTTACGAAAATTACCCTCACAAGTATATATTAAGTAACTTTTGAACTCGTCAATAGAAGGAGACGTTCTATGCAGTCACACTAGTGCAATACTTTGACAAACCTCCCCTTTCAACAATTTCATACCGCACCAATTGTAGAACTCAAAAACACTACACACTCTAACCATCTACGAACTATCTTAGCCTAATATAAATTTCAATTTGACACATATATTAATACTCTACAACAGACATTTTGTTCATGAGGGCAATTTCCTGACGACCCCGGAAATTATAAGGTTCAACAGCATTTCATACGTGAATAGGAGAATTTCGAATTTTGATGTCCCTTGTCATCTCATACATGTTACTACAATGTGCGTGCGTATCACATATGTCTGGCGTCTCACTTCTTTAGATTTAAGAATAGTTTATTGCGCACGGCACATTTGTGCGATGGGCGTTTTATGCACGAAAGGGGACGATTACTCTTTGTTTACTCTTGAGGTTTAAACTCCAAACAGTAATACCTCAAATATCAATCAAATCAAAAAACACCACGGAGTACTAAATCAAATATCGGCGCAAATTGAAACAGTACACGCCAAAGTTGCGTTTGCAGATGGCACGTCATTATCGAAAGCTAATTATCATGTCCATAATTACATTTCTGCTTGTTTGTAGTAATTTTTCTTTCAAATTATTACATATTCTTACTTCTAATAGAGACATTCTCGTGGTGACTCTACTTCATATGACTGAGTCAAATGCTTCAATCTTTTCCTCTTTAAACCATTTTTTGTACTTTTTTGGATAATGAAGTTTAAAAGGACCTTAATTTATTAATAATAGAAAGACACAGCATATCTTTTGAATTTATAATAATTGTGTCACTTTTTGTTCTGTCTACACTCCATTTATGTAGATGGAAAAGCTCTATATGATTTCGATAAGTATCAGATAATAAACTCTGATTGAAAAACAGCTTAAAAAGAAGTAACTAGCTGTATGTTTTCAAAACTTTTTATAAACTTTTATACAAGATGATTATTTTCGTAAACGAATAACAGAAAAAATGATTTACATTTAAACTATTTTCAATTCTTTTCTGACTCCCTCTCATAGTATAAGAGTTTTCCATTTTCTTTCAGAAAAGTGGTCTTTTTGATATGCACGGCTTTAATAAAAGAGTTGATGTGTAGACTACTAACTGATAAATATGACAAAACAAAGGATAACACTATCGGTAAATGCTGATGTACATAAAGAAAAACTCTATTATCTCTCTGTGGCCTATACAATGGAAAATTAATATAAGTGTGGTGATTTTTGAGAAACAAATAGTTTAAAAGTAGAAAACTAAAATTAACAAAAATATTACTACAATTCTGTAATATATTATTTGGACAAAACTTTGAATGCAGTAGACTTGGCGTGATATCCCCAAAATAACTCCTTAATGTAGAATAGATTATTACATAATTACCCATAAAGAAAACTTTTTAAAAACTAAACCCAATTTTACACAACGTCAAAAATGGACATGGTTCCCTAGAAATTGAATAAAACAATGAATACCTTATATATTTTTTCACATTACCATTTATTATATGCCGTTGTCCAATAGAAAAAAGTAGTTACTATCCGAACACGAATTTCGTTAACCTTGACCAATAGCAGATACATATCTTAAGGTCCTGGCACACCATTGGGTCAAGAACGAATAAATTCTTGTGTAGTATTATCCAAATCGAAGTTTGTCCATTGTAAAATTCTGGCTCAAACACGAATATCGCGATTATGTGTGCACTGCACGCTTACCTCCGAAATAAGGCCTTCCGTGGGTCATTGCGATAATAATTGTGTGAAATGTTATCCGAAAACAAGTTACCATTTACAAACACGAAATTGTGACAATATGTACATTGTGACATTGACTCTTATGAGATATGACTTTTTGGTAAGAAGTCATGACAAACTCTTGGGCCATGGATAGACAAATGCATGATGTTGCAAGGAACATAGAAGCTATGACCCGGACTCGATTATGAACAATTCCGAGTGGACAGATCAAAGATACAGACATAAATAACGGACAGACCGATAGGTGGACAGACAGACGTTGCATCCAACCTTGCAGGGAGGTTGTCTAAAATACCCTCCCTCAAACGTTTTCTGGTTTTTTTCTTGCAGATAGTATAATAGATAGCATTAATAAATATAAATGTGTTCTAACAACCGACCACAATTGTCTCCTGACAAACTGATCAATGCATTACTGACAAAATTCAAGCACAAAGACAGGTTTGAACGAAACCCAAGAGGTACCTCACTCTGGGGAAGTGCTGCTCTATAACTATAAAATGAGTATTTTTCCTACTCTAGAGAGAGATCTCTCTTTAAAAATAGACTGTTGAGAAGATTCACTCGAGTAGGACCGCCAGGGAAAAGACTCAATCCTGATAAAACAACGGTGGGGAATTCTGTCTATTGGGGAAACCTTACTGTGTTATGAATACCGGTTTGGAAAAAAGTTGCAGAATCGAGATACCAATTAAGTGGAAGGTTCTGTTTAAAAGCCCGTGGTGGGGAGTCTGGCTATGGGACAGAACGTTCACATCTATAACACCGGTGTCAATTGTAGTCAGACCTCGCTTTGACACGTCAGCCTTTCCCTCCTTTCGAGTTAGTTCCGTCCCCTGACCATTCTTCATTTATATATTCTTTGCGTCTGTTTAATAATTCCACTGCGTTTCTGTGTCTCTCTGGTCTTGGTTAAAACCTCAATGTGTGGTTGTTTCCATATTTATGACATTTTCATGAATTGCGTCCATGCTGTCTGACTAATCTAGACATACATAAAGACCCTCGCGACAAAATTTGCATTAGAATATAAAAAAAGTGTGATGGACAGAACAAGATTATATCTATCAGAAAGGGAGACATACAAATAGAATTAAATTCTCAACAAACAAGAATTGTCAGAAGAAACAACATTGCTCTACAACAAGGGACATTGGTCAGAAAGAAAGCATGTATTTTAGATGTTTTCATATTTTCTCTAATGCCAAGTCCAAGCGTCAAGGTTCAAAGAGTAAAATTTATGGTACCATCAGATGATGCCCATCGTGAAAAATCAAAGCCTTAACCTCTAACAGTGCTTTAATAAATGGCCAAAGATTAATTTTTTGAGAAGTGGGTTAAATCTTAAAGAGAAAGGTCGCAAGATCAAACATTTACTTCGGAGAGGTCTAGTCATAATGAACTATTCATTTGAAAGAAAAAAGAGGAGTTATTGGCTCAGTATTGTGGCAGAAGTCATCATGGAACTATACAATACATGAATAATATTAATGATATTACTAGAACATATAACACAGTACAGTAAATATTTGATTGTAGTTGCAATTACGATACCGACTTAGGACGGTCATCTTTAATTTTGACAAAAGCCAAACAAATGGTGTGGTTAACCGGTTAAACGGGCCCACCTTCCCACTCACCAGTAAAAGCAGAAACAAATCCAAAGGACGTACATTTTACAAAATTTATAAATAATCCTCCATGTAACGAACAAGGGTCAACAGGTATCGCATCAATGAGTAGGATCCATAAAAATAAAAACTTTTAAGGTATTCTGTAAAACACATAATGGTATAAATAAATATGCGACATCAACATGATAAAGCCGTGCTTCTGCCAGTCTCTTGAAAGCGAGCATAAGACCCTATGATCAGTAGGAGTCCCCGACTAACAGTCAGAGGGGACGAGGTTCACGGACCATGTCTTCCTCTGAAAGAGGTTTGGACAAGGCCCGTCATATAATCACCCACCGCCCTGTTTTAGTCAGCGTGGCAACGTTCAAGTAAAAAGTCTGCATAAGGCTGTTAAGAGGGGCCAAATACAAGACCTATAGTCTTTTTGACTGATCTCAATATCATATTGTCTATTTAGGAGACGTTTGACTATTTTATTACATGATAAAATAACGTTATCGGAGCCTTTTACTTTCCTTAGTTTATATACGAGATCACCGTAAAAATTAGGATGGGAAATTCCATTGGATACATACTGTTGAAAATAAATATTTCCAAATTTAGGTAAGATAGTTACCTGAATAAGATCTCTGAAGAATTTGCCGAATGTTTTTTCTTAGCTTGAAAATACCAAGCCCTCACATAAGTAGTCTCAACAGTTTTCAGTGCACTGAAAACTCTTATTTACCATGAAATGCTGAGATCCTTAACAACACAAAGCGGTACAGAAATAAAACTCAACCCACTTCCTAAATGTTGGACCGATGGCACAAACAAAAGCATTAAATGAAGGAGACCTTAATTATCAAAAACACTGAAATGTAAATGCAATGCATGAGACCGCATCTTGATCCTATTGGAAAGCCGTTATAAAGGTTACTAATTGAAAGAAGTCTCACTCTTAGATCTGTAACTAGTTTATAGAGCTCCTGCTCTAGAGGGAGACTTCATCGGGAGAAGATTTTCACTTAATGCGTTCTTACGCTTACGGCTAGAATTAACCTTTAGACTTCAAAAACATGTGTATGTTCACAGCCATGTCAGCAGCCGAGTAAATACTCTCAGAAATCAAAATTAAGTATTGAGGTGTAGAGATATTAAATGTGCAGTTTGTGCAGTGTTAGATATTAATCCTCAAGGGGTGGAATTAATTTACGTGAAACTGAAGTAGGTACAAAAGAATTTATACCCCTGATAAGGGTAGTGCAGAAGAGCACACGAGGACACTGCTGAATTCGCTTTGACGAGGTTTGTTCTGCAACATTTACGGTATGGTATGGTCGGCGAGATCTGAAGGATTTCCAAGTGGAAATAGAAGTTACTTAGCCCGGGCCACTAGTTTCGTGCGCCGGAAAAAACGCAATAATTTTCTCATTTTGTCAGATCATGAAATAAAAGATGTTCCGAATGGGAAAAATCTTGGCGCCCTAGTCGTAACTACAGCTTACTCAAACAAAACTACTTGCACTGTTATTCTTCGGAATAAGCAGAGCCCACTGATTTTCACTTACTTAATAGGAGAATTTCTGTATAGTGAAATTATCTTCACTGTTTTTATGTTTACACACGTCTTGTTCTCGCGCGGACATGACATCACTCTATTGGAACGTTCCAATCATGAACGTAGGAAATAAAAGTTAGTGCACCCCACTGATACTGTTTCTTTTGTAACTTGTAGTTGCGCCCATACGCCTTCGTTACGGTGAATTATAGCGGGGGGTTTCTCCATACAAAGAGTCTATTATACAAAAATAACATGTCTATTGTGACTAATTCTATACTGAGGATTAACTCTGAAGTTGTTGTCCATATTCTGTTGAATCATGACTAGACGTATGAGGCAAATATTATTGGTTAGAAAACTTGATTAAATTCCTGCATAAACAAAATTTAGTAGTGTAGATAGATCTTAATATTGCCCTATTCTATTCATAGAACGGTGCGATTCTTGTGTTTCTGTTATATACCGATTTCTCATAACATTACGTTTCGTTTATATACAACGAAGTACGAAAGACATCACACTTCACCATTAGGAACTGCTAAATAAAAGACATAATACACTACCAAGACTTCAATAAAGAAAAAGTAAAATACATAAGTACTGTTTATAAAACCGAAACAAGCAACTACTCGTCCTGTTATTAGCCCAATCGCTCGACAATAGGAAACGGCGATAACTGTATTTTTTGACCATGATAGTCTTTTGTGAGACATATTTAACCGTAATATTCATATCGTGTGAGACCAGGTAATAAATTGATACACAATACTTAGAGTTCTTGAAGAGCTTCGAATGTAAGGCACCACGTCAACATTTCTAATAATATTCCATTAGGCGCCACCAAAAATACAACCTTAAGTAACATATTGCCATCCTCCATGTTTCAGATAATAATCGTGAGTTTTAATATTCGTTCCTTCAATTTCACTTCTGATCTTTTGAAAGGACACAAACGTCATATGTTCTTTGAAAATGTTAGCTTTTATGCAAGGTCAAGATTTGCCAATGATTATATTTAAATTAATCATGTCAATTAAATGTAAATCTAAGTCTTGAAATCATTCCAATAAATTTTTTATGTGAATCTCAAATTAACTATGGTCACAAGACTTGGCAAGGTTCTAATTTCGTGTTGAGCGGTTTGCTGTATAAGATTTGTTATTTTTTAATTTATTCAAATCACTATTATATGAAGCACTTATAATGCACTAAATATATCATTGACATCATTGGAAATAAGCCATCTTGATCTAAGGGTTATCCATAGTTTTTGCGTAATAATTGGCATAATTAAACATTGTATAATTCGACTGTTTCTACGTAATAAATGCTATCAATGAATATCTAACGTCCAAATGAGGTATTTAACATTATGTCACAAGTACATACATTTTACACAATATCAGAAAGAAAAGCAACTATCACTGGCAAAAAAAACCCCAGTTTTCCGTTTGCGGAAACTCCTGCGAGAAACATGAAGATTTCCTCTCCAGGATGTTTCAGTTGGCGGAACACTTGCTTGAGGAAATGTCCGTGCATAACACTTGGTCGCGAGTTATCCAGCATGGATACACCAGCTGAAACAATGGTGTTTTCCCACTAGCACAACCAGAAAACTGGTGGAAACTTGCAGTAATCACTACACGAAGCTTCTTTCGCTCAAACTGAAACCATAAACTGGAACAAAAACGGGCAACATCAAACCTCACTTTTCCAACAGTGCTGTATTCAATTCGCAGAGCAACATTCTATCCTGTGCATGCTCTGCACAATCTGTGGACATTACTCCAGCAAGTTTTTTGCACCTTATCAAGAAATCTGGGCGTCGGACAACCGGGACATTTAAGGAAATAGTACATTGAAAAGCGAAACCAGCTGAAACTTCAGTAAATATCCTCCATATAAACTGGGAAAATTAGATTTTATTATCTATAACCTGGAGACCTAAGGGAGTAATCTTCTCGCATACGGAAACTGACAGAATCCTACTGAAAACTTAGTACCTTTTGTTATAAATGAAATATCTACCGGTATTAATATAGTTATAGATCGCCAAGAGATTTTGTTTCCCCAGAAGTAATGGTAGAAAATAACCTCTTGCAATTCAATAAAAACTGACAGCTAATTTTGAGTAATCTTGAAATCTAATATATCTACTGTAATAGGCCAATCATATTTTCAGAGACAAAAAAAATATAAATAAAAAACAAAAAAAACAAATACACAAACAAAAGAAATACAAATTAATAAATTCTCACAATTGCGTTTAATCTAGTACATCAGTATAATGTTCAAACACTTGACACATACAACACTTCACTAAGTAACTGACACACAAAACTTTTTAAATTCCTGTGTTTTGACAAACTATATCTACAGTTGTTTTATTTCGCCAACTTCCAAGACTTAAACAAAAACCAAGAGCAAATGAATGGAAATAATGTTCTGTCCTTGTAATCAAACTATTCACACATCAATCTGTTTACTTTAACAAACTTATTTAGAATCAAAAGAGGTTCTGATACAATGGAGAATTGATATTTGCAAAATCACACTCCATTTATCAAAATACAATTGTGCAACCCCCCCCACCCCCCCCCCCCCCCCCCCCCCCTTTTGTCAGGTCCTCGAGGCTTTCTGTGAAGCTCTTCATACTCTTTACATACTATGAGTACTCTAGCATTTCTCACTGTATTCTAGGAGTACGGTTTTAAGTCTCAGTGGTAAGTGAGAATGAATGTGTTTTTTGCCTTTTGCATCAACGAGATGGAGGATAAACAAAATCCTCTCTCCTCCTCTCTCCGCGAGGCTTTCTACTCTCTACACCTCTCTCTCACTGTAGCAGATGAATGCCAACTGCCTCCGTCTACAGTTATTAGGCTGTTACAAGAAATTTAAAAGTTGATTATAACAAAGGATTTATAAACGACTTCTGTGTTATCTAAGTCCTTGAGATATTAATAAATAACATCTTCACTAAAACAGATTTTTCTTTCTTTATTTTCAACAGATTCAAGTATTGGTGCAGAGAATTATTTGATATATAATTTATTTCAGTAGATGTTCGATACAAACCATCAATGCAGCAAGTAGGGAAAAATATTGCTCCCACCCTCGCTCTGTCCTATCCGTCACCTACAATTCCCTGTCTATTCATATCCTAGATAACATGTAAGCATCCAATGTCTAAAGAATCGACATGAACGTGAGTCTAAGACTATCCACAAACATAAGATCAACAAAAATCATGAACACAAACATTAGGATATACAAACACATCTTAGTGCGAAAAATGAAAACTATGACAATGGAAAATAAACAGAAAATATGTACTACTTTGAAGAGCCATATGTAGAACCCCTGTTTACACCCCTGTGGAAAGGAGATGTGAGGACATCAGGTGCCCGGGGAGAGTGGGCATATCCTGCTTGCTAGCAACATCCCGTCATCATATACCAACTGTAAGAAAGAGTCAAATCATTGTGCGATCATTCTATATGTAGTCTATATCATGGCGAAGAAGTCGAAGTATAGTGCGGTAAACCTTCTAGTATCGGAAGAGGTGATCGAAATCTGAGTAAAGAGTGATCGTAATCGGTCTTCAGTTCGCAGAATATCATTAATTTAAAAGCCTGGATAACGAGATAATCATATGGCGTCTAATTACGTATAGTCTCGTGTAACGATGGACCGGGTCCAGTGACGATGCCACAGTCTAGCACATATATAACCACTGGTTGAGACCAGTCTTAACTGAAACAGGTCGCCTCTACCCTTCAGAACAAGATCATTGTAAATTTGAAACATTGCTCTGGAATAACGTATTACAACTGAGATTTTACTTAATCACGCACCGCCGTATAGCGGGCGCGAATGATGGAGACATGTTGACTACTTATGAGAAAGGAACAGTTCTTCGTGATAGCGAAATTGAAATCCTCATACCGAATTGTCATAGAGAGAGGTGTTCACATTGAAACCATACAAATGCGCGAAAGACAACATAATATCTAAATACGAAGTAAGAATTACAAGTCTTCTCTAGTTATTCTTTCGACCTGACCCCTACTTCCAGTTCAACTTGGATAGAATGAAGCTATCAGGTAATCCCGGAATGAAGGATTTTATTAATTGAAAATCAAGTCATCTATATATCTGTGAGAAGTAAAATTGACACCGCCAAGAGCCAATAGTTTTTTTCCTTGCACGAACAAGCCAAAAGCACTGAATGAACTCAGCTCTCGTATGAATATCTAAGTGAATATGTCAGACAGAAAGCGGAGCATACAGATGATTAGTGGCCTCCCATCTTGAGAGAATGCGCAGCGACACAATTTGTTGAAAAAACCTTACTCCTCCAAACACCAACAAAAAGTGTTATCGATAATGAAAGTTCAACATCTGAATGAACAGCTGTTTCAGATGTATTTTATTTTTGGAATCAGAATTTTTCCCTATATACAAAGTAAGTTTTATCGATGCCCTATTACTATATATTCCTCTGAATTTGCGGCCTCCGATCTTTCTTACTAGTCTAAAATGAGCATTTTTGAACATAATTTTCAGCTCACAAGATCTGTCTTTTTAATTATCTGATGAGGGATCGTTCGTGTACAGAGTCGAAGACAACGTCAAAAGACACTTGATGGCAGTGAATTTTAGAGTAAAACACTTCTTCTATGATTATTACGAATGCTTCTAGACAACGTCTATTAATGAATAGTACTTCTATTTATGGATCCACATTTGATTAATTCCACTTAGGGTTGGACATAATGGTGAGAGAGGGGGTGGCGGGGCAGCGTGCTGGAAATATTACACCTGTTTCGCAATTTCTATAGGCGGCGGGAGGAAGGCACAGATTTTTAACATTTTATTTCCTGATAATATTTAATTTTAATTCTCGTGGGAGGTAGCGATCCGTGATACAGGATTGTTTGTTGGTAAAACAGCTATCCGGAGGTGGAATACCAGTGCGATGCGTTAGAAAGCGGGGTGGGATTGTTTGTTTAACGGGAAAGTTTTCTGGTTGGCGATGGGGGTTTTGGAATACAGTGACAAATATAAGAAGTTCTAAATTCAATTTTATTTCTGATAATCATTTTTGTGAGTAGCATTCGATACAGATTTTGTGTGAACACTTATATTCTTTGGGGTTTTTTTAATTTATATATAGTTATAACTTTTAAGTCCCATAGGGCTTTCGGATCGCGTTGCCTCACCCCCTTACAATTATACCAAATATATATTGGTATTAATTGAAGGGGGCAACGAGCCGAAAGCCCTGTGCTTTTAATATAACAGTAAGTTACTTTTCCCTACCATGGTATTGGACGCTGACTATGAACTTGGAGATCGAAAATAAATAAATCTCAGTTCGAGATGAACATGTTAAAACATTGTAGATGCCTGTTGAACTAGGAGTGGGTGGACATTTGTGAAGATTACGAAACAGTATTAAACAGCTCAAGTAAGAACAATAGTATGCACATTATTCTGACTTTTGTTGAAATAAGTATGGGTAAATTATTGTTTGTTCATATAGGGACACACATCAGACTACTGTACGATGGGTGAGGATAAGTAATAAGTGTGGAGAGTCTAGAGACTTGTGCTACGAGTCAGCACCACCTCTAACTGGGGGGGGCACCGCTTTGAAGTTCAGTTTGAATTTTCTCTCATCTATAGTCTGTTGGACACCACCTACAGTACAGTGCATATATATCAATTAGGCCTGTATAAATTAATGGGGCTTTGATACTAAACACTAGTTTTACAAAATTGGCCCTTTGACTTTGTAATCAATATTATGTATTTACTTTAAAAGTTCTTGGTTATCTTTAATCAATAATTACTCTTGAGGTTGCTCATCAAACTCGATTGATTTAGTATCATCATGTAACCCAATTCTAATAGAGCATTAAGGACATAACATAAATAACTATTTGAGAATTTGAAACAATGTGATACTGTTTGGTGAGTAGATACAGTTTTAGAAATAGATAATACTGTATCCCATGTAAAGTCATAATCCACTTAGGAAATGTCAAGATATTATAAAGAAGAATGTTGTGGCGCGAAGTATATTTATATTATACATTTGAGCATTTCTTAGCTTCTAGCAATATATTGATTTGCCTTTTTATTATTATGATTACGTTATCCCAAACATTTCAGTTAATTGCCAAGGTGTTTCATCTTTAAATGTCAGAAAATTCTATCTTACTACAATTTATTTACTTAGACAGCGGAGTACATTTCTGAATGTGACTCATTTTATAGTGTGTTCATTTAAGTTAATCTTAAAGAAAACACGAGCATTTACATGAAAAGTGAGATAAACAATTTTTCAGATTATTATGAGAAATGATTTTTCACAATCGAAAATATCAAGGAATTATATATACCGTTGTCTGACAACCAGTCTACCTCTAGTAAAACATAATTATCATGATATCTTCATTTTAAACCTTCTATACCGATACAATAATCCACAATGCATTATTTTAGACTTTTGGGTTTAGAGAACGAACAATTTTATTTAAAAGGATACTAATATTTTCTACATCAGCTTTATGTCTTCTTATGATTTAATCAAAAATTGGACAGTCATCCTGTAGTCATGATTCTTTACAACTTTATTGATTAAGGCTTTATGATATTTTCTCACTTCTCTCAGCAATTTGTGAAAAGAACATACACATATTATTGACAATGGATTCAAAAGAAAATAATAAATTTAAATCTTACTATTGACATAACTAGTTATGCTGTAGACAACTCAGGTTGTTAAGTTTTGAGACAATACTTTAAAGTTTTATTCCCATTAACAAAGTTTTCGCGTGCTTGGCAAGAAGCCTGTCGATACAGTAGTTTCTGAGAAGGTTTCTGATTCTATTGGCAAGTTTTCCCGGCAGGTGATATTCACGTTGGGCAGAAACCGTTCTCGGAAACTTGAAGTGCCAAGTGTACATTTAGCATTTTTATAGAAGGCCATAACACAATTTCTATTCTGAACTGATTATAGAAAAAATAAAAAAGTTTGACATCTTGTATATATAATTTTCTGTGCGACAGGAACTCTCAAGAATTTGTGTTTAAGTTTTGTAAATAAGCAAAAAGTTTCCACCGAATGTTCTCTTCTCGCTCGCAAAACTGAGAAAGCCTGTCGGAACAACTTCATAATGCAAGTTTCCATCTTCTGCGGAAACCTTCCGGAAACATTTGATGTACCCACGCGTTTCTTAAGTGTCCGCGAAGGTTTCTGGAGTCAGCGGAAACTTGTTCTTTTTACTTTTTGTCACAGTGTATAGAGAACTTTAACAACTATCAAGACTTAAAACACACTTCTTTGTCACGCCTTTACAACTATCAATGCGGCGATGCCTTTTATTTCCTCGCATTATATATCTACACATCCTTTGTCTCTTACATACTTGTCACATATGCAAGCACAAAAACACGATTGTTAGAAACAAATGATTAACTAATATATTAATGAGCTCCTTTTGGACTCTTTAATTAACAGTCTATCTGTCTTGAAAAGTTTTGTTAATAGAAAGCATTTATCTTTTTGCGACAGATTATTCGGACACGATTACGTATTCGTGTACAAATGTAACAATTGATTGAATAATTTAATTTTCAGGTCACTCTACGATTATTTCATATAACTAATGGTGACGGCTAATTATTGAGTGCCTGACATTGCAATTGCATCTCGAAGGTTTAGTCTAGCTACGTCGCCCACTGGGGCATGGGACCTCGGACTTTTACTATCTCATCCGAAAGGCTAGAAGGACACCAGTGTAGTCTGTATCCACCATAAATGAGGGAGTCGAACTGTCGTGTTATACTCTTAGGTCATGAGCCGAAGCACCTCATGCAATGAGCCACACTGACTTATACAAATTTATAGAATGTAAGATAGCTATTGACATAACGAATGTTGTTGCTCAATCTCATCCATTTTAAAACAATAAGATTGATGACTATTATAATATATGTATACTAATATTTTATGTCATAAAGCTGTCATTCTGAAGAAAACTATAAATTAATTCAAACTGCGATCTTCTGACTGCAATTTCTACACAAATTGTCATATCGATGTGAGAAATGAAATACGACGGGACAGCACACGAGCAAGTTGGAACGGCTATTATATTTTGCTTCACATGACCTTAATTGTATTACACCGCAAAGAGCACATCCTGTACATCTCAAGTCTTGAATGTTCCTCGTATGATAACTCTATTTCTATAGTCCGAATCTCTGATGAAATTGTTTTCACAACGTGGTCATATTTCTATCGTCCAGTCATGGATGTATTTAGACAACTACTGATTTGGACTCATCTGCATATTGTAACATTGTGAGCAAAGGGAAAATATCAACCGTATTACTCCATGGAGGCGAGAAGAGCGTTATGCTATTTATGAATTCTTGAACTACTCAAATACAATACAATACAAATGTTTAAATTCTGAAACTTTATCAAGCTTTAATAAATTCAGGCCCCAATTGTAAAATCTCAGTTCTAGTATATCCATCAACCTCAATTGCAATTGAGTATTTTGCCGCTCAAAATGATGTTTTCCTCAAATTTGTATCTAAAACCAACCCTCCAAGTGCATTTGAGTGTTTAACTCTACTGATGAAAGATACTTCAATGATTTCTCTTTACTAATTTAGGTGACTCCCGTCGAAAGTGAACAGGTACTTTATGCGGTCGGAATCAAGACTAGAGCAACTCAGCGATTATATTCTGTGTTTTATACAATTAGTTACTAGATATATAATGGATATGAATATGGACGTCATCATTATAATTTTCGAGTATATTTCAGTTTAATGGAATACTTCCATACATAAATACACATCATTGTGACAGACAAGCGGCAAATCAGAAAGATCCATGAACCAACTTATAACAAGCAAGTGCATAAAGGTATATATTACAATCGTCTGTTTAACGCTTGAAAATGATGAGAGATGACAAAAATCACGATTATGTCAATTTGAACCTTTTGGCCTGTTGCGCGCCCCCCTAGTCGGGTCACTCCTCGGTTCAACAACAACAAGTCATCTGGCCGACAACGTAGTGGGTCATTGTCCCATTATGCGAGAAGTGCGCTTAAATTGTCGGGTAACCTCCGTATTACACGCCCGCACATTCTATATAATAATTTATTTGGATTAATCGATTACAGAAAGGTAAGCATGTTTATCTTTCTATTAGTATCTTAGCAGAAAGAGTTCTTGGTTTGAAATACATTACGGTAACGATGTTAGATGTGCACCAGGTAAACTAGGCAGATGAAAAGTTCAGAAACGTAACGCTTGTACAACGTGATTACATCGGATCATGATCTTTTGTTTCAGAAAGATCAGAGAACTAGGTGCAAATGCCCCTGGTCAGTGAGTTTCGTAGAAAGTAGTGACATGACAATAACCTTATAAGCAAATCAATAGTAAAATAGAGAGCTGGTAGCGAACGTGTTTTAATTTAGTTGTAAACACTCTGAGAGTTTATAAGGCGCATTTCCATTTACCTCTGTACGTAACAGGTGTGTTTAATTGTTATGTAATATTGCAATCGAAATAACCGCCCCCCTTTGTGCGCATCAAATGTTGTGTTTTGGTATATAGTAAGGTGTTCACGATGTACTTTTTTATTATTCCAGTGGTAGCATACAGAGGTCAACATTGAGGCGGATCCAGGTTAAAGTTAGAGTTAGTCACGGCCTGGGTGAGTTTGTTGCATGGATCGCAGTAAAAATTGACTCTTTTGCGTGATGTTATAGAGAAATAAAAATATTCATTTAGGTCTATGTACAGTGGCCGTGATTTTAGAGGCCCGGGAACCGAGCCCCTTTTCGCGCCACATATTTACGAATGTTAACAATCCAGATTTGGCACCAAAAATGAGACTGAGGGTAAATTTGGTGGCTAAAACATATACTCCCCCTTTTCACAACAAAAACTCTGACATGCCATCCTCACCTGCGTAGAATAATATTTCTAATTATTTTACTGTCTTATATTGTTCTGACTCTGTCTTATATTCTTAAACTACTAGATTTATTCATGCATGAACTTTATATGATTAATAGGATTAAAACAAAAGAATAAATATAGAGTCGAACTTATGATTACATTAGTCTTTCCCTTCGTCATCATCGGCAAGGATTTATCCATTCTCCATTCGTGTGTGTTGCATCAGTTTGTTTTTCTAGCTCAACCTGAAGCCAAAGGCTCAAGTGAGGCTATGTGTGATCACATATCACCGTCCGTCGTCCGTTCCGTCAGTCCGTCGTTAACTTTTTCACATTTTCGACTTCGTCTTTCTCCCAGAACCTACCTGAACAGAATTAATGATGAGAAACTTGAATAAGAATGTAAATATGTACTCATAGGTCCCCTACAAGTGTTATTGTTTATTCGAGTCCCAGTATTATCATCAACAGGGTGTGCGACCCACCACATGTCAAAAACAGTAGTAGGTCAAAGAGGAGGTACCCTCCTTATTGACAAACCTTCCTTTCTTTTTTTCCCCCCAAAACGACCCCGCGAGGGGCATACAGAGACAAACCAAATCTGCATAAGAGATGACTTTTCTACGAGGGAGATTGTTGTCTCTATGAAGACAGACGAGTGTTGTATATTTTATGGTTTACCATTCCAGAGATGAAAGTCAAATTTGTTTTGAACGTTAATCATCCTTTTTTTTTGACGTTGTTATTTTGTACTTTATGGCTAATTTTGTTAAAAATAGCATGAGAAAAGAGGTATTTTTTTCTTTTAGTAAACATTGATGCATTAATTTTGTTTAATTTGATAATTTTGATTGTAAGAAATACTACTGCGGAAGAAAAGTTTCTTTCAATTATTTTTATATTTTGGATTTTTTTATGAATTTTTTAAAGACTTTCAAGAAAAAGGGGGGGTGGGGGGGGTGGATAATTGGTGTAAACATTTCACAGTTTGAACTTTTTCTTCGGAACTACATGCTGGAATTCAATGAAACTTGGCATGCATCAAATACTCAAGGTTCCCGACAAATGTGGTCATCTTTGTCAGGATCCATGAACAGGTGGCACCACCACAGACAAAAGTAGGTCACAGAGGGTACCCTCCTTTGACAAACTTCTTATTCAGATCGGGTGCATACAGCGACAAACCGACTCTATAGGAATGAGATAGAGGCATATGGGAAGAAGTGTTGATATTTTTGGTTCCATTCCGAAATCAAATTTTTGACGTTTGGTCATGGTTATTTGGGAGGTTGTTA
Organism: Pteria penguin; assembly: GCA_035048485.1. Taxonomy (NCBI): domain Eukaryota; kingdom Metazoa; phylum Mollusca; class Bivalvia; order Pterioida; family Pteriidae; genus Pteria; species Pteria penguin. The sequence goes on along the minus strand of CM068582.1, from coordinate 43,732,626 downwards.
TTTTAATGCATTAAAGAGTTGTTTTTTTCTTTTAAGTTTTAGTAAACATTGATGCATTCATTTGGTTTCATTTCAAATTTCTATGGTAAGGAATGCTGGTGTGAAGGAATTTTTTCAATATCTCGATTTTTGATTTTTTTTATGAATTTTTTAAGACTTCCAAGAAAAGGGGGGGGGGGGACAATTTTTCATATCTTCAACTTGATCTACAGAACAACTTGAAGGATTGTGATAAAACTGGGTAGGATGCAAGTACTCATAGTCCTTTTCAAAGGTTTTGTTTTTTGTGCAGATCATCCAAATTGGTTAACAGATAATGCCACCATGTCTAAAAGTAGGTCTCACAATGGTACATATACCACTTGGTAATTGAAATATGGAGAGTAGCGGTTCAAATCCAGCTGTGGTCAAAAAAAATTTTTTTTTTTACACACTTAAATAAGTTTTTTAGATGTTTCTCAACACTCAACATATGAAATTAGGAATTTTACGTTTAAGATTTCCAAATAAAAAGGGGGGGGGGGGTTGGCCATTTTTCACTTTTTCAACTTTTTCTACAAAACTGTTTGAAGGATTTTAATAAATGTTGGTAGAAATAAGTCACTTATGAACCTCTTCAAATTCTGTTGTTATCGTCCAGACCTCTTTACAGGTGGCGCCACCATAGTCAAGAGTAGGTCACAAAAGAGTTCCCTCGTTTAACAATATTCTTTTTTATACGGGCTGTATACAGAGACAAACAGAATGCATAGAAATGATCTAGAGGGATGAGTGAAGATGTATTGTCATTTTGGTTCCCTTCCAAAATCAAATTTTAGAATTTTTTTCGACATTTCTTTGGACTTGGTGATTCAATGCAGAAAAAAGTGTCATATTTCCTAGTTAATTGATAATGATGATTTCTTATGGACTATTGTGATCATAATTATGGTAAGGATTGTTACTTTGAAAGAATTTTGTCAATATCTCAATTTTTGGATTTTCTATGAATTTTTTAAGACTTCCAAATGAGGGTGTATAGGAACAATTCAATCACATTTTTCACTTCTGCTGTTATACCACATGAAAGATTTTAATGAAACATGGTATACATGAAGTACTAAAAGTCCTCTATCAATTTGGTAAATTTCATCCAAATTGGTTAACAGATAATGCCACCATGTCTAAAAAGCAGTTCTCACAATAGTACATATACCACTTGGTAATTGAAATATGGAGAGTAGCGGTTCAAATCCAGCTGTGGTCATAATTTTTTTTTCATTTCTTTACACATCTAAATAAGTTTTTAGATGTTTCTCAACACTCAACATATGAAAATTCGGCAATTTTAAGTTAGATCTGGACAATTTTTGAAACAATTGTTGTTCATGACCCAGACTTGAAATCAGTCAACAAAAGGCCCCACCTAAAGAAAATGACTAACTTGTTGCCCTGAATGACTTCTTGCAGAGACAAAGGAAATGCTTAATATCAAAATCACCTGAATGGATGTGCAAAAAAGTGTTGTTTTTTATTCTAGCCTGAAATAAAATTTGACATATTTTCAACATCTGTGTTGACTTAGTCACATTAATGCAAAAATAAATGAATTCTTCCTTCATGCATGACTGATAATATAGGTACTCAGGTGAGGCGATATAGGCCCACTTGGGCCTCTTGTTACTCAACAGCTTTGGACAGTCTTGTATGGTAGAACAGCAAAATGCAATAGCAATACATGTATATGAATTATCAATGCAACATATGTTTTATAATGTAATGACTGAACATATTGATAAAGGTAATTTTCTTACTGACAATATTTTAAAACAACGTGATGTACAATCTATATCATATATGCATGTTTACATGTATATACTGTTATAGACCAGTACTATCATTAGAACAATAAAAATCATTGTATTATTGAACACTGTTTCATGGTGTCATACGACATGTACTTGTACATGTTTGAAGAATATATATTCATAACATTTCAATTACAAAAGTTGTAATATGAAATTATCCATGGCAATTATAAATTTCCATTCATTCATAAATCCAAAGTAGACATCAAATAATCATTCTTTCCTAACTCTGCCCCGAATCTATAGCAGTCCTCTGTGAAGTGTTCCCAACAAACTTTGGTACTTTTCATTAATTTGAAATGAGGGCCTATATGTCTCTTCGGATAGCAAGTATCCACTTCCTGGATAATTGATTTAATTCTGGAGCACTTATAATAGCGAATGAAAAGATAAATCCTTTTGCATACTGCTAGCCTTGTATCACTTTGCCCTTAATGGAACATAGCAGTGGTGTGGAATTTTGCTAGACCTAAAATAAAGATATGTTAAAATGCATATGTATATACAGAATGCCAGATGGGGAAAGACTTGTAATCAAACTGCTACTTTATTATTTTTTATCTTCTCAATAAAGCTCATGCATGTAAATCTAGTAGTTAAGATATAAGACAACATAAATACAGTAAAATAATATACAGTGGTGGATCCAGAATTTTTGAAAGAAAGGGGGGGGGCACATATGTTTTAGCCAAATTACCCAGTCATTTTTGGTGCCAAATCTGGATTTTAACGTGTAAATATGTGGTGAAAAGGGGGCGGTCCCAGGCCTCTAAATCCGTCTCTGTCATAGCTAAATGATTATTTTTATTTCTATAACATTGCAAAGAGTCAATATCTGGATCCTTCCACAACTCACCCAAGCCGTGGCAACTCTAACTTTAACCTGGATCCGCCAATTTACCTGTATACCTGAATAATGAAGTCACATGACACCTTACCGTATATACAAACCACATTTGTGCGCATAATGGCGGTCATTTCGATTGCAATATTCATAACAATAACACACCTGTACGTACAGGTAAATGCACCTATAAACTTCGATTTACAACTAAATTAAACACGTCTACCAGAATTTTACTATTGATTTGCTTATAAGTTTTTGTATTTCATACTTTACAACACTGACCAGGCATTTGCACCTATCTGATCTCTGAAAAATCGTGACAGATTAACACGTGTCAAGCGTTACGTTTTCTGAACTTTTCATCTGCCTAGTTTACCTGGTCATCTAACATCGTTACCGTAATGATTTCAAACCAATCTTTTGCAATACTAATAGAAAATAAACATGCTTACCTTCTGTAATCGATTAATCCAAATAAATATTAAAATGCGGCGTGTAATACGGAGGTACCCGACAATTTAGCGCACTTCTCGCATAATGGGACAATGACCCACTACGTCGGCCATGATTGTTGTGTTGAACCGGGTGACCGCTAGGGGGCGCGCAACTGGCAAAAGGTCAATTGGACAGAGAAATGAAAAACTTGTGTTTGCACAAGCTGTCAATGACAAGAACCATATATTATTTGGGGGGTCCGAGAGAAAACCACTGGTGTCTCTTCAGCAGAAAAAGGAAAAGCTTGCGGTGAGGTACATGTACATGTTGCAGTTAATGCATAAGATATTGAAGATCATTTCTTTTCGATTAATAATGTGATGAGTTGATATGTTTACTATCTTAATGAAAATATGTGGTACACTACATCTGTTAGAGTTGTTTCGACGTCATTACATGCTATAATCACTCAAAATTTTTAATAAATGGAAGGTGTTGTATGCAACCAGGGGATGCTTACTCCTTCCGGGCACCTGGTCTCACCTCCATTTTATTGGGGTTCGCATTTGTCTGAATATGACACTATACACGATATTGTCATTTTATTCAATGGACTATGAGATATGGTTTACCCTTCGGCACTTCTTTGTTTTTTACTTCATTTATATTTTTCATGTGCTACTGTAAATATTTAAATACCAAGCACTTGAATTCACCAGAGAAACATACAAAGATAAAATATTTATTATTTTCTCACTTTAGGCAGTTATAATAGAAAAATAAAAGGTCGAAAATTAAAATTATACCTAGAAATGGAAGATAATTCCCGGGGGATATCACTCATGCAACGTAACTGGTCTAAATCATCTCAGTGTTTGTGAATGAGATCCATTATTGCTTTAGATCTGTTCTCAGTGGGAAGTTTTTATTTTATATATTCGCTTCGAATTTTATATAATGCTCTATTCTCTGTAAGTAGAGGTCCTAAATATTCCAAAAGTATTATGGGTTATGATTCTGGTTTCATTGTAACACTTCGTGTCATATTTTGCAAATATCATTTAAAATGTCTGACGTATTTCAGCATTTCACATATATAAATATGACCCACCCATAGCACTGTGACGGGTTTATGACATGCCTCACCCACCTTGATATGGCATCATTGTCCAGTAGCTACATTACTTTGGGTTCATCATGATCCAAAGCAGAGCACACCAGTTATATCAAGGACGTACCTTGGTGGCCCAATTAGACATTACAGTTAAAAGTTCTGTTTACCCGTATTATGAATTTATCAAACCAGTTAACTGAGTTATGAACTAAACTTTTCTAGTACCAGCATTTAAGGTCTTTGTTTGGACGTCTAGATATAAGAAATATTAATAAGTTTTTACTTTAAGTGTTCATCATGAAGACATTAGTGTAAATTTCAAGTAAAAATGTTTGGAAAGTTGCTAGTTTACTCTCATAAAAATTAATTTACATTATGCATTGCATTTGAAAGCTAATTTACAAAGTGATATCTCACTTGCAATGGCAAAGAAATCAGCTTTAACTTTGTTCAGATTTCTTGGCATATAGATGTAAGTAGGTGCCAGAAATGCTATTGCACGGAAAACACGATGAATTGTTCTTCATTTTACAGCCTCAGATATCCCCATGCAATCTCCAATTACCCTAAACATTACCCCTGTAGCCAAGAAACATAACGTTACTAAAATCTTCTGCTGTAAATGCATGAAAGGCATGATTTTGCATTGTACGAAACTCGAGCTCTGGTCGAAGTAAATTGACTAAACTCATATTGGTTGCAGGTAAAAATCGAAATCTTTGAAAGATTTCCCGACTAGTAATGTTTCCATATCCTCTCTAGGTCTATAAACCCTTGTCATGCGACTCTTTCTCATACGTAACGCCAGCAGACGTTTGCTGTTTGCCATTTTTTCTCAAATTTAATAATGGTATCGACCTACCTCAAATACATGTATTCGAAGAAAATCTCAGGAGTAACTCCCTCATACATACCTTTCTCCTTAGATTGATTCTATGGCTCATTTATCACGTTGGGTTTTAAGTTTATTCTTCACTATATCGAATTATTTGGTCATGAGCATCACTGAAGAGACATAAATTGTCGAAATAAGCATCTGGTGCACAAAACTATATGTATATATGTTCTAATATTTATATTTTCAATTCATGGATTTTAAAGGAAAATACAACGTATCCCTTTTAAGTTATTTTATCTTTTAAAATTTGTTGCATATAAAATTCTTTATTTTATGTGAAAAAAAAATATTAAAATTTGGCATATATAATGCTACATATATATTTCATAGTTCTCAACGTCATTGTGGCTATAATTTTATCATAATGAATTGCACATAATTTTCTAAAACAGAATATGATCACGATCATATGAACACGAACGGAAGGTTGATACAGTAGTGGATTTAGATAATATGTTCTCTGTGTCCTATTAAAATGTATGTCATATATATATATATATATATATATATCATATATTATTGCAAATGTAAATATTAAACATAAGTTACAGCAAAAGTAGGTGTTTACAATGAACAAGTTGGTGGTATTGAAAGCATATATACATGATTGTCGATAAATTTTATTCAAGTAGACATATACGAATTGTGGATATGGTCATTTGAACATCTCCTGTATGACAAATGTGAGGATTTTAACTTCTAAATAACTAACTTCCCGTTTCTTTGCAGCAATATGCTGTCCTCACCTGCCTATGGAGTTTTTATATCTCAACTTCTAAGGTTAGGGCTTGTTCTCTATATGACGGTTTTATTCCAAGGGCCAAACGACTGGCCACTAAATTGCTCATGCAAGGATATGTTAAAGAACCTCTGAAATCGTCACTGAGAAAGTTCTACGGTAGCTATAGGGATCTTGTACGAAAATAATGATGTGCCTCTTTCTAGAATGATTTATAATATTCTGGAATGCGACTAAATGTTCTGTTTAGTGAACACCAAATATGACTTTGTATACCAGGTTTGTACTTTCGTATGTACAGTTAGTAAACCAAAACTCTTGATTTTGACATGTTTCTTGAACACTGCTGTGACGGGTGATGCATGCAGACAGGAGACGCTTACTCTCCCCGGGCACCTGGCCTCACCTCTGAATTTTTCAGTATTTCGGGGTTCACAATAGTTCCTTTTTGAAACTTACACGATTTTGTATCTGTCCTTGGACTTTGAGAATGATTAACGGTTTGGTACATCTTCGATAATGATTCACTCCAAGATTATTTTTATATTTATTTATGTGTATAGTGACGGCATCTACCAGATGCATTGTCAAAAAAAATCTTTGCAACGAACCTACCCTAAGCAGTGAGGGGTATTTTACCTACCATGCCTACCATGACACGGGACCTCAGTTTTTAGTCTCATTGTACATGGTGAGAATCGAACTCGGAATCTACCGGTCATAAGCCGAGCACTTCATCCACTTAACCGCACCTACTTTAAATGTTACTAAAAGGAACAAACTACTATTAATAGTACTGCATACTGTAACATTAACAGCAAGGGAAATGGAGTAGTCTCTCACATTCCTGTCATCTTTAAAGTAATTATCACTTTCTACGATCACATAGAATACTACGGCTCATGTGATAATGCCATCTACTGTAATAACAACGTACACTTGGACGGTTTCTCCTCTTGTCATCTCTAAATATTATCACTTACTACTGTAACAAAGTATACCGGAGCTTAGTGGATAATTCCATTTACTGTAACAGTAACGGAAACTAGAACATTATCATTCCTGTCATCTCTATATTAATGTCCTTTTCTAACTTTAAATTTTTGTAATTTAAAGTAAGCAATAGTCACGTGCTCACTTTAAATTACAAAAATTTAAAGTTAGAAAAGGACGTATAAAGAGTACGTATAATCAGTTCTGTTAAATGGGATACTACAGTCCAGGTGGTAAACCATCTACTGTAATAGCAAAGGGAACATGGACGGTATCTAATACTCCTATCCTCTTTACAGTAAGAATTATCACTTACTTCTGTAACAAAGGATACAGAGGGTGCAGTCCTGATATAAGATACACGTTACCATGAAATACGGTCGCTAGGACTACTTTAACACACACACGTACTGGGACTATTCGACCGGAAGCGAGTGCCCTCTTCGCGTTAACGCGATTTATTCCTGCGTACGCTCGATTTATTGGCACGTTCACAAGTTTAATTTTTTCTTTGTAGTGATACGGACGGAGGAAATAAAATGGATAATTAAGTCACCGAGAATATCGCCATATACACATGAATTACATTTACTTTGGTTTCGTAAAATAGTGATAATAATAGTAAAAGATAGCATTGACAATTTAATATTGTATTGTGAAAAATTGGGTAAAAGAGGAAGGGCAGGAACTTCCAGATTCTCGCAGATCGGATCCTTATATACAAACACCCTTATCCCGTTTGATGTAATACACATCTTATTTAACAAAGAAGGTATGTAACCAGACATACATGTAACACACGGGCACAAGATTAGTGTGTCGATAATTAAACATAAAACGGGCTCCGAGTCGCTTTGTGTTACTTTAATCCTTCACGCTTTCGGAATGAGAGTGACATTGAAAAGAGTTAAACAGTTAAACTATGATGTCATAATCTCAAATAAAAAAAAAATAATAAAAGGATCTCAAGTAGTTTCTTCGTACAAGATATAATTGAGGAGAAACCCATCTTCGACGAAAAAAACTTAACTTTGAATAGCACCTTATGTTGAGGAATTTCATACAAATTCAACTGAGGAATCCTTTAAATCTTTGAAATCACTAAAATTTGAGGAAAAACTCAATTTGAACGATTAAGGCCATGCTGCACGAATAACTTTTAAAGTGGAATTTTGAAGATTAACCAAAACCGAAGAACAGTCAGTGATTTCCTGATTATAATTTATTTATACACTTAAACACCATCCACAATGTAGTATTTATGTGTTGAATCTCAAAAATATCCAGCAAGCACTTTTCTTAATATCCTAAGGATTGTAGAGTATGGAAGATTCATTTTTTTTTTAAATTTAACAAAGCAAGCATTGATAATTTCGTATCAATCAATCAACATTTGTAAACTAATAATTGTCATAGTTTACTATCAAATTATGTAAAATCATTGCTGAATTCGGTGATAACATCAATCATTATTTACTCTTTCAATATTTGGCAACTTGTATTTTGTTTTACTTTAAACCTCGACCTCAAATATGAATATACATGCAGATTTTCTTGAATGTTTAAAAGTATTTCATTATTTTTGCTCAAATTTGTCTTTTACTTATTTACTTATTTAAGGCCATGCTGCACGAATAACTTTTAAAGTGGAATTTTGAAGATTAACCAAAACCGAAGAACAGTCAGTGATTTCCTGATTATAATTTATTTATACACTTAAACACCATCCACAATGTAGTATTTATGTGTTGAATCTCAAAAATATCCAGCAAGCACTTTTCTTAATATCCTAAGGATTGTAGAGTATGGAAGATTCATTTTTTTTTTAAATTTAACAAAGCAAGCATTGATAATTTCGTATCAATCAATCAACATTTGTAAACTAATAATTGTCATAGTTTACTATCAAATTATGTAAAATCATTGCTGAATTCGGTGATAACATCAATCATTATTTACTCTTTCAATATTTGGCAACTTGTATTTTGTTTTACTTTAAACCTCGACCTCAAATATGAATATACATGCAGATTTTCTTGAATGTTTAAAAGTATTTCATTATTTTTGCTCAAATTTGTCTTTTACTTATTTATGGAATCCTTTACAAATTATATCTTACTATTTCAATAAGTTTAGTAACTTACTTCGCTCTCATAGTAAGCCGTCATGTGACCAGAATACTGCAAAGCGATTTGCTGAATCTAGCTCCAGTAGTAATAAATCTTCCAATGTAAAACATTGGCATTACGTCTTGTATTACGAGACTATAAGAAATATGTAGATAACATCCAACGTAAAGAAATTCGAAATTCAATATTCAAAAAATAAAAACAATGTCTTCAAAGATTTACATATTTTATTCCATTACTACAATGGTTCAGCATTATGAGCCTAGCTCTTCAGGTAATGAAGTATGATAATACAACAAGCAAATATATATATATATATACATATATTCTTAAACTATAATTATAACAGTAGAATATCAGATAAAGTATATAGTAAGCTTTTTAAAAAAGTATCTGATATAATCCCTCATCCCACTGTGTGTGATGATGTCATGTTTTGTGAAGGGAAGGTTTATATTAGTTGATGAAATCTTATTCTTTGATCCAATGATTGAAAAATTGTATGTTTGGTATTGAGACATAACCTTAACTTTGCCATTACTACAGTTTTGTAGGTGTTTGCTATCGAATAAAACTCGGTTTTGTGACTGTTTTATATTGCTTTGATGTAAAGCTACTCTGTGGTTTAAAAATTGTGTTGACACAATACATTCTTCCTTATATTATCTCATGGAATGACACATATTTCATTTTCAAAATTGAAAGATTTTTGTTTTACTAGGAATGAATGTTAACATTTTTGAAATTACACATGTATATGCATTTCCTTCTATAATTATATCACATACTTTACATTTTTTATTTTTGCATTTTGTTAAACCCACGTTTTCCGATTCTTCAGTATTTAGATTTGTTTAAACAGATGTAATTAATTGTTTTAGATTCTTTGGTTGTCTCTTGCTTTTGATAATTTGTACCCTATTTAGAATTTGTTCATCTGATCGTCCATTTTTAAATATTCTAAATGTTTGAATGCTTTAGTAAAAAATTCTGGATTTTGTTTATTGTTAATACAAATGGTAATGAATGTTTTGTGTCATCTCGAATCCTTTAGTAATTAATGTTTAAGGATATCCGCGATGTTTTAAAGAACTGCGTAATTCTTTTAATCTTTTAATTCAGACGGTTTAATGGTTTGCGGTAATAGTCTGTGATTATTTTATTACCATCTTTTTAATCATTATATCTAAAAAGGGTAATTCTGTAAGCGTTTGTTTCCATTGTGAATTTTATATAAAGATGTAAATCTTGTAGTATATTATGTATATCTTCTATTTTATCCCATGACTGGTTCTAAAATATTATATAGTCATCAAGATACCGCCTCCACAATGTTTCAAATGATTTAACTACATTTTCACTGAAGGTTTCTTTAATTTTATTGTATAAACTTTGTTCCAAATAAACTGAAGTAAGTGTAGCATAAGTAGGTGCCATTTTAGGTCCCATGGCAGTACCTACGGTTTGTTTAAATTGTTTATTATTGAATGAAATCTATTATTGTTAAGAAGTAAGTCTATGGATTCTATGATAAATTTTTCATTAAAGCGCTGGTGTATTAATTTAGGATGTAATTTTATCCAATAAGTAATTGCTTCTTTACTGAATTCGTGTGGTATATTTGAATAAAAACTTGTTATTTCAAAAGTTGTTCATGAGGTAGTAGGGTCTACTGTTGATGGAATCTCATTAATGATGTCTATGTCGTCTCTTACGTAGATTTTATTTCTTTTAAAATGGCTGCAATAATATATATATATTAAATTGTTCAATCTATGAGTAAGGCAGGATGGTCCAGCAATGATAAATCTATCAGACTGTTGTAGGCGTATTGCATTTCTTGATTTGGTTTTTTTTTTTTTGGTAATCCGTAAAAACTACTAGTTTTTGGTTGGAATACTGTTAAGTATTATTTCTCATTTTCAGTTTAAGCCTCATTATATTTATTTTATAGTTTGTCTGTTTGATTGAGGATGTGTTTGTCTATGTCTTTAAGAAACTCGGATAGCTCAGTCGGTTAGATGGTCGGATACATGATAGCCAGATAATTCGGTACTATAGGTCGTGAGTTCGAGTCCCGGTCGGGGAACCATTATAAGTGAATATAGGATGCCTTGTTAGCTGTAGTGTCTAATTTGTCTTTATTTCTACGGGTATTTGTTCTGGGATCCAAGGTCCATAGTACTCCCAGGTGTTTAATTGATGCATGATTGTATTACATGTAACGAAGTTTAAAAACGAGGGACGGATTATTTTGTTACGTCACTAATACATAATGCGTTGGGTTGAAGCTAGCTATGGGGTATTCGACGACCTAAAAAGATATTCTAACACAGCTTTCAAACAGTGTTCACATTCTTTGTCTTTTTTAAAAAATCTTCTTTTGAGTCCCATGATGATATAATATGACACATGTCACACAATGCACAATGGGCTAGCGATTTAGTAAAAATAATTTCGTTAATTTCATGTTATGAATGGGAATTGTATTCGCAATAAAACATATGAGTTTACAAGTAGCACTAATGTAAAGATGATGGATAAATCCAAATCATAATCCGAAAATCATGAAACCAGAGGATATACAAAATCAGTGAAATTGAAAACCAAGTAGAAAATAACAAAATATATCTACTTGAAGAGCATATGTGAACCCCTATGATGGAGTGAGATCAGGTGCCCGGGAGAGTGAGCAAGTTAGTTTAAAATATATAATAAATTTTAAGAATTCTCTGTGTTTTCTCCAGACTTAATATGCTACGAAAATCATCGTCGGATACCCATGTACCTGACAAATGAGGTGGGTGTCCGACGATGAACGAAAATAGGAATTGTCATTTATTTACTATTTTTTAGTTCCAAGTAAGGAAGATTATTTTTCTCTTGATATTATCAGTGGGAACGGTAAACACAAAGAAGTGACTTTTAGTTGATATAATCTCAAAATTGTGAAATAAACGGCCAATAAAGTGTATGGTTCACATTAAGACGAATGACTCATTAAAATATTAAAGATTAAGATGAAATCACGCACCGGGGAGAAGTGGAAAGGTGGTCAAAGAATGTATTTATGGACAGAATATACAATTTTCTGTTCTATATAGTAAACTTGCACTCAAGGTCTCAAGGAAAACATGAACCAAAGCGTTGAATCAGTAGTCAGTACCTTGTGATCATGGATAATTGTTGATTTAAGGCCTATAGATACGAAAATGGCACTCGAAGTGCGCTTTCACACTGTATCTTTGTAGGGGAGGCAGAATATTGACATCAAATCTATCAGAGTCACAGAAAAATGATTGATTTTAGATAAACTCGTTCAATAGGGTTTGTCAGCTATACCCGTCCACTTTGAGTTTTACATTATGTCCGATTCTTTAAGATGAAGAGATTTGAGGGTATGAGTTTGGTTTTATTGTAAACGATAGTGCGAATTTTCAGTCAAATATTATAAATACGTCATAGCGTGGAAAAGAATTGTGTTGAGCCGGTGTTTAATGAAGTAAACACCTCTAATCAGAGTGTGAACATGCGATAAAAAGAATCTTAACTGGAATTTCATTTCATATGGTATTTCTGAAACTCGATGTGTGTTTTTATCCCCTCGCCTGATATAAAACAAAAAACTCGTTTCATAAATAAATTCATTTTAGATCATATATGTATGTATGTATGTATGCATGCATGCATGCATGCGTGCGTGTGTGTAGGTGTGTATGTATCTATGTATGTATAATACAAGAAATCATGGACCCCTTGGTGGGATATGGTGCCATGGAGGTGTACCGACCGCTACCGACCTGACATTCGCTGACAACAGCCATGATGTCATAAGTGTAAGCGAAATAGTATTATTCTTAGTTACAGAAGTAGAAAACTAAACAGCCCTAGTCAAAATTGGTGCATGTCATGATCAGTACAAATAATACAATATTGGTAATGTAGACGGTCTAACCACTATGAAATAAAGAAGTCAACATGTCAGACAACGATCAATAATATAAGAAAATACAGTCTTTATAGCGACCGTAAAATCTGCGGAATGTTGACTTGAGGCGTGATATCTGATATCCATGTGAAAGTAATTTTTTTCCAGTAATTTGCCTCTGTAAATAAAGGACGATACTCAAAAGAAGCTCAACCATACCAGATCATTTGAGACACATATACACCATACGCAGGTGATAAGGGAATATCACTACTTGTAAATGGAAAAATGGAAAGTTAACAATGGGGAAATTAAAGTCAACACGTTTGTCATAAAGTGAGGTAGGTAGTCAATCGTCTCGGTGAATATCAAGTAGAGGATCTAAATTTGATGTACATGAATTTGATTCTGCAGTGTCTTTAATTTCCAGTTCATGTAATCCACAGTGTTTAATGATATTCTTAGTGGAGACATATTCCGACCATCTTAGACACCGAATTTGACACGCATAGTTGGTATTTACATAACCCAACTATTTCTTCTGGATTTAAAGCTAGACAGCTAAACAATCTAACATACTTTCATAATGTTTTAAGGGCTTAGTGAACGCCAAATTTAGTTTGAACCTGTCATGCATGGGAATTAATTTGAAATATGTGTCCCTGAAAATGATGTCAGTGTACGTAATGAAGCTCCGACTTAGTATAGAGAAACTTGGGAATAGCGGCACTATAAAGCCAACTTAATTGCAATCAGTAATTTATTTGAGAAGACGTCTGACAGTGCTGATAGATATTTCCAGACACGGAATTGTTTTGTGAAATATTTGAAAATGATAAGAATGTTAATATATCAATCATTTCAAATTATTACACACACAGAAACGTATTCAAGTATACATGTACATATTTGTATACAGCAATTACCCCCCCCCCTTTTTTTCCCAAACACATCGCCTCTTATACTCCCCAACTCATTGTCATGACGGGGGGGGGGGGGGGGGTTAGGGGTCTCATATATTTAGGTAGAAGACATTTCCCTCATATTTTGTGTTAGTCTGATTATAATGATCTAGCGCTACTATTCAGAAGGAAATGGAAATAAAGGACTATGAAAAAAAGAAGAAAGGGCATAATATATACATGTATTAAGTTTATGAATAGTAAAAGTAACCATATTTCTATGCAGTTTTTTTTCATAAATTTAATGACTTCACCCGCAAAGTTAACTCGTGTCAAGTTAATTCGAGATTTATTGTATTCGTCCCTATACAATGATCAGTCAATTGATTTCATGATACATTCATCCTTTTGTTTTGGCTGATTTTGTTCTCATCCTTTTTGCCTGCATTAGGAAAATATTTGTACATTACAGGCACTGATTTGCTTTACAGTATTTGTTTTTACAGTATTGTGTACCGTATTGAAATGACTTCTGTTCATAGGAATTGCAAAGTTTCATGAGTACACGATACTGCTCTAATTGAGGGATCGCCAGATCCAACTTTAACCACGCCCATTACGTAGTTTCATTGTGACGTCACGGTTAAAATCATGTTTGACGGGCCATTTATTTATGACGCCATAATGAAAAAAAGTGCCAAAAGGTGGGATGTCGGGCATTTGACGATTCTTGAAGTGTGCTTAAATCTCACAAATTGACAGCCAAATCATAAATAATTAAGTTTTAATGCATCTTACAAGTTATTTTTTTCATGTTACTGTGGTAACGTCCATAGTCATAGTTGTATGGTATATGAAACATGTTTTCGTTGAATATGTAGTTGGATTTACTGAAACACTTTATATTAATTTAGAGAATGTATTACAGAGATATCTGTAAAACAATGACATTAGATACAGATTGTTGTACACAGAGATAATAGTTGAAATGGATGCAGGTTGGAATCGCTTACACAAAAATGTTGTATAATGGACTTCGTCAGTGGTTAAGAACATAAAACAAATATATTGTAAATGATAACCATATATGAAAACCTTGACTTTGTTCACAACTTTGCTCAAGGATAGTGACATATCTCTGGACAAAGGCTATAACATTCTGCACTATGATTATATATCAAGAGAAGTTGCCGACATGCGTATATGGGTGCACTAAATTTATACATGTATGTATGTTCTGATATTTATTCTTACCTTTATTCCATAGTAAAATACGTAAAACATTTGTCTTTACAAGCTATTATTGCAAGTGTCACTTAAATTTAAATATTTTACATTCAAAGACGTTTTACAACGGAAAATTATATATTGCTTGCAAATGATATGGATCATAGATTTCTAGGTATTGTGAAATCAACGATTTTCACTGAAACGTTTGTATTGTTCTTCTAAAAGACATCTGCGACTTAAAATTGTAATTCTTTTTTTTTTTTTTTCTCTTTCACATATTATCAAAATTCATATTTCAACAATATCCTTTCATTTTCATTTCATTTTTGTGAGTGACAATACACAAATTGTTTTCATAAGTTACAGTGAATATCCGACGTGTTGTGACATAAAAACGAATACAATTCTTAAAATAAGCGCAGACATGATATTCCTTATAGCTTATCATCTATTTGTGATTTTGGTGCGTATTCCAAATACAAAAGGTAGGTTATTTCAGTTTCGCTTGAATGATTTCTGGCTCATGTTGCTATCACTTTACATATTTCCATTAAAATTTTTATCATAATACTATTCGATTCATATTATCAAACCATCTCAACATAAGTTATCCGTTGAAGCTTGTTCTCTAAATAAAGAATCGATTATTGAATATTAATCGTACATGTATAGTCTTTGATTTTATCGCTGCTTTTCTGGTGAGTGAGAAGGTCGGCCTGTAAATCAGTAATAACACCAATT
The DNA here is from genome assembly GCA_035048485.1 of Pteria penguin. Lineage (NCBI taxonomy): Eukaryota > Metazoa > Mollusca > Bivalvia > Pterioida > Pteriidae > Pteria > Pteria penguin. The sequence continues at coordinate 43,716,823 of CM068582.1, read as the reverse complement.
GAATGACAATCGTTAGTTCAATTGATCGTTCTACAAATGTCTTATTCTTATTTACTCTGCATGCCAACGAAGACTGTTTTACAATTAAATAAGAATTTGCCGTCAATACATTAAGTAACGATAGACCATATTGCATGTAATGGATTTTCTTAATCAGATACACAACGATTTAGTACATCATAGAAAAAGAAAGTAAAGAAGCTCACGTAATTGACATTTCATTACGTATAGTAAAATGCTATAGGTATTAGATTGAAATTTTCATAGTGTTAATTTTTCATAGCTCTAATGTCTAATTGATGTCGACATCGATGAAATGATGTTATGAATTTACATGTTCTAAATATACTATAAACATATTTGTTTGCTTGCTTGGTGTTTTTTTTTTAGATTTTTTTTATCATAGAGTCTTACTTTTACGAGGAACCTTTTACTTACTCTGATTGACAGGGCACCATTGTGGTCAATGTCACAGATATATAGAAGAAGTAACTATCGTATTTTACATCGTAGACATTAATTGTTGTAGTTCCCCGTCTGAACTTGGAGGTAGCTGTAATATATCGGGAGATTACGCATATTACTACTCTTACATGAGATACGACAGTTCCGGATTAGATTCTTTGCCATGTATAGCTTATTTAAGTGTTTGGACTATATCATTTTTGTTGTCGTTTTTGTTCTATTTCAGCAAATAGTTGTGGTAGTCCCCCCTCTGTTTCCGGTGGAACCCGCTATGTATCTGGGAATTACGCGTATTACTCCTGTAGCACGGGATACGACAGTTCGGGATCAAGTACTATACAATGTATAGCTTCTTTAAGTGGTTGGCTGTATTCCTACAACTGGCAATCGTTATCGTTCAACTGTACAATCAGAAGTAAGTATCTTATTGGCCGTTATGTAATAGAAATGTACAATCAAAAGTGGCAACTTTGCATCGTATACCATGAAGTTATTCAATCAAGGATAATGTTGAGCTTTTTCTTTTACAAAGAACCGAATGAAATAAGGTAAAAATTTGAGCAGCCGTAAATACCTCGGAGTACATATCCACATATTCATTTGAATATCAATGAATTCGATCATTGTACCTTCAGTTTGGGAAATGGCCTTCGCTATAAAAATACATATGCCAAAAGTTTGGTTCTTGTTGTTTTGGCTTCAAAATGTGCGTCGTGTGACTTATCAAGAGCAAGTGTTGTCCCTCGGCTTCAGACACCTCAGGCCATCTGTGACTATGACGTATTTTACGCATTGTAAGTCCATATACGCAATGTTGCCCTATTTTTTACACACCATGGGCATCATGTCATTTTGGTTAGCTAAAGAGTATACATTATCTTTTCCCTAGAACCCAGTTTCCAGGGGTCTTTAAATATGCAGAGTGGTGTGTGACTGTGGATGGCACAGTGAAAATGTATCCGCTTTTATATCCTAATTCACGTTAAAGATTAAACTCACTTGCGGTAGTACAAAACTGATCATCCATGGTTTTCATTCATATTGAAGTCTTATAATTGATCTCCCTTTGTTAAAGATTTTATTTTTATATGTACCCTATGATATAAATGTCAGGAGTTGAGCAATTTCATAATTCTTCCCGTTATATGAAAAATGATTCGATCCATTTTTATGTTATTGCAAAGCGAAGATACAATACAGACATATAAACGGATATATATGTAAGAATAATGATAAGCATGATGCGTATGTTTGCCATCTTTTTTTCGTGGTATACCTCCACCCAACAAAAAACAAAGCAGATTCATTCCTTATCATTTAATTCCTTTCAAACGTTTTATATTCTCAGAAATTTATACGTTATGTATGCACTGTTTCTCAACATCTATAAATTTCTGCCGTTAATAAGATATACCACAAATTTTTAAACCAATCAAAATGCGTGTTACGTGTAAAAAATGATATAACTTTACCACATTGCAGATTGCGGAACCCCCTCTAGCGTTAGTAACGGTGGTCGTAGCTATCCAGGCACGACGTATGGGAACACAGCTACTTACTACTGTAACACAGGATACTACGGCTCAGGAAATAATACCATCTACTGTAACAGTAACGGAAACTGGGACAGTCTCTCATACTCTTGTCATCTCTATAGTAAGTGCTATCACTACTTTGATAAATACAGAAAAAGCTGTTTTCATTACCTAAAAGTAGTTTTAAAATGAAATTACACACACATACAATCACACGTGCGCAAACATGCTAAAGGTCAAATTATTATTATTATTATTATTATTTTGCTTTTAGTTTTATCTTCATAAGAATAGAATCTATATATTTTCATTGAGAGCCATTTAACCTTGCCGCTCACAAGCAAAATATAAACTAAATAACAAATATTAATTTAATTTCTATCAAAAGCCTTTATAAAAGATATTTAAGTATATGTAATTGTGAAAAATTACAATGATCACATTGGTATCTGCATTATTTAATAAATGTGAACCTGGCTACATATTGGAAGCCCAGTTTTGAAAGAGTATTTTCATTTTCTTAATATGCATTTTCCGAGATCAACACTAAATCAGGTTAATGGTGGTGTAGTTGCACAATTGAAACCGAAGTCTTCGCTGAAGCGTGTAGCGCCTAAAAAGGAATGGATGCAGGTGGTTACCCGCCACCCCCGGACATGGTTTAAAATGGCGCTTTAGAAGGCACGTTCCGTGATGATAAATGCACATTTCAGAAGCGAAATTTCAAAACGCTTCAGTTCCCATAGTAAAATGTAGATGTAGAAAAGGTGGCTCCAAATATAGCTTCCGTTTAAGTGTCTATTAGACCTTTATTAATATGCTGTACTTAAGAATGGTTCGAATCCAGTATTTAAAAATCTGCATGTAAAATACAAAAATAAGTCAAACCAACCGCGGGGAACTTTTTTACGAGCTCCACACTGCAAAGGGAATAAGTGTGACGTTAATGTAAAATATGAAAGAACTGGTTATGTTAATGCTCAAACAAATCTATTCCATATATGAAAAACTTTATTGGTTTTTAACAAGGAAGAAAATATTGCAAAGTTCAATCAACTGTATCACATTTCGTTATCTCTATACCGCACAGTGACCAGTTCATATTATACATATAATCATGGTTATATATGACCAGTTCATTTTATACATAAATGACTAGTTCATATTATACATATAATCATGATTATAAATGACTAGTTCATATTATACATATAATCATGATTATAAATGACTAGTTCATATTATACATATACTCATGATTATAAATGACTAGTTCATATTATACATATAATCATGATTATAAACGACTAGTTCATATTATACATATTATCATGATTATTAATGACTAGTTCATATTATACATATAATCATGATTATAAATGACTAGTTCATATTATACATATAATCATGATTATAAACGACTAGTTCATATTATACATATTATCATGATTATTAATGACTAGTTCATATTATACATATAATCATGATTATAAATGACTAGTTCATATTATACATATACTCATGATTATAAACGACTAGTTCATATTATACATATAATCATGATTATAAATGATTAGTTCATATTATACATATACTCATGATTATGAATGACTAGTTCATATTATACATATAATCATGATTATGAATGACTAGTTCATATTATACATATAATCATGGTTATAAGTGACTAGTTTATATAATACATATAATCATGGTTATTAATGACTAATTCATATTATACATATAATCATGATTATAAATGACTAGTTCATATTATACATATACTCATGATTATAAACGACTAGTTCATATTATACATATAATCATGGTTATAAATGACTAGTTCATATTATACATATACTCATGATTATGAATGACTAGTTCATATTATACATATAATCATGATTATGAATGACTAGTTCATATTATACATATAATCATGATTATAAGTGACTAGTTTATATAATACATATAATCATGGTTATTAATGACTAGTTCATATTATATATGTAATCATGATTATAAATGACTAGTTCATATTATACATATACTCATGATTATAAATGACTAGTTCATATTATACATATTATCATGATTATTAATAACTAGTTTATATTATACATATAATTATGATTATAAATGACTAGTTCATTTTATAAAACTTACTTTGTTAGGGAAAATTCTGATTCCAAAAATAAATACACTGAAACAGCTGTCATCCAGATGTTGAACTTTCGTATTTAGATATTATGTTGTCTTTCGACATTAATGGTCAATTGAACACCTCACTCTATGACAAACGTGACGATTTCAATTTCGCTATCACAAACTTTCCTTTCATAAGTAGCAACATTCCATCATCGCCCGCATACGGCGTATTCATATCTCAGTTAATACGTTATTCCAGAGCATGTTCAAATTACAGTGACTTTGTTCTGAGGGCTAGGCGACTTTCAGTTAAGCTGCTCAACCAGGGTTATATATGTGCTAGACTAGCAACGTCACTGAGGAAATTCTATGGTCGTTACGAGACTCTTATTACTCCATATGATATCTCGTTATCCAGACTTTTAAATGATATTCTGGACTGAGACCGATTCCGATCATTTTACACAGATTTGACACCTTCTATACTAGAAGGTTACCTACTTCGACTTCTCCATAATTAAATACATATGGAATTTACACGATCTGACTCTTTCTTCTGGGTATATGTGACGGGTGTTGCTAGCAAACAGGAGATGCTCACTCTCCCCGGGCACCTGATCTCACTCCATCACAGGGGTTCACATATGCTCTTCAAGTAGACATATTTTGTTATTTTCCATTTGTTTTTCATTTTCACTGATTTTGTATGTCCTCTGGTTTTATGATTTTTGGACTTGTGCTTTGGATTTATCCATCATCTCTACATTATACATATAATCATGATCATAAAGGACTAGTTCATATTATAGATATAATCATGATTATATATAATTAGTTTATAATATGCATATAAGTATGATTATAAAATGAAGTGAAACAGCATCTTATTCAAACAGGACACGATTAATAAATAATAAAATTTAACAAAATAAACTACCTACGATAATACAAAAAAGACGTTAGCTGGACTTCTTCTGTATTATATCTCTGTTTATTGATGCAAATTTACCATTCATGTCCTTTTATAACTACTGTAATAATAAAAAGTTATCTAGCGTTGTAGCACGAACGCTTATCTAGACGAACGTTATCTCTTCACCTTTTATGCCTTGCAAATAAAACATGTTTATATAAGATATATTCATATTGTGAAAAGTTGTCGCAGTATGTGTATATTAGTGTATGGGGAAATTAACTATTACAGACACATTGTATAACTAAAGGTGAGATCAAATGCCACGAAGGAGTAAGCATGACCGGTCAAACTTGCCGTATTCACATTACGTGTTAATGATCTATCTGTAGTCACAATCGGTAGAAGTGCAAGATTCGTATAAAGAGAATAATATAGCACTACACACTATAAAAGATCTAATGAGGACTACATTGAAATAAGGGAGTCAAAATGTGCGACCTTAAAATTTGCAGAATTTAAACTTCAAACGTGGTTCGTTTTTTTTATTCTACTTAAATCGCTAATAATGTCGCCAAGTATACATGACTTGCAGGTAATTTTATAATTAAAGTAATAGTTGTTTATTTATAATAATATATATGTGGTAATAAAGACAAAAATGCACCTATTCAGATTTAATTAGGGCTCATTATACCATGAATTCAGGACTTTAAATAAATGTTACATATAATACAACAAATCATACTGTCAAGCAGACATGTAGTAGAGAATTCATGATAAACCATTTCTTTTCAAATGTTAAATACAATTTGTTTTGAAATTTAGGGTTCCGTGAATGTCTACTGTGCTACATTGTTGTTAGTGCCATAGTCATTTTACACTAGTAACTTTCGTATTTTACATTATATATCATTATTATCAATTTAAGGATAGATGTTTTATTATGATTCTGTTTTATTTAGTATTTTGTTAAAATCTATTTTTGAGCTGCTAAGAGTTATGTTCAATTCTTAATATTATATCATTTTGATTGTATCTATGCGTAACATCGATTTCCGTGCATGAAATTCTCTCTATATGATATTTATAAAGGTAGTTTTATGTTATAGGTTAGTGAATGTGACTGTTGACCGCGGTTTCAAAACCAAGTTAACGTGGAATTCTACGTTAACGCATTACGGTAGTGTGTAGCAATCCTAAGCGTACGTGAATTGTATGTTAGTGCTTGACCCTTGTCTATAGTAGCGTATAGTAAGTATGCCATCAATGATAATAGAGATTTCATAGGCATATATTATACATACTCATAGTGGAATTTGGAATATAGTCAGTTTCGGTTAAGCTAGACTACCCATTTCTATGTTTCTAGAGGTCAGAATATTTCAAAATTTGCCAACACCCACATACACTCAGATTCAAATGATTATCTTTGGATCAGAGGAAAATACATATAAAGTTACCATGAGGATTGTGTTTAAAAGTATACATTTATACATTTTACTTAGAGCAACCATTTCGCTCAATTTGTATTAAGCTATTAATCTGATACATAGACATACTCCTTTGGTAGTTCGGTAATGTAAAGGATGTACCTCATGGTGATAACAAATCTTACCTCTGAAACCTATAAGGATATTGTGAGTAATCATACACTGAAACGTTTTAATATCTTTCGAATTAGCGCATTAGTAATTTTGCAGTTTTGTGGCTAATTGGTCAACAACAACAACAACAACAAAATTATGAAAATAAAAATAAAGAAAAAAATAAATAATAATAAAAAAAGCCCGATGGGTTGAAAAAATATAAGAAGATATATACATATTATGATTTGGTGCACAGTATTGGCATTTCGACAAATAATGTCTCTTTGAATTGTTCATGGCCGAAACTACTGTGGAAATCCACAATATGAATATATGTGAAGAGACATATGTTGTCGGAATGCGAAGCTTGTGCACGAGATTTATCAACGTATATATGTTTTGAAATTTATTATATATTACCACTACAATCAGGACCTGGAATCATACCCATACAACTACCACTACCAACATGACAGAATGTCTGATGACAAGAATTCATCAAGAAGTTGAGGTTATCGTTACCAAGTTTTCAATGCTTCAATACCAACTTGAAAGTTAAACATCAAATTAAAACAAACAAACAAACAAAACAAAAGCTATGACATACGTTTGTAAATTATTCTGATACTAAGGAATATCTGCCCCTTGCCTAGCTTAGATTGTCTTTTTATTTTTTGCTCTGCTTTTTGCAATATTTATACTTTGGATTTCCACAGCTTGGACATTAAATATCGCCAAAGAGGCATAAGTTATCGAAATTCGCGTATGTGGACTGAATTAATGCATGTATATATTTTCTTCTGTTTATGGATATATTGGTCCTTGCTCTTTGTATGAAGGATTGTTCATGTATTTTCAAATGCCTGTTCCTTCACTGTACTGCTTTTGTGGTGAGTGAGAAGGTGGGGCCATAAACTGGTTGACTTATAAGACAATTAATAAATAAAGCTACACTCAAATGCCACAAATTTTCGGGTACATGCCCTTTATCAAGTGGATAATAGAAAATATGAAACAATTAAGAAAATTCATCCTGCTGGCATAAGCGTCCAGCGTAAATAAAATAGGTAGCTTTATTTATTTATCTATCGGAAACGACTTCCCATTGGAGGATAAATTACTAAATATTTATGAGACAATTGTTCATATTGTTCAACTGACTGTCTTCATTAAGTGCTCCCAACTGCATTACAATGAAATTTATTTAAGTCATCTTGCGAGTTTATTCTTTTATTATCTACATGTCCTACGAGTCAGATGTCTTTTTACTTTTCTTTCTTTGATTTGTTCAATCAATATGATTTTCTTGTGTGCGACATTAAAATTGTGTTTATTGCTTCTTAGTTTTGTATATCTCCTGACTGTATAGTGCCATCCCAATGCATGAGAAGTAAAATGTGATAGGAGTCAGCTGATTGATGCTCATCAGGGATACATTTACATTGGTAGTGAGGCCCATCGCAAATGACTAAGTTCAAATTAATCAAAATGCGTTGTTTGCAATTTTTGCATCAATAATTTATCGGGAATATTTTTAACATGTAAATCAAAATCATATCATTAGAATATTCATTTTGATTTCTTCTCATTTCTTGAATTTCATCTTATTTGGAGTAGAAATAAAGAAATTAGGGCAATTTGAAAATAGCTAAAATCATTAAAATATCTATCGATATCGCGGCGGTACAGCGAGATGTTTATTTTGCCTTATAATTGACGGCGCGCTTAGAATCAATGAGCATAAAAGCGATATGTTCACTGGCGTTGTTCGGGGTCACGGTTGTATCAAATCCAGTGAAGTGAGGTTTTTCAGGTAGATACGTCCATTACCTGTAAACAGCTGATCGCCGAAGCGAAAACGATGTACGATGCGGGCACACATAAGTTTTTTAATTATATAATTTTCAGTTTTTAATTTATTTCTACCGGCCCATAATATGCGATAAGTATGTTTCCCCCGATTCATTCGATACCATTTTAATGAAAATATACCTAGAAATGACTACAAACATTTAAAAATAAAAAGATAGCGTCTTCCTCTTTGCCAAAACAACGGTCCGCCATATTGTTTCACGAGTCATTTGATTACATCGATATACATATTAAACAACCGTACATTATAAAGTTCTCAAATAAGAGAACACACAACGAAAGCAATGTCTATAGAAGTAATTATGATTATCCTGTTTGTGAAAAAATTACTCCGTAGCTATTATTTACAAAGTTTTATTTCTCAAAAGTTTCATTTCATCATTCATGATGTAATTTGAAGAACGGCGTAGGCGCGTGGGTTAATACTTACCGTGAACGATTTTTACATTCGAATTGATAATTATTGGTATTTACATTAATTAAATATTTGACGATTTCATATAGTTTATTGAAATTTTGTAGCTCTATTAATACGATTTTACACGAGTTTCCTCTGACTCGGGGCGATCTCCACGTATTGTCAGAGACGTATATATCTTAGATATATACGTCCCTGGTATTGTCGTATAGAATTATGTACAGAAATACACATTTCAATGTAATAAATACCAAGACATATATTGTGCGATAAAATAAGACATCATTTCATCATTTAGTTTACATTGAACCCACTGTTTACAACTTCAGACTTACATTTTAATTGCAGATAAGTCTAGACCTCTGCGAAAGGAAGGTGGGGGGGGGGGGGATAATCTATTCATATTTAAGGAAGACATTTTTTGTTAAAGGAAAAATGACGAGACTAAGAGCCTATTTTGATTCAAATGATTTGGTTTTAATCCTCTTTAATTAATTTTGGTATTTATATCAGTGGCGAATCCAGAATTTCCGAAATGGGAAGGGGGGGGGGGTGGAGGCGCACAAGTGAAAGTCCAATATAAACCAAAATACTCTGCCAATTTAGGGGCGAAATCTGAAGATTTGCTCATAATTGTGGCAAAAAGGGGGAGTGATCCCTATAAATCCGCCACTGTAGATATTAAAATGAGAGAACAAGTATATAACAATGAGAGAACAAGTTGTGTTAAGGTACTACGAAACGCCCATCGTCGCGTGACCTAAGATTCACGAAAAAAAAAAAAAAGAAATAAAGGTTTTAAATTTGTAATTTTTTATTTAGATAACTGTGTATTGAAGACTTTATAGAAAATAATTCTAATTTCAATATTCCCGATATACCTGTAATTGGCACTCGAAATAGTGTTTTTCAGTACAGCTCGCACGAAAACACCAGCGATAGCGTTGACTCTTCGTCATGTCCAATCAGATGGCCAGTCCCAAGACGAATTCTATAATATCTTTTATAGTTGACTTCCTAATCAAGTTGCAATATTTTCAATATATCGAAGGTATATCGAGGTAACGCCGTCTAGGGCGATCACCTGTCCTGTGAGGCTAAATTATTACGTAATATCACCTCAACCGGCTGTTTGACCCAGCAAATATCAACTTTCATTTCGTACATTTTAACTGCTTTCAAGATATTAATTAGCGATCTTAATAAACTGGGTATTCATATTAATGAAAGACAAGGACTAATTATCAGGTTTCCTGTTAATTGTGAAGGATTATCATGAAGGAAAAATAAATAACAGGAATTGAAATCAACCAAGCTTTACAACAATTTGTATTCATGAAGAGTTTATATTTGAAATTTTAACACTTTTAATAAAAGTTTTTGTGTTTTTAAAATAATGAATATAATACATACAGTAGATTAATATAAAACATTAAGCTATACTATGATAAATTATTTTTCACATTTTTTAAAAGAGTTATCCGCCCCTAGGTAAAAATGTTTTTGCTTATACGGAGCTTATTTTTTGTCATACAATCTAAATTCCTTCAAATATCCTCATAAGTAACCATTTTAAATAAGTTTTTACATTATTATGAATCCTTGTATAAGTTTTTAGAAAAATGACCTTGGACATTTGGACTTCGTCATTTTCATCAAAGTAAAAAACCATTCTTCGTCAAGTTTAAGAGATTATATTTGAGATAATAAGACCTACAACCAATGTTTTTATCTTTTTCCGTAATACCTGTAGTACATAGAGTAGATTAATATAAATAAATCACAAATTTTATGCATAGCTGATTAAGTTATACGCTCAAAAAATTCCGAGGTTGTGCATTTTCATTTGCTTGAAAAAGGTGTAAAAATGCAATATTGTCCATTTTCAAATCCTCATATCTTGTAAAGTACTCGATATAAACCCGTGAAATTTTCAGAGTTTGTTGACTATAAAACATGCTTTGTAACTTACTTATTCTCTGGTATATTGTGATACAAATAAATTATTTAAAGGTATCTAAAAAGTGTATCTCGTGTGTTTTTAAAGAGTTTGGGCCTCCCTAACATTTGACACAGCAATATTTGTTGTCATGTCCAGCCATTTTGACGTCTTCATTGTGACCATTTGCATGAAGAAGATATAATTTATCGTTTTTGTATTTTTTCAAACGTTTATTTATCAACGATATGACTTAGACAAAATTGAATATCAAAGGACTGTTAATGAAGCAAATTAGTGAGAATATCTGTCCAGTTGACGTTCGGAGGCCAATCGGTTGAGTTAATGTTATGATTGACAAGACAAATTCTGAGTACACAGGGTCGGGCTCTATTCTGTCAGAAAAATTAAGCGTTACTTTTGCACATATGGAATCGCAACCCTGTTGAAATATCGGCTATCACAACGGCAATTGCCCACAACCACCTCGGTATACATGACATTCACTGCCATACGAAAAAATAGTCAGTCGAGATTCATTTGTGAAAAAGACCAGTATCCATTGCTTCATTGCAATATGTCAGGTATCATGTGCCGTCAAGTCTTAATACGTACCCTGGTGAGAGGAAAACCAATATTAGGTCGACAACCTCCCAGACAAATCGCGTAATCAATTCCTCACAGTTTGGGTCTGAATGTGGAGATTAAAATTGCCCACCGTATTTAAAGCGGCTTCAGTAATTAAAAAAATTATGCAGAAAGGCAAGATGCAAAGACGTGGCGTCGTTACTCGCAGACATCCCCGTTATCACCGTCATGAACAGTCGACAAGCCCTCACATATATCTCAGACGACGGATAAGACGCTTTATGATGAAAACATTCACATTAAACTTAATATCAACTTGTTGCCTTTACCGTTGCATTAACAATGCAATAATTTGACCCTCTGAACTTCCATCATAGCTACAAAAGATTCAAATTTACGCTAGATAGTAGAAAGAGATTTTTATACACAAAGAATACAAAGTGGTATATCGCCATGTTTTGACGAACTTATTATCAGCATGTGTAATTTGCTTTTTATCTTTTGCTCTATGTCACACGATAATTTCAACGGTTGAGTATCATAAGACACTCGTCTTAGTACGAACAAAGCTCCACCTCTGTTCAGCTTTCAAAAGTTTACAGCAAGTAATAAATAAACAGGCGCATATTATGTTATTTATGTTATTTTTCTTCCTGTATATATATTTATACTTTGTATTTCCTTTCTTTTTTAACAGATTGTGGGAACCCTCCTTCCATCTCCCATGGGTCGAGGAGCTATTCAGGTACAACCTACAGCTATACAGCAACATATAGTTGCAATACAGGATATTATAGTACCGGAGGCAACCAAATCACGTGTCAACAAGGCGGATCGTGGTCAACTTTAAGCTATTCGTGTACAATTAACGGTATGAAACATTAAAGTGTGTTACTAATTAATATAAAACTATAAAGAAAGTTTTATCCTGTTTAAATGTTCAAAGAAACAAAATGTAATCATAATACCATAAGCAGTAGAAAATATTTATGGGCAGTAAGTATATGACAAATTCCTGGAGAATATATCATAGGTTGGTTAATTGTATATAATCTCATTTACAGTTTCCGTGTAAGATTATAATTTATCGTCCCGAACAGAAGCAGACTCTCAAATATTTATCATCCCAAACAGAAGCAAACTGTCTCAAATATTTCGTCTGTTTATTTCCCTTTGTGTTATATCATTGTCGTCTTTTGTTTTTATATCTTATATTTTATTGACTTGTATCATCGGGGATTCAGAATCAAATATTACGATAAATTGTAGTTGTAGTTGAAATATAAGATCTAGTTTAGCTATTTGTTTTGTGTCGCTTGGATTACTAGGGCCCCGCTATATGATGGGTGCCCCATAGTTATCATTCTGTCTGTCTTTCAGTTCATCAATCTGTCCGTCCGTCAGCACAGACCTGAGTTTCCTTTGAACAATTTTCATAACTTTTATACACAGTATTTGGAAGAATGAGTTATTGGACACATAACTTAGAGATTTTTTAAAGAAGATTGTCATAAATAATATGCAAAATAAGATAGGGAATGGTGAGAGGAAGACATCAATATCTTTCGAAGCCAAAGGTCAATATCATAATTAGCTGTGAATAATAAACAATGATTTCGACACATCAATACTTGGTTCTGATGTGATAACAACAAAAATATACCGTAGAGTAATGAAACTTTATACATAGATGTAGAAAGGCTAGTGGTAGACGCCCATACCTTTTGAAGTCAACATCATAATAAGATGTTCTAGTTTGATTGTCTCTTTTTTGTTTTAGTAGAAAGGGGATTTTACAACATACAACGGTAATTTCAGACGAATTTTAATTTCTATTAAAGTCATCGAGAGGTTTTTACATGTAGTGCGCCTGAGCCGAAGACTCAAGTGATTCATTGTCTTAGCGCGCTGTCTTCGTCGTCCGACGTAAACTCATATTCGACCTCTCCTCCGCAACTGTTTTACAAAATTTCACCAAACCTTACAGGTAATAAATACTCAAGGTCCTCTACTAAAATTATAGCTTTCGACCTGATCATAGTCCAAGATGGCCGCCAAGGGTTCTGATTGGTTGACACAATTCGGCTTCTATGCAACCGTGTTACAAAATTTTACCAAATTTTACAGGAAGTAAATATTCAATGTCCTCTGCCAAGTTTATGTTTTATCGACCCGATTCATAATCCAGGATGGCCGCCATGGGTCCTGAGTGGATTGCATATTTTCGATTTCTTCTCCACAACAGCTCAAAGTCCTCTACCAAGTTTGTGTTTTTCGACCTGATCCGTCATCCAAAATGACCGCCAAGGGCTCTGATTGGCTGACATATTTTCGACTTCTCCTCATTAATTGCTTCACATAATTTTACCAAATCTTGTTGGAAAGAAGTACTCAATGTCTTCTATCAAAATTGCATCTTTTGACCCAATCTGTCATTCAAGATGGCCGTCTAGAGCTATGATTAACGAATTAAACTCCATTCATACATATGTGGAAAGCCCTACCTCAGAATACAGCGCCTTGCACGATCACCTCATGACCATGTCCGACTTCAGAATTAAAACTGATAAATCTGATCTACCAACCATGTATTGGCTCCCAAAACTACATACCGGTAAAAAGTCCATACAAATCACGTTTCATATCTAATTCTAGCCACTGCTCTACTACGGTACTATCGAAACATATTACGTCTGCTCTAACTGCTATAAAAGATCATATTATCAAATATTGTGATGTCGCATTTCATAATAGTAACATCAATTACTTTTGGTCTATTAAAAATTCTCATGAAGTTATAGACAAACTTCTTTCACTACATTTCAAAGCGACTCAATTCTGCATTTGAATTTTCTACACTTTATACATCTCTGCCTCATGATTTAATTAAAAGCAAGTTGCTGTCTCTTATACAATGGTATTTTCACACAGAATCTAAAATTTACATATGTACTTCCAATAACTCCGGATTCTTTTCACTAGATTTTCTCATGAATAATATTTTTGTGCAATTTGATGGCAAGATATATCAACAAATAGTTGGGATTCCTATGGGTACTAACTGCGCGCCTCTGATAGCAGATTTATTTCTTTATTGTTATGAGAGGGATTTTATGGTTTCTATTCAATAATCAAAACATTTCGACCTCATTGACAAATTTAATAATACTTGCAGATATCTGGATGACATTTTGGTCACCTACAACCCTGAAATCGAACAATTTATATCAGAAATGTATCCACCAGAGCTCAAATTGAGCTAAAATTGAGATAAATTTATACCTTTCTTAGATTTGAACATCAAAATTATCAACTGCCTAATATATAATAATATTTATGATAAACGTGAGGATTTCGGATTTCCTATTGTAAATTTTCCTTACTTGGATGGCGATATCCCTCGACTTTCATCATATGGTATCTATATATCTCAATTAGTTCGATTTTTCAGAGGCTGCTCCGATGTTTTGGACTTTCATAAACGAAATTTACAAATCACTACTAAACTTTTAACTCAGGGTTACAGATATCACAATCTTAGAAAAACATTCGACAAATTCTTTAGATCTTATTCAGAACTTAAACAGGAAAGTAAAAGGCTCCGATAACGTTATTTTATCATGTAATGAAATAGCCAAACGTCTTCTAAATAGACAATATGACATTGAGATTATCAAAAAGACTATAGGTCTTGTATCTGGCCCCTCTACAGCCTTATACAGACTTTTACTTGAACGTTGCACTCTGACTAACAGGGCGGTGGGGGACTATATGACGGGCCTTGTCCAAACTTCTTTCAGAGGAGACATGGTCCTGAACCTTGTCCCCTCTGACTGTTCGTCGGGACTCCTACAGATCTAGGGTCTTAGCTCGCTTTCAGTCTGGCAGAGCACTGTTTATCATGTTGATGTCGCATACATTTTATATTAATATGTGTTTTACAATACCTTACGTGTTTATGTTTTTATGACCTCTCAATATGCGATACCTGTTGACCCTTGTTCTTTACATGGATGAATATTTATAAATTTTTAGATGTACGTCCCTTGATTGTTCTGCTGTTACGGTGAGTGGGAAGGTGGGCCCGTAAACCGGTAAACACACCATTTGTTTGGCTTTTGTCAAATTAAATGACCGTCCTAAGTCGGTATCGTAATCGCACTACAATCAAATATTTTTGTAATGTGTTACATGTGCTAGTATATTATTGATAGTTATGTATTGTATAGCTCCATGGTGACTTCTGCCACATTGCTGAGCCAGTAACTCCTTTTCCCCCCTTCTTTTCCTAATCTGCTTCACAGAATTTCACGAAATCAAATACCCAAGGTTTTCTACCAACTTTTTATTTCTCATCCAAGATTGCGCCCGAGGGCTTTGATTAGCTGGTATATGTTTTACTTCTTTTAAGCAACAGCTGCACATAATTTCACAAAACATTACAGAGACCCATTTGGGCCTCTTGTTTACTATCGTTTTCAGTACTGTCATTTTCAAAAATATTACTTGACGTTTTACCATTAGGATGTAAGTAATACACAATATATGTACTTAGACTGTGGTAACCCTGGCGGAATCACCAATGGTCAGGTCAGCTACAGTACCACTACATACCAGAGCTCGGCTTCATACAGTTGTGATATTGGATATAACATCATCGGCTCCCCAACCACCATAAGTTGTCTGGATACTGGGGCTTGGCAGTCCACGACGGCCGCGTGTCAGATACTTGGTAAGTTATTTTAATATGAAATATAGAGATATAGATAACAACTAAATACGTTTAACTTAGTATTATACACGATACATTTATTGTTTAAATTCATTATATTCTATATTTGTGTTCATTAAACATAAAACATATAAAATATCAATTGAAACTCGATCGGAACGGTTTCTCTTTTTTCATATATTTAGGTGACTGCTTTGATGCTGGCATTAAAGTTTGTTTATGACATGTATTCCGTTCATTGAATCTAGTTGTATGGAAACAGATTCATTTTAGTACTGCAAAAGTTGTTCTTCTTTTTACAATATACGAAAAGGAAGGTGTTGCATTGTTGCATGTTTTATGAAATTTTGGTAGATCTATTGGGTGTTTTCTGTATACAGAGTTATTTCCCGTATGGGTAGGTATCTGACGTCAAACAATAGTGACGTCATACAATTTCTATATCACTTCCAGTAACTTTACACAAGTTTCCATAGAACTGGTTGAAATCACAATGGTTTGACATCAGACACCCACTGATATGGGAAATAACTCTGTATAACGAAAAGACCCAATTTCAAACTAGTGGAAAGGTTTTTATGAAACTTGGTTCCTTTACTTGGTGGTTTTTGGATTCGCCAGGAAATACTCTAGGGCAGGACAAAGATGTTCAGAAATGTACCCTCATGTTAGCATGATAAACTCGTCATAAATGTGCCATAGATATCCCCAGTTTTGGTGCTAAAGTTCTATAGGGAAGTTCTCAGATCAGCAAAAAGACATTAAGTGTTGACATGTACCAGAATCATATAACATTCTGGAAGGTGGAACTTCATATCTTTCAAAAATATTCGTGTATCGACAATAGAACTTCTTCAGTGACGATTTCATGCCTTTGACCTCGTAACTCTCTGTGGAGTTTTAGGGTTTTTTTTTTTTTTTTTGTTTTTTTTTTTTTTGGTTTCTTTTTTATTACTTACCTGGCCCTCAGAACAAAAAGACTTAGAAGAGGAGCATGCTCTGAGATAAATTGTGAAATTAAAACCCCAAAGGCAGGTGAGGTGGTAATGTTGCTAATTGACCGTCCTAAGTCGGTATCGTAACCGCAGTAAAATCGAATATTTTTGTAATGTTTTTCAGTGTATATTCTATTATTATCATGTTTTGTTTGCATGTCCCTGGTGATTTTTGTCATACAGCTTTGTCACATGTCTTCAGTTTTCTCTTTGAGAAAGGGGAACAATGTGATATTGATGAGAATGTGAAATCATCACGATCGTCATAAAAGGAGTGGTTTGTAATTAACCATACCTACTGATAGATAACATTAAGTCTCAGTGGGAAGTAGATGTATTGCTCTCTGTCGTGTCCTTAATCTCAAGTTCAGCGGGATACATATGTAATTCTGAAAGTTAGATAGGGACAGAACGTCGTCAATGTATTTATATGTGAAAGTGACCTGAGATGCTTACTGGTTCTTCTTTTTTTTCCTTTATACTGTCGTAGACGGACGTATACTGGTATGGCGTTGTGGTTCTTTCCTCACCCTTTAAACAAGAGACAGACCACACTGTTTAGGCTAGGACTTTTAAACTTTGTAAAGCTGCTTCTTATGACATGAGAACGAACCCTATTGATTTTCAATATCAAGGTATTTTTAGAAAGCACCCAAGCGCCCAGAACCCAAAGGTGTGTCATGACCTTGAACCCAGGTCATATCTGCAAAATCACAGTTCTTGTGTCAATTAAATTATTTTCCAGGCCATTTCACGCAAACATTGATTTGGAAAATATTTCACAGAATTTTTGCCAAGGACCCAAGGGTGTGTCATTACCTTCAACCAGGGAAATATATGCAAGGTCAAACTCACAATGCATATGGTGGGTAAACATTTCCCAGGACATAACTTTTTACCCCTTGCACGGATTTCAACAATATTTTACGGACATGTTGCCCAGGACCAAAGGATGTGTTATTATCTTGAACAAGGATAATATCTAGCGATACCCTCGAGTTTAACAGCAGTGGGATCAACCCAGAAACTATTATATATACCTGGAGAGAAATGACTAGAAATCTTCTGAAGGAAATTTGAATTACACTCAATATCAAGAAACACTCAATTCTAAATTATAACTCGTATGACAACACGACGTCAATGTCGTATTTCTTGTATTTTTCAATGTTTATAGTGACATTATACCTTGTTTACTTTGCGCTGGGCTAATATAAACAGCAGACATGGATTTTAATCAGAGATATTGTTATTGTATATTTCTGATAGATAAAGGCCGAAATTCTCCATTGGTCGGTAATTCTCCATTGAGAGTGGTCGTTTATAATGAAATGATTTTTGTTTGCCTTGCTGTTGATCCCCATTGAATTTTGTTACCTGCGTTTTCAGCTTTTGAATCACCAACCCCATCGTTGAATATTTCCTGAATGTCAGTTTTGATAACCTCCAACCCACAGTAAAGTACTGCCTGTATTAGTAATCTTCAAGATATATCAGTTTATTAATGTACATTCATTACACACTGGCTTACCATAACTTTGTCAAACAAGGAGATTTAAAATTGTGTTGTGGAAATAAATTACCATATAGACCGTAAATTGAAGTATATGTTACACGTAGCATTATTATTACAGACTATTTTAAGTTTCCAAAGTAAAACGTCATATAGTTAAACTATCATTAATCTAGATGGGGTCGACTAGGTTCTTAACTAAATGTTCACAAAGTAAAAACCGAAGAAGTACCGAAGGGTAAACCATATGTTATAGTCCATGGAATAAAGGGGACAATATCGTGTTTAGTGTCATATTCAGACAAATGCGAACCCCAATAAAATTGAGGTGAGACCAGGTGCCCGGGAGGAGTAAGCGTCCCCTGTTTGCAAGAAACACAGGAGGACTTGGAGGACTTGTATGCACCATATTAAACTATCAACCAATTCCTTAAATACATGAATATTTGAAATATATAAAAATATGCACATCATTTTGAATTTCAAAAGGCACTTTTCTTATAATAAACATTAGTACATTTATGTGTATCTATCAAATGCCCATGGATATGGGCATATTGAAAACTTTTACACCTAATGTCTCTTCAAGGCAAGAACAATTACCAAAATGGTTTTAAATGTAAGAACCAACAAATCCATTTCAGTTAAAATTAAGATACGTCCTGCATAACTAAACATGGCTTAGTTAAGCAGCTTTCAAAACGTCTATGAAGTGAATGCCAAAAGATAATCAAACGTTGTGTCGTTTGTTTTCCGTGTGGAGGCTCTTTTTCAAATGTAAAACTTCAGCCTAAATTCAAGTTGTAATTGTGTATTTAAGAAACTTGTACACAACTTATTGCAAATATTAAATTTATCATGTTGAATGTCACTGTCATGCATTATACATTTCTGCAGCATTTTCGTATCACCGCTGTCATCTATTTTACAATTAATGGGGAGTGTACTCTTTTGGGTCCGTTCTTAAAACATTGACTAGGAGATCAAATTTTATGAACAACAAACTAAGAGCTAACTTTATAGAAGGAATGAAAAAAATACATTAACATGGACATATTGCATGGAAAAGAAAACAGTTACTTCATATAACTGTCATGACTGATAGTGGAGGACTGTTTGTTTACGAATGTATGAACTGCTCAGTCTTCTCTTCTGACCCTACAATAACATTTTCATTAACGTACAAAGTGGTTTCGAGTACCTCTTCGTGTATACTGCTCAACAAGACGAGCGGGTGATCATAGCCTTAATACGGGCAAAAATTCATCGCCTTTATACGGGCAAACATCTGGGTTATAATGATTTATGCCCGCGTGGACTATGCCCATTACGTGCTTAGTTCATTCTATGCCTTTGGTAAATACCATGACAAAAAATCATCGAATGTATCGCCATATACGTGAACTGCGTGTACTATTAAATAGCAAATCTCTATAAGAGCAATATATCAAATGAAATTATAACTGGATTGGTGGATAAAATGCTTGGGTCATGACTGAAACATCCCGGATGCAATTCCCGTTGTGGGCAGTGTGGTTTCCCGTCTTTATGTACCGCATTTATCAACATCCATGTCTTCGTCAAACAAAATCGCCAATGGACGAATCAATCCGGGCTGAAGATATGATAAAATCAAATTAAAAGTACGAATCCCGTCTTTAGGATGAGGCAGTGGAAACCAAGAACCAGGTAGGCGTTGCACATAAAAGATTCGTATATGTTTCGGATGGATTCGTTGCAAACGTATAAATTCCTGTGCAATTCATCAGGCATGCATGAAGTAATCGTGGAGTGACGTAAACCAATAATTATTGTTAATGTATTAAGAGTATGTTGTTTTGTGTCGATAAATAACTATAAACTAAATATACTAAACTGATAGAAAAAGGAATTTTAATTTTTTTATTGTCCATATACGGAAATTTTTTACTACTGGCGTATGCTCAAATTACTATAAACAAAGTAATATGTCGGATAGCGATTTTTTTTTCAAGGAAGCGAGGGTGAAAACGCACTTTAAGTGATTCCTAAGCGAAGAAAATAAAAAAGTCCGTGAGCATGGAATGGCAAAAGCAAAAGCAAAACACTAGACCTAAAAAACCACCACAAGAATGTAGGATATAGGTATGATATCATAACAAAGGTACAGGAAATAAATGCAGACGAATCCAAATATTGGGGACGGGGGGGGGGGGGGTGGGTTAGTATAAGAGGAGAAGATATGATAAATTGTACATCGTTTTGAAAAATGTAAATACTGGTTTTCACCAATCCCGCTTGCACTTAAAATACGTCCAATCCGCGATAACGTGGTATATCTCGCTTCATCAACATTATGGGTCGAATTCAAGTGGTCTCCGGTCAACAAACTCATTCCTCAACACACGATCGCTCCGCATTTATCAACATCCATGTAATTTTTTTATAAAAATGGTTCCAAAGGGAAGTAGATGTAAACATGAGCGAATAATAAACACTCTTTTTTACAAATTGTAGGCCTCCCGAAAAATGCAAATATAATTATAACGGATGAAAATTGAATTAAAAGATTGGAGACGAGGATACTGTGTGCATGTAACATCAAGACTAATAATTGACATTATGTTTTGTATATTTTATGTGCATATCCCTGGTGATTTGTGTCATACAGCCTGGTCGGATGTCTTCTGTCTCCTCTTTTAAGAGTTGTACATATGTCCAGTTTTCACTTGATAGAGACAAGGGGCCATATATTTGTGACAAAGAGCGGTTATCATTTTTTGCATCTTTCTTTGACATAAATTTTAGATTATAACTTTTGAGTATTAGTGATAAATTATATTTGTATTTCAGATTGTGGTAACCCTGGCGGTATCACCAATGGTCAGGTCAGCTACAATGCCACTACATACCAGAGTTCGGCTACATACAGCTGTGATACTGGATATAGCATTAAAGGTTCCCCAACCACTGTAAGTTGTCTGAACACTGGCATATGGCAGTCCACTACGGCCGATTGCCAAATAGTTGGTAAGTTCTCAATAAAATTATAACACTTACTTAAAAAAGTACGTAAAAAAGATATCACAAAAACTTCAATTGTAATGCAGTTGAGGCATCGATTTAGGACAGTCAGGTGAGGTGACGTTAGTTACTCAAGTGGTGTGGTTAACCGTTTTACGGGCCCACACTCACCACAACGGCAGAACACTTATAAGACATACATTTAAAAATATGTAAACTATACTCCATATATAGAGATCAAAGACCAAGAGGCTACCACTTTGAGAGGTCGTACATACAAGAAATTTATAATGGATAAAAAAATTACTATTTGAAATATAAACGTGAAGTCAATTTCAGTTTACCGTACTCTGCTCTTCTGAAAGCGCGCTAACAGAGGGGGACAATGCTCAGGACCGTATTTATTCTGAGAAGGTTTAGACAAGGTCCATTATAGAGTCCCCACCGCCGTGTTAATCTGAGTGCAACGCTCCAGAGAAAGTATATAAGGGCTGTAGAGGGGTCCAGTAAAAGTCTCATTGTCTTAGCGATGATCTTAGGATCATATTGACCATGGTAAATGCGTTTGACTATTTCAAAACCTGGTTATATGAAGTCGTCGGTGCTTTTGACCCTTCTAAGTTTATATACAAGTTCATCATAGAAATGTGGAATGGGAGATTCCGATGGACACATAATTTTGATAAAAATTCTGAATTAGATCTATAGAATTCTCCGAAAGTTTTCCCGTGTTTATAGTATCTGTAACCCTGAGTTTAGAAATAATTTGTATATCTTAATATGAAAATCAAGAACGCCAGTAAAGATTCTAGCAAATCGAACGAATTGGGTAATGTAAATACCACATGATGGGTAAATGTCAATAGCTAAAGAATCAACGAACGCATCTAACTTAAACTTAAGATGCGATCTGCATAACTAAACGTGACTGAGTTACGCAGCTGTAAGTACTTAAAAACGTCTGAATAATAAAAACCACAAAAAAAAAAAAAAAAAAAAATTGCAGAGATGAAAGTTCTGTTTAAGGTCACTGACTTGCATAAGTAAATTGATTGTAGACGACTTAAGTTGTTGTGAATTCATACGGAAGTGGTGTAAATTAAATGAATTTGTTTGTTTACATGGACCAGGAGGTATTATATTTTTGCTTGCATATAAATGTTGAGTTCAAAATGTACTTAAGATTTTTTAACAAACTTTCAATGGTAAGATTTCTTGAAAAGTAAAGAAAAATACAATCAAATTTCTTAGAAAGAGACATTTTAGTGGCTTTAAGATACTGTACATACAGTTTTTCTTAACAAATTTCGATAAAGTTATAGATTAAAATATATTAATATTTGTTTTCTATTTCTTACTTGTAAGACATTTCAGCAAGAAAATCTTTCACGGCAACGCAGTCATCTATCTTACCATGATGGGGGAGGTAACTGTCATGTGCGTGTTCTTACACACATTTATTAGGATACCAAATTTTGTAAAGAAAAAAGAGGAGTTACTGGCTCAGTTATGTGGCAGAAGTCACCATGGAGCTATACAATACATGAATATAAATAATATACTAGAAACAAACTAAGAACTAAGTTTTGAGAAGAAATAAAAACAAATTCAATAACAAATGTTTTCAAAATTTTTAAGAAATAATTAATACCCAACAAAATTAAATGTGTGAAACTCCAGTAAATATTCATAACTTATAAAACATTCAAATGGTATTAAACAGAAAATACATATACATGGACATATTGGAAAAGAAAAAAATTACAGATGTACAGATGACTTGTTTTCACTCAATAATCCTTCATTCGCGGAGTACATGTACCTTAGCATCATCTATCCGAGTGAATTGGAGGTCAAAGAAACCACAGAAAGTAGTAATTAAGTCTACTTCGTATTTAGATATTATGCTGTCTTTCGACAATAATGGTGAATTGAACACCTCACTCTATGACAAACGTGACGATTTCAATTTCGCTATCACAAATTTTCCTTTCATAGGTAGCAACATTCCATCATCGCCCGCACATGGCGTATTCATATCTCAATTAATACGTTATTCCAGAGCATGTTCAAATTACAATGACTTTGATCTGAGAGCCAAGCGACTTTCAGATAAGCTACTCAACCAGGGTTATATATGTGCTAGGCTAGCAACGTCACTGAGGAAGTTCTATGGTTGATACGAGACTCTTATTACTCCATATGAAATCTCGTTATTCAGACTTTTAAATGATATTCTGGACTGACAACGATTCCGATCAATGTACACAGCTTTGACACTTTCTATACTAGAAGGTTACCTACTTCGACTTCTACATATATAAATATATATGGAATTTACACGATTTGACTCTTTCTACTGGGTAAATGTGACGGGTGTTGCTAGCAAGCAGGACATGCTCACTCTCCCCGGGCACCTGGTCTCACTGCATCATAGGGGTTCACATATGCTACCGTGACACAGGACCTCGGTTTTTACTGTTTCAGAACACAGGTGCGCTCAGGACGGGAGTCGAACCCGGGACCTTTCGGTCACGAATCGGTCACACCGTCTATAGAAGTATAGTAGAGCATTTATGATTAAATTTTCTTCAATTACAACTGAAAGAAATTCGCATTTAATTTGAATCTCATTAACTTTTAAAAAATAATTATTTCCTTTTTCTCCGAATTTCATTTCCTACTTAAGGAATGAGACATTAATAATTCATTTTTCTATGGAAGTATAGAAGTTAAACCAATTTACAAACTTTATGATCCGCGAAGCGGTTTTCCTTTTATACCTAAATGTGCCTCTAGAGCACAAAATGATAACACGTATATATAATATATGTAATAATATTGATTATTAATATCATTCCCTATAATTGAATTCTATTTACTTTTATATTGCTATGAGATGAACTTCATGCTTTGGATTCAAACCTCGAAACGTTTCGACCTTATTGACAAGTTCAGTGACACCTCTAAATATCTTGATGATATTTTAATAATCGGAGAGCTGGTTTCACTTCTGAATTTCAGGGTTCCGTGGATGTCCACTGTGGTATAATGTTGTTAGTGCCACAGTCATGTGATATCAGTTAGTTTCGTATTTTACATTATATTAGTCAGTTGGTTCGGTTAGCTAGAGCCTGTACAAAAGTTTTGGATTCTCACGCAAAAATGTTCAAATCACTTTCAAACTTCTAACTCAGAGTTAAAGGTATCATAAACTTCGAAAAACTTTCGGTAAATTTTAAATCTTATTTAGAAAATTAATCTTAATTCGGAAATGTGTCTTTTCAAAAATACGTATCCTACGGAATTTCTCATCCCAATTTCTACTATGAGCTAGTTTACAAAGTAAGGAGGATCAAAGGCTACCATAATTTCATATCTAGTAGTTCCAAAATAATTAAACGCCTTTGTCATCGACAGTATGATCCCCAGATCATCGCAAAGACCATAGGACTTGTGTTGGATTACTAGGGTGATGCACGCTTATAGGGCCTTGAAGACTCTATGACAGGACATGTCCAAATCTTTTCAGAAGAGACAAGGTCCTGAGCCACGTCCTCTCTTGGCCGAGACTCCTACAGATCGAGGATCTGAGCTCACTTACAGACGAGAAGAGCACGGTTTACTTATGTTGATGTCACCTAACATTTTTGATACATATACTTCCATAGTAAGTTTCGTGTGTTAAAAGCATCACGACATCTCGTCTTGAGTAACCCGTTGATCCTTGTTCTCTGTATAGAGGATTATCTGAAAATCTTTTAAGGTGTGTCCTTTGAGTTTGCTGCTTTTACGGTGAGTGGGAAGGGGGGCGCCCTCAAACGGCGTGATGTTTGTTACTTTTATTGACCGTCCTGCAGTACAATTGAATATAATTTTATGTCGTTGTCTGTGTTTTACTATCATCATGTTTATGTGCATGTCCTTAGTGATTTTTGTCATAGAGCTTGGTCAGTTGTCTTGCAATATTTATTGAAAAAAAGAACATTTTGAATTTGGCGCATTGATAACTACGTCACCAGAGATTGCCTAATCAGAGTCATCGTGACATGTCATGACAACCATCGTGTTGTTACTTTTATTGACATATTGAAAAAGAACTCTGATAATGCAGTAGTCTTTATACGGCGATTGAATCGAAAATTCAATTATTTACTTATCATTATATTATTATTATTATTATTATTATTATTATTATTATTATTATTATTATTATTACTATTATGACTAGTAAAATGTTGGATGAAGTACTCGGGCATGGCTGAGACATCCCGGATGGACAGAGCGGTGTCCTGTCTTTAGAATAAGACCGTGAAAACCGATGTCACCATAAGCGTTGCATGTAAAAATATCCAGCCCTGTTTTTGGTGGGTCTATTGCAAATGAATATATTTCTTTTCAATGCATCAGGCATCAGGTGTAAAATAATTGTGGAGTGACGAAAACAATAATTAATGAATATTAGTATTATTAATAAATAAAAATTTGTTTTTTACTTATATTCAATCTATTTTTGCGTATATTCGTGTGCTTGTGTGTTTGTAAGCTAAAGAGTAATTCCTTCATGTATAATTCTTTCCAAAGACGGATTTATGTCTTCTATATTAAAGACATTATTCAAAACTTGCCGTTGCTCCTTACTTTGATTTTCATGCTTTCTCCCTTGAGTATAACTGAAGAGACATAAGTGATCAATATACGCAATACATTTATACTGATACATACCGATACCGATATAACTTCATACAGTCTAAAATTACACAGTAAATCCCTGATATATTGAAACTTGCATATATAGATGTACTGTTTTATCTCTTCCATTTCAATGTATTCGTATACGGTTGTATTATGAAACCTAGTATCCATATATAAATTTGGATACCTCACAGTTATTTCTTCCATGAAGCGTCGTGCTTTACAAACAATTCTTCCCCCTCGTCAGTTTTCATTTCATTCTTTTTTTCCATATCAAGTTTGATTTCTTTCTAACAGATTTCGCCGATTTCTCTAAAATCAGTTTAAAGCTGAGCTCGGATTATTTAAACATGGGTGAAACTTTTGGGGAACGGAAATTGCCAGAAATAGATCTGGCAATCTCCGTTCCCAACTAAATATAAAATATAGAGACATGGTGACGTATGTATGGTCAATCAGCCGAGCTGAGTGACCCAATATCCATGTACATCGCTGTTATCGGGGGTATATAAGGAAATCCCGGTGTGCATACACCGTGATAGTTAGATAGCTGACGCGATAGAGAAATCAGCTGAAGATCTGAATTGGGTAATGGAAGAAATGTTTGATGAATTAAAAGATTAATAATACATGATTTAAATGAATGATGCTCATAATGAAAAGAACAAAAAGCCAATTTAGCTATTATGTTCTATATTTGTAGAAAACAGATAAATCTATCGTTTACATTCCTATCAAATATTCCTATATTCCAGATAAATTTAACCTTACTAGACATGTATTTCACTAAAACAAAGAAAAGAATGATTTAACGAGTTAATATGAGTAAATTTATTACTTACACATTTTGTCTTTTGTCCTGTATGTCAATCAAAACAATTCAGTATAATTCCCATTTTCCACTCATTCAATATACGATGTTTTCATTTTCGGTTGTCAAACGGAATGTTCGATAAAACTAAGTAAGATAAACACATATGACTAAATCTGAATTAAATATTTTGAAATATTTTCAATCATTTTACCATATACGCATTTCAAGAGATTTGTGTGATTCGTATTGCTCCAGACAGACACAATGGAAAGAATGAATATTTTAAGGTATACAATCCATAATAAGCCTCAAATGACAAAATAAGACATCAACAAAAATATTTATGTTATGGTTAATTATTATAGCAATATCTATGTCGTCTTAGATAGTATTGATATTTGCGATTGAGAATTGGAGATTACACAATATAAATACGATAAAAGGAGTTATTTGCTTTTGTAAATATACATATATAGGTTCTTCTTAGTTTTAGAATGATTTAAAATGATCTTATGCCACAACAAACTTGAAGTATATACTTTTGACCCAGTACAGAAGCACCCAAAACGGTAATAAAAAATGATCAATACTAGAACAAGGACAGAGCTATGCATGAAAGATATATTCCTTATTTTTAGAGTCATTTACAAATTTCACTACTGAAAATTATAAGTACATATACAAAAGCACTGAAAACTAGACATATGATGCCCTCGGACACTTTCAGATTGTGGTAACCCTGGCGGAATAACCAATGGTCAGGTCAGCTACAATACGACTACATACCAGAGCTCGGCTACATACAGCTGTGATACTGGATATAACATTACCGGCACACCAACCACTGTAAGTTGTCTCGACACTGGCGCTTGGCAATTCACGACGGTCGCTTGTCAGAAAGGCGGTAGGTTCTGTTTCTATAGAATGATCAAAATTTCTTCATAATTTATGTAAAAGAAAGGCTAAGAGATCTTACTCAACTGCACGACAAATCAGCAACTGATATGCAGGAAAATGAGGAATGGAGTTTTTCTAATTACCAGTGATTTCTGTTAAAAATGATGATTTTTCACCAAACACTCCGAAACGCCCCAACGGTGAAAGTGTTAATATAGCTATTTCTATTGCATTTTTATATTTTTGTGTTGGGGGGGGGCACATTTCTGGTTCATGGACTAATATACATGAAACAAATAAATGGTGTATAGCCGGTGTGGCGTGACGAGAAGTCCCGGGTTCGACCCCACTGTGAACACACCGGCGTTCTGTCTTTTGTATGAGACACTGTGAGGTCCCGTGGTGCCATGGAGGAGTAAGCATCCCCTGCCGACCGGTCATGCCCGCCATGATGTCATAATATATGTCGTGTTATTATAAATTTGAGGTCACATTCGGTACCATATAAAACGTCAGGATTAGTATTGTTATAGCAAGAAATCTACCACAATCTAAACATTAAACAGCATCTGCCACCGAATAAAGAAGTCAACATGTCGGACAATGATATTCGATAATTGTACAAAAGAGCTTTTTATCGTCCTTAAAATTTGCGGAATGTTCACTTATGATGTTTGATTTCACATCCTTTTGATAATAACTTCTCGCTAAGTAATTTGCCTCGATGAAAGAAAGAACCGTAGTCAGAAGAAGCTCTAGCATATCGAATCAGCTGAGACACATAGTCATCATATGCAGGTGATAAATGAATTTTGCTACATGTGGAAAGTTAGGAATAGGAAAGTTAAAGCCGTCTCGTTTGTCATATAATGAAGAAGTTAGTTTATCATCTTTGTCAATATTTAGTAACATTTTAAAGAATTTTATTTTCAGTTCAGTATCATTCTAATATATTCTCATAGATATCGGTTTTCGCTTTATGTAGCCAATACCACTCTACTAAGAAAGGTACATAAAAATATCCTATTACAATTAGTTACACAGTTACGCCTCGTCTCGCTCAATACGGACTTTCTTTTCACATCATGTATTTTTCCGTATTAGTTCAATGATTGTGTAACGAATTTATTACGTCCAAGACTTCTAACTATATGTAGGGATCCACTGTGGTACTTTTGTTGTTAGTGTCATAGTCATATGACACCAGTTACTTTGGTATTTTATATTAACGTCACACTTACTCCGTTTGAAGTGTGGAGCTCGTAAAAAGGTTCCCCGCGGATGGTTTGACTTAAGTGTTATTATACCCTTTTTTTCTGATTGATGCTGTGTGGCTGAGGCACTTTCTGCACAGTGTTTGTTCACATTCATGTATATATACAGTGCTGGGTTGTGTTTATTTGGTCTGTATTTAATACATTCATGGCGGGTGTGGCTAACCAAAGAGGAGACGCTTCTCCCGGGCACCTGGTCTCACTGAATTTTAGGGAGCCGTGAATGTCCACTGTGATACATTGTTGATAGTGCCATAGTCATGTGATACCGGTTACTTTCGTATTTTACTTTGTCATGCAACTTATAACTTAGGAATGATTGTTACTTATAATAATAATAATTCACTTTAAGACTTTTCTCGTCCATTTGTGTCGATGTCGCCTGCCCACATTGCTTGGGTGCAGCCATCTTGTGACAGGTGGCATGGTACAGCGGCAACTCGAACCCGACAACAAGTTACTCCCTCAATGCGAATTTTGACACATGGTACCTTTTTTCACGGGTTAATGTAACCAAGATCTGACCGATTAGATTTCAACAATTTTGTCTGAGGCGTTATAAATGTTTAAATTACTGATTGTTTCGCCAGCAGGTGACATCACATTTATCATTCGGAGTCATCTACCTACCAACTATCCATAAATAAAACTTTAAGACATTTGAGTTCCTGCAATTTCCCCGTAAAATATGTCCTATAAAATAGAAGACAATACAATAACAGTCATTCACCTTTCAGTACATTACATATACATATATCAGTTTCAAACATAAGATCGAATAAATCAGCATACATGTTTATCAGTAAGAAAGATAATTTCTGTCGAGTGTCATAAAGTCCAAAGTGATCAGAAAATAATACATAAGTAGAGAGTCTTGAGTTATGAAACATTGTACCTATTTGGAACAGATTTATGGTCTGAGAAAATACGAACTGAAAATACGAATGTACAGAATTTGAAATCGGTGAATACGGCGATGACACATATTTTTTCTTTGAGATGTAACATCCAGTTGTAAACATTTTTCAATAGAGTTCACGAAAATTGTTATATCATCCGTCCAATATAATAGATGATTTAATTATTATTCCATTCTCTATCTATGTCCTGTAAATTACTTTGATTATAAAATGCATTATCTCTTAAACAGAGTGCAGTGACCCTCCCGAAGTTCCAAATGGCTATAGGAGCTTTGAAGGTACCAACAGTGGTGATACTGCCACATTTATCTGTAACTCAGGATATTCCGGTTCGGGAAGCAATAAAATCACTTGTCAAGTAGATGGATCATGGTCATCTTTGAGCTTTACATGTACAGCTAAAGGTATATCAACTTTATAGTACAATGATGCTTTGTTAAGACACGCAAATTACAGGCCAATATTTCTTGATAAATGAATTTTCAGAATACTGGATAATTGTACCCGTGGATTTGTCTTACTTCATGAAGATAGCATATTTATAGTGTAGTCAGGACGGTATGCATTTTATGAATTGAAAAAAAAAATTATATACACATTTGTTTATTATTTTTATTATCTTTTTTGAATCACAATCTCTAACATACGTAAGTATTTTTACATTTATTGGGTTAATAAATCAGAATGGTTATATAGTACCGTTTCATAATGAAGAAAAGCCTATAGGAAATATCGGAAAACGTCATCTGTACAAATGTAGATTGAAATTTAATTTGGTGCCTGATGTTCTAGGTTTGATTCCCAACGAGACAGTGAAAGTAGAGGTCCACGTCTCAGTTAATGTCGAAATATAGAAGATCCCGCAATGCTTTGGTGTTTCCATTGCATACATATGCCGTCACCGGAAAAGTGATTTAAGATAACATGACGAAACAATGAAACAAGCAAGCAAATAATCAAACTTCACTTTCGGATCTCTGACTTCGATTTAAAACTTTGGCATTGATTGAACAGTATAAGTTTTGAAATCGGCAATTTACTGTTATCTTCAATGTTAGCTTGTACTAACCTATTTGAAAAACAAAAATGATCATTGACAGCTAACATTACCCACATTAGATAGACAGCTAATTAATTTACCACATTTTGATTACAAGATAAATGCAGTATGGATTTGTGAAACAATAGTCAAAATGTAAGACAAGGCGGCATGGCTCCATGAGTTATATATTTATATATATACATAATATATATTAATAATAACAGTAATAATAATAATAATAATAATAATAATAATAATAATAATAATAATAATAATAATAATAATTATAATTTGCTGAAATCCGTTCCGTATATATATATTCGTCATGTAATCTAGTCCGATATCTTACTTCCCATCACATCCGTTTGGTGAAACGTTTAAGATTTCCATGAAGATATGTCCTACACACCAGAAGACTACACCAGCTGTGTATTAATTGTTCCTTCTTGGTCCGCACAGTCACTACATTGTTAAGAGAAAAAGATAAAAATATCTATGATTAAAAATGAAAAATCAGAGTATCTTTGAATGGAAGTATATTTGCAGACTTTTTATGTCGATTTATCCAGAGTTCGAACATGACTGAAAGTATCGCAGTTTAGTTAGAAACTTGAATGGAAAGTTTCTTCAAAGGACAGGGAATTACATCTGATTTAGCTGTAGGACAGAAGTCACCAAGGAGATGTATAATAAAAATTGGTAACAAGTAATGAAATACATCCAATGTCATTACAAAAATTTTGATTGTACGAAACGAGACCTTTGATCTGTAGGACTGCCGACTAACAGTCAGCGGGGACAAGGGCTGTAGAGGGGCTCAATACAAGACCAATAGTCTTAGCGATGATCTTAGGGTCATACTGTCGATGTAGAGGGCGTTTGACAATTCTAGATCCGGATACAGTGAAGTTATCAAAATATCTAACCCTCCTTAATTTGTAAGCTAGATCACCTTAAAAATTGGGATGAGACTTTGCGCTAAACACAAATTGCTGAAAACTAATATTTCTGATTTTAGATATAAGAATCATGAATATGACCTGTAAAATTTTCCAAAAGTTTTTCGAATTCAGAATAAAGTAAAATCACACGCGGCAGAATAATATGTCATATATGGTAGTGATTAAACTATTTATATTATGCTATACCTTGAATAACTTTTAAGATATTCCATCCATAAATAGGCCGAAATTTTGGTGGTAAGCTTATATTTGAGAATGTCTTTGGATAAGTCGCTTTGTACAAGTATCATAAACTGTACTTTGGGTATGTAAATGTGCATCACGTGTATTTTACCTCAACCAAATTCAAATATTTATAAACTAAACTTAAAAAAGGGGAAAAAGCGTCAATGTTTTACGAAATAAATCAAAAATAAATAAATGAATAAACAAGTTTACTCTAGCAATGAGTTGTATGAGGATCATAGCAGGAAATCTTTTCATTTGTGATACATAACCGCCTGTCTCGTCCTAACTGATAAGTTATTTCAATAGTTTGCTTATATAACTTCTCCCAATCTTAATCCAGATGTACTGAATTGCATTCCATTTAGGTTAAGGTTAAGTAGTCAGACCAACGTGATGATTTGTCACCAAGAGATTCGTAACAAATCAGATTGTGCTGTATGAATTCATCATCAATTAATCGTGTTGATTTCCACCTTTGACTGACTGAATTTTACTGCTCATTTAAAGTTTGTTGTCATAATGTTTTTTGTCTTTTTTTTTTTTGTTTTTGTTTTTTGTTTTGTTTTGGCTTTTTTTTTACATGACTTGGATTTAGGAATGGAATAAGGGATTCTTCTAATTATTATTATTATTCACTATTAATATTTTTAAAGGGTTGTTCTTTTATAATACCTATCAAATTTGGTTTTATGTTATAGTAAAGAATTAGATAAGTATGATTTTACTAGAATTTTATGAAGGTCATAGAAGGAATTATCATTATCCCTATCATAACCAGGAAGTAAGTATTCCAAGCAATAGCACAATAACAATTACAGATTCTTATATAAATTTCCACTGCAATGTATTAAAAGGTAAGAGAAATGTAAAATACGAAAGTCACTGATGTCACATGACTATGGCACTAACAAAAATATACCACTGTGGACATTCAAGGACCCCCAAAATTCAGAGGTAAGACCAGATGCCCGGGAGGAGTGAGCGGAAAAGATTAATACGTACATGTAAAACAATTGAATAAATGGTAGAAACTGATGTATTTGGGTTATTATAATAAAACTTCATAAAACACATATAGCATGTGGTTGTAAATAAAACAGATTTTCAAATTATTTTTGTTAGATTGTCGAAAAACTCCTATTTTCCCCATTGGAACAAGAACTTAGAATCTTACAATATATGAGAAAACAGCAAAGTACAAATGTAACGTAGGCTATATCGGCCATTAATCCAATAAAATTACTTGTCAAGATGCTGCTGCATGCAATTGATTGTCAATAACATGCACCCCTAATAAAAGTAGGTAGTGTTACATATGTACTGCTTATAATATATATATATATATATATATATATATATATATATATATATATATATATATATATATATATATATATATATATATATATATATATATATATATATATATATATATATATATATATATATATATATATATATATATATATATATAAATTCGTCATGAACACGGGACAGGCTTGGTGTAGTGGTGAAGCGCTCGGCTTGCGGCGCCGTCGATCTGGGTTCGATTCCCGGGTTGCGCAACTATGTTTAATAGGTTGGTTTCCTCCTGCTTCCATGTCGCGATATAGCTGAAATAATGTTGAAAGCGACGTAAAACACCAGTCAACCAACCAACCAACCGTCATATGCATGAATATCAATTCTTTCTCCGACAGTTGTTTTGTTTAATATGTAAAGATTATTTTTATAGCTGATATATCTATTAATTTTTTACGTTTAATTTCCACCAACTATCATTCCAGAAGAACCTAACATCGTTGCAGCAGTGGTGGGTGGTGTCATTGCAACTGTTGTGGTAGTAGTTGTAGTTATAATAATTATAATACGATGTACGGCATCTTCCAAAATAGTTCCAGATCAACATCAGTCACATTCCACGTCGCAGAGTAATACAGACAGGAATTGAAATGAAACGGTATAACAGTTATCTCATAATTTAACTATAACAATAGATGTTATGCAAAGTAAATGTTGACAGCAATTGATATAATATAAGTGCGGCAGTCACCCCACATCACGATGAAAATGCATAGATTCCTGAAAATCTTATGTGAGACAAGGTAGGGCTAAGTGTCTTCTCTTTGACTAACTATATACCATTATTGTTCTATATATAGATATGACTGAGAAGCATCAAGGCAAGGTTTCGTATAATAACAGTTTAGTTAAAGACTTTGCGGGGAACTTTTCTACGAGCTACTTTTCTAGGTGTGAGAATAATGTAAAATGCTGAAATAACTGATGTAAAGAATCCAGACGAGTTTCTCAGCGACCGCATTGCATCTGTGAAGCAGGTGGAAAAATTTTATTTGAATGCTTTTATAGTAAAATGGAATTGAGATTCAACAAAACTAAATGTATATTTTTTTTTTCTTAATTCGTGTCCAGATAATTTCTTCTTGCACAAGGAAATACTCATGAAAAGCATGGTTGAGATTTTTCAATATCTCAAGGTGGTTAAGCAAACCATCGTGACATTGTGAAAACTGGTTGATCAACAATATTGTTTTGATTATATCTGACATTTTACGCATGCCTTGTGAGGCTACACAAGTTATATAGTGTAGACAAAAACCTTTAATAATGTACACATATGAACATCAGTTCACAGATACATAATATGAGGAGTTTATTGACACGAACCGATATAGCCTAGCCCAGGCATTCTAATTCGGAATACATATTCACAGACATTAATCCAGTAAAGCACACAAAATGTATAGAAATATCACTACATATATTTTTAACAATTCAAGTTAGACAGATACGTGTATATAACTTAAAAATAATTAGTCAGCAATGTATTTTAAAACTGTGCCTTATTTTCAAAAAATAAATGATTTCGTTGTGCTCCATTACACAAACCACAACACGATTTAAACTATGCTTATTCAGTACATGAAGAATTTGACGTCTTTTCATGTCCAACTTCTAAAATCTTCTTTAATCTATATTAAATTTATGATTCTTTTTGCATTGCCCATTCTTTTACGACTATTACATACTTTATATGACGATTTCGTTATCATATTTTATACATAATTACAGCCGAGATTTAAAAATTGAGTAATTCGCCTTTAAAGCTAGTTATAGGAAAGTAAACACATTTAACGGTGGTGAAAGTAGATTAAAATTCTCCACAGAGGGAAGTTTGTGATATAAATAACCAGAAATACTCACATTCCACACATTTTCAGCCACCTGGCCTTTTTCAAGTGGTTTAATGGTAATCTAAAATCATCTAAGTGCAATCCATGCTAGCTAGCAGAAAGATTGAGCATGAAATTGTTTAGTTTTACCAGGGCAAGGTGACCTCACATTTGTGGAATGTGAGTGTTTCTGGTTATTCGTATTAAAAGTGATGATTTAAGTATATCAGGTGCGAAAGCAATAATCTTATCACCGTCTTTAGTTCCAGTTAGATTAAGATCAGTCGAGGTGGACTTTGTTGAACAATCCCAGCTCTAAGCTCAAAGTGATACATTATATTCATCTCGATTATTGGAGAAGATTAAGGCGCTGTTACACATGGTTTAACCCCTGATAAGTTTGTATTTGTAATTATCTTGTCTGTCAATGTTCTTGCCGAAGGTGCACGTGTACTTTTTACTTCAATCCTCGACTGTAGTAACAACTCATCAACAGCATATACGTAAATCGCACGCACATGCTGTTTAAAGAAGAAATTATTTTTCATAAACAATTTTATATATGAACACCTCTTCTGATGTTTGATTGGTGTTTTACGTCGTCTTTAAAATTCTTGAGTTATATCGAAGCAGGCGGAATCCGTGAACATTAAACCGGATCGTCTGTACCGCACGTGGTGCACTTAACCTCTACAGCAAGCCTATCCCATGCTTTATAGATCTGACGGAGGTTTTATGGGGCCCATGCATGCAAGTCTGAGTGCCTGGACATTTATTATATAGATATCAGCCCAATTAGTTGTTTATTAAGAAAATATTAACATACCCAAAGAAAAAGTAAATTTGGTAAAAAAAAATTATATATTTTTTTCTGAATTGATTTGGTAGATGAACAGATGGGGAATAGATCCAAAACGTGTACATCAGACAGACTTCTTAAAGCAC
Organism: Pteria penguin; assembly: GCA_035048485.1. NCBI lineage: Eukaryota > Metazoa > Mollusca > Bivalvia > Pterioida > Pteriidae > Pteria > Pteria penguin. The sequence goes on along the minus strand of CM068582.1, from coordinate 43,680,142 downwards.
ACTATTATGAACGGATAAAGAAGAGTACTACCATTCAGAATGTGAAAACAAATAGTTAATTGTTTTAAAATTTGGAGGTTGGTGTTGTCTCTATATTTTGCGTTTTTCTTTTCTTTGTTTTTATCTTTTTGTTTGTTTTGTTTTATTTTGTTGTATTGTATTCTTCTATACATTTTGCATCATGTCATAGAATGGAAAGAGCTTAATATTTTTGTTTCTATTCATACATTATATAGTTACATGGAAAGGGTTTAATGCATAATACATGTCTCATTTATTTGCGCTCAATACATTATCAGATTTATACTTCATATTTTATTATGATTATATTTGAATTGCAACTTTGGTTTAAGGAATATGAATATTACATTGCTTTTGGAAAACATTATTAAGACGGAAACATACTACAACATATTTATATACAGTAGATAAACATTCCTGTCTTTCTGTTTTCAACCAATCCTTTAACAATGCATTTTAATAAATGTTACTTTCACAAAGAACATATATATTGATTAGATATAAATTATTGATTCTGTAGATCTGTATCCTTAACTATTGGGATGTATTACTTTGAGTCTGTTTTTTAACTTGCACATTACTGTTATTATATAGATTTTGAGCAATATGGAGAGATATGCTTTACATGTGAATATGCCGCTCAGAAAACATAGAATACTTTTTAAATTGTTGATAATTAATTGCGATACACAGAAACCCACGAGTGAGTTCAATTGTAAGAATATCACCCGAAATCTCTTTAATTCCAATTTCTTCATCATAAATCATAGCGTGTTATATTCATTTACTATTATTATTATTTATTTATATTTTTTCATTGTTTTGTTTCTTTGCTTTGCTTAAAAATTTAAATTTCGAAATGAAATAGAATTTTAAATATGGTTTTCGAGACATGGATATAAGAAACATGGGTACATGTACGTAATCCAAAATTTCACCCCTAAAACACCTATTGTTGTACATACATGTTTTTGTATAAATTGAAATGCGAGAATTCATATAATGTTCGACTTAGGTAAATGTAATTTATTATTTGTCTTTGAAATCTACTTCTAATAATTTATACCTGTTATGATGTATATATGGTTTCTTTTGTCGCCATTACTTTTGTTGTTTTGATTTATAAACATTTTCAAGATGAATATACGTTTTGTCCTATTTCTGCAAATATAATACGATGCCTCGTAACACGGTATACGTTGGTATGTGACAGAAACGTAGCTGTATAGGCTTGTATACTTTGCATATTTCAAGTTTATTCAATATTGAATCAATTAAAATGGATAGATGTGTAAATAATATAAAGCATGATTACAGTTAGTTAAATATCTATTAAAACTATTTAGAGATTTGACAACACAGCGTTTTAAGTGTACATTGTTTGTCCGTAAGTCTGTTTTATTGATAAAACCAAGACCAATAAAGTGCGTCCATTCATATATTTTATCAAAATAAACAGATCCTTTGACGCAATACATATATACTTTCATTTTATTTAAAACTCAGTCCGAATATTAGACCATACAGCGAAATCCCTATATGTAACTCCGTTTTGAATACTAATGTTAACACCAACAGCCGTCTAAAATAAACGAACAATATCGTGTATGGATCCAAGTCAAAACGAATGCGAAACCTAATTTAAAAACTGAGGCGAGACCAGGTGCACGAATATAGAATTAAATTATGTTTGGAAGTATGCAATGTGATTGCAGTGAAAGTGACATCCCCTATATCTTTGCCCCTTGCATTTCCCACTTTTTTTTGACATGTTGGAAGGATAAAAAAAAAGGTCTTGTCTTGTAGTTATGTGAAGTTGATTATTTCCCTTTTTTCACCAAGTGCAACTGACGATAACATTTTACTCAATATCCTACTCTTTAATAAAGGACCAAAGTATAGATTACCTTCCAGGATAGATTTTACCAATGCCGGGATATTGTTGAAGAAGCACTTAACATTTACTGTAAAAAAGGGTGTAAAAATATATGCCTATAATGACTGGAAAAATGAAATCTTAAAAATTTTCGATATTCATTTATTTAAACAGCCACATTATATACCGGTCCAGTCTATAAAACAATGGATTCAGAGCCCTCCCCCCCCCTTTGGCGACATATTTACTAGTAAAAATCCAGATTTTGCACCAAAAATGACTGAAAAGCTTGGCTAATACGTATGTCCCCCCCTTTTCAGAACTCCTGGATCCGCCACTGCCACTTACTTGATACTGTCATAAATTATTGTTCAGATTACGGTACGCTCATTTGTAAATCAATAGATTCACAAATCATTTCATTTTCGGCGAATCTGATTGGTTAAAAAATTTAGTTCATTTCTGCATCAACAAAATTTTGAGTGCAGATATGTCATTCTGGAATGCGAAACCCCGTTCTATTTATGGAACCGTGATTCCCGTGTTGTTAATCGATTGCATAAAATTGTTTCGTTATATATTACGAATGCAAAGTACAAAAGAAATCTCACCTCACTTCAGAAACTATTAAATATAGAATATAATTTCTTACTCTTATTCAATAAAAAAGGAAAATATAGATCTAACTAGGTCTATCAATTAACCTACAGTATACCATTTAGAATATAAATACCCTAGGTAACGGATTATCACCTTAGATGCATGTTTCATTAATTCGTGTTTTTAATAATTGTTCATTCTTTTTTGCTTCTAATCTTTTCAATAGACGCTAGGATCAAATTTTCGAATTTCATGTTCGCCATTATTGACTTCAAAATGATTTTTACTTTGTTATTGTATTACTACGCGACCAAGTCACATGCATCAGAGATAAAAAAGTAGTGCCATAATAAATTATGCTTATTGGACACTTACTAAATTTTTGTTTTTGTTTTCGTTTTTTGTGGAGCTCGTAAAAAAGTTCCCCGCGGAGGGTTTGACTTAAGTGTTATTATGCCCTTTTTCCTGATGTTTTGTGGCTGTGACACTTTCTACACAGTGTTTGTTCACATTCAGGTATATATACAGTGTTTAATTATATTTTTCGTCTGTATGTAAGGGTATTCACGGCGAATGTGGCTAGCCAAACAGGAGACGCTCAGTCCTCCCTGGCACCTGATCTCACCTCTGAATTTCAGGGGTCCGTGAATATCCACTGTGGTACATTGTTGTTAGTGCCGTAGTCATGTGACACCAGTTACTTTCGTATATTTCATATATAAGCTAAATAAAATGATAAGAAATAAATCCTATATTATTTTGTTTGATTGAGGTATCAACCTAAAATTTGGACGGAAAACTTTTGCATCAATGCGCTGCAATCAACCAAATAAATATAGGATTCATTTCTTAAATAATTACGTTCGGTAGACGTTTATTAACCTTCTGTAAATCTACCGGTTTGAGAAATGTAAACGGAAGACACTAAGGCGACACAAATGGCAGTGTGACAGTTCTCAGTCAGGTTAATTATTTGCAAGTCATTATTTTTGCAGCTCTTCTCTGAGGTGGCCCCAATATGGCAAGAGCTGGAAACACTAATTATTTAGTAGCAACCGAGTGGTTGACAACCTCAGTTCAAAATTAAATCAGAGACATAAATGCGTATACTTGTCTCTGATTAAATATTGATTGATTATTTATTTCAATCTTTCTACATACAAAACGTCAAATTATTCATCCTCTTCCTATCTGTTTCAAGTGTTAAATAAACATGGGCATGATTATTAATATCAATATACTGGCTTTTACATTACATCAAGATAGATTTTAGAACTCATTTACATGCAGTATAAGTACTACTATATACAAGTATTTATTCTGACTTTGTAAATTTTCTTTAAGGTAAACTATGTAAAATATATGGAATTTTGGCACCATATCAAAGTAAATAATGAAGAAATAAAGTGACAAAACAGATATGCATTTATGGTTTTGTTCTTCAGAGGACAGAAAAAAAATCCTGTGTCATTATTTAAAAAAGCCTGAAAAATGTATCAGATTGCACCATTTTATTCGAAATTAAAAAATCCTTGTTGAGGCCAAAGGATCCCCCTACAGGAGGGGCTACATCCACTCCTTTACCCTCCCTCTTTCAGTATTGGGGTCGGCCCTTTGGGCCCCTCCAAACACCCCCCCCCCCCCACTCACCTTCTGGATCCGGCCGTGCATGGGGTGAAAAATTATTTCGGAATCAAATTCGATATCCATTGTCAAAAAATGCAAAGTTGGACTATTTTGGTAAAAAATATTGGGCCGGATTTTTGGGGGCCGTTATGGTGTCTGCCGTTTTTGTCTTGGGCTGTTTTGACTATAACTGTTTAATTTTCATGTCATTGTACCTTTTCGTAATTCATGTCACTTCAGTGACAGGTGCTGTGACCCCTACAATGCATAAAATTTTGCTAAAAGTTGTTAGATCTGTTCCTTATACCCATATTTATTTAACAGTAACATACAATACCACATAAAATTCATTTTAAAACTTTAACACCACTAAAACCTATTTTCATGTCATACATGTCTTTATATTTTCATGTCATTATACCATTCCTTTCAGGACAGTTTGTCATATATTTCCTTCTCTTACGTTATGTAAATAAATTGTAGTTGATGGGATAAGAAAAAATTGTAACTTTGAAATAAAATATTCTACCGAAGACGTTTAACAAGGAAAGGTCGAAAAGCACATTACAAATCTACTGAGTCAACTTCACATGTAACAACATATATCTATAATCCTCAGTGACGTCAAATTAATTTAGAATAATATTAAGTTCCTCACAAGAAACGGATCAACAGCAAAACGAATTTGTGGACAATGCAAAAAGATATGCGCAGCACTGCAAAATGGTCAACTGAATGAAAGGTTTGAAGAGCTTTCTAAATGAAGACCAAGGTATGCTAATTCGATCACAAGAAAAAAAAAAAAAAAAGAAAAGAAAAGAAACGAAATAAAGGAATATAAAGCAGAATCATATCATCTTAATTTTGATCATGTTCCTTCTCACTTATTCAGAAACTCTTTTTGGCAAAGCCCAGATGATAAAACCGGTAATTTCGTATGCCTCTCTGTAGCTTTTTGACAAATAGTTCATAGCTCAATCCTATATAATACAAACTCATCGTCTTTTAATATCCTTAAATATTAACTTTGCAGACATTTTGATTTGCAATGTATATACAATGATTTCGTTGTCTTAAGTCTTTCTGAGATGATGTCTATACGTCATACTCAATTTCCACTTTGTGTTTTTGTATTAAGTATAATTCTTTGTGAAATTCGGACAAACAGTGATTTATCACCATTTCTAGAGTCTCTCTCGTTCTCTCTATCTAAAGACCCTTTTCATAAAAAAAGGTGAAAGAAATCTGTAGAATGGTCCGTTGCCATGGTCTTATTCAATCCCTAACTCCACTAAGTTTTCCCAAAAATGTACATTTTCAGATGTAAATATTTTACAGTTTCAAAATTTAATTGTAGAAAATTTTCACTTTGATAAAATATAAATTTTCATCTCTTGAAGAATTTCGTTTATCTTCTTATATAACTCAAGTTATACTGTGTCGAAGAAAGTTCTGACAAACGGCGAAGAGACGGACGGACAAATGGGCAACATTCACTGGGTTTGCTCCGCCCCCCCCCCCCCCTTCCCGATTTTTCGACTTCCTCAAATATTTTGAGGTACTGCTTTGCATATGCAGAAAACCTTACAAATTTACCTTTCATTATTGTTTGTCCGTCCAGTGTGTGCATCATGGTTTGTCAGGTTGAGAATGCTTCGATAAAATATATCTCCTGATACACAGAAACGGCTAGCTACTATATTTGAATATCAAACTGAAGAACACTTATTTCTTATTTTATATGTTCTATGTTGAAACATTCTCCGTCTGATGCCCTTCAGCAGTTTCATGTGTTTCTAGGCATTTATATGAAGAGAAAAAAGCATCACATTGTTCTTAGCAGTGAAAAAATAACAGGAATTAATGAGTATGAAGGGTCCTCATTAGTCTTGTTAGAAATAGTTCCAAATGGCATCTTCGATTCTAGAAACTCAGATAAGGCGAATAAATCTATATGTCCTTTCTTCTGTGTAATGACTGACGCTCTGGGTATTTCTCTCCAGTTGCAATATTTTATGCATCCCATGCGACAATATTTTATCTTCAAAATCCATATCTGAAATCTTATTGACGCCTTTAAAACGGTGACCATTCACCTCTTGTTTGGGCGTGTTTACTTTGACTACAGCACATTAGCAGCCTGCTACTCCTGATTCTCTTATTATTGATCCCTACATATCACATTGTTTTCTGGTACTTCTTCCACTTACCACACACATTCTCAAGTTGTGAGTTGACTAACTTTATGCAGCATAAATGCATGCATGTGGTATATTGAAATTTTTTATAAGTCCAAAGATGGTATTAATTATTTGAAATATATATATTGCGACACGCGCTTACAGTTACATCTACACACGATGCTCTTGTAAACATGTAGTGACATCATGGAAGCGTATGCAATACTTAAAAAAAACGTCATCGAATGAAAGAGATTAACCATCCCAATAAGTACATATGTGTCCGCATAGATCTATATACAGTCAAGCGGATCACGAATTGCGACGAAATAAAAAGGAGAATCTTTCCTCCCTTTTCTTTCAGTCTAGAATACAATAATGTAATAAAGTACAAGACGACTAACATCCTCCTGAATTCCCCCTAAAATAATAAATAAAATAAAAATAGAATAATAACCGAATAACAAACTAAATCCCTATAGATCTCTGGCACATTTCAAGTTTTGATTTGTTTTGTTTTTGTTTCTGTTCGGTTTATTTATCTTGTTTATTTATTCATCTATTTATTTTGTTGCGCGTCGTCGAATAACCTTCTGGTTAAATGTGGATAGTATATTTTATTATCTACTAATTCGAAACATTACGAACATTTAAAAGGGGCTTCACATACTATTTTTCGGGTTAAATGTGGATAGTATATTTTACTAATTACTAACTGGAAACATTTTAAACATTTAAAAAGGGCTAGAAACACTTGTATTAATTTACAAGAGACAGGAGGTAGGCGTAGCGTTTCGACTAAATCTACGCTGATCGTTGAGTTATGCCGTTTTCTGAAACGTAAAATAGTTGAAATTTGAGTCTAGTCGGGTATTCACGCTATACTACGTCTACCAGAAGTTAGCTGTTTGATGAAACGGACTCTTGGCTTAGGGCTGGTAATTGAGCAAAAATCCCTTCTCATCTCATTGCAAAAAGTAGTACAATCAAAGGACATAACATTAAAAATAAAAGAAAATTAAATATGGAACAAAAGATAGGCAGAGTAGGAAAATGAGGTCAAAAATTAGGACTTTGTCTTGGGGGATGGGGGAGGGGATATGGTACATGTACCAATCTTATTGTATGTATTAAATATAAAGTAGTATCTGTGATATGAGCTATTATCTGTCAATTCATTATTTATGATGAGAAAATTATGCTTCCTGAAATTTACTTCCTGAGCTTGAAGAGTTTTTGCAGGACTTTTGCGATTGGTGTTGCATGCAAGCAGGGGACGTTTCTCCTCTCGGACACCTGGTCTCACTTCAATTTAATTGGGGTTCGCTTTTGTCTGAATATGACATTTTATAAGATATTGTCCTTTTATTCCATGGGCTTTTTCGTTTTCACTAGAACTCTAGAGGAAAATCTTATAAAAATATATCAAACAGTTAAACATTTAACGAACCTTTTAACTAAAGGTAAATTAACTTGCCAATCAAATCCATACAATTACCACGGTTCTTTCATTCCGAAGCTATGATCGCCAACATCTTGATGATTGTAGGGCAAAACGATAAAAAATCAACTCCCGGTGAAAATAAACCAATCGATTTAGTTAGCAAACAGGAAGTATTCTTATAATATTTGAAAGATAATATCCTTAAATTGTATATCCTCAGTTGAAAGTACTTCATAAAAGTATTCTATTGACATTTCGTAAATAACACACTTAATCTATTTCCTTAGTTGAAATTACAATATACATATTAAAAATTCAATATTCAAAAAGTACAATATTGTGCAACGGAAAGATGTACAGCTATGTTGATTTTATATGCAATAACGTTTAAGTTAGTAACAAATTCAGCATCATCATCATCATCATCATCAGGATTTTTTTTGTGGATCCAATGAGTAAGTATTTGTGTTTGTAGTTTACTCTTTGTCGTTTTGATGATAAAATTTGTTTTTGGTATTTCAACATGTCTTGGTCGTATACTAGCATTCAGTTAGAAATATTAAACAATATATATATAGGTATATATTTCTGATTTATATCTTTGTATTTTAGATATGAATTCTGTACTGATTTCATTTAATATTCATTCTCCTTCCTCCTCGTATAAACATGAAAAACAAACGCAAATATAATCTTGCAACAGCGCACCAAAGCAAAGAAAAACCCGCAAAATAAAAATACACCAGCTAAATACATTTATCAATATAGACCATTCTATGGGGCAGTTACTCAATAGTTATCTGCCCTTTACCGATAGGTGTCGCGGTCGTATCCGCCATTACGGTACTAAAAAAAGCTATCTAGATAGTAAAAATGACCCATGAGCGTAGTTGTTAAAACAATATTTGTGTTTATTAATGTTTAATTGAATGGCCTCATCGGTGACTAGGACTGAAAATTAATAATCGTGTTTGTTTTTGTAGTCCATTATAAATTTCAGTTTAAAATTTAAATATAAAAAACAGAAAAAGAAAAGGAACCTTTCTCCAGCCTACCAAAAATGTTGGTAACCAAGCTAAGTTATTTATTTAGTAATGAATGATGTATTCATGTATTACAGATCAATTAGTCAATTATTAAATAATAATAACACTTATTAAATACATATCATAGACATAGACTAGTTTCAAAACATAGTCTATGTTTCGGCAAATACCAATATCAACACCTAGACCATTTCGCAAACGAAGAGTTTTCGTAACTTTTACTCAGATAGATTATCACTAACTTTCAGCAGAGACATGTATACATATGTGTATATATGTCTCTGCTTTCACTATGCAGATTAATTGTGGTATTCGGGGATGAGAAATATCATCTATTTCCAAATTCAGGCTTTCCGTATTTGTAAAACCTGGGATTGAAAGTTTCGGAAAATCCTTTAAAAATTTCGTATATGATCTTTTGGAACATAACCTGCAGTTTTATGAAAATTGAATTCGCAAGTACCGAAATCAACTTGTCCAAAATAACTTAGATAAGCAGTGGCGGATTTAGGGGAAGCGGAGGGGTCGCTCGCCCCTGCCCCAGCAGTGACCCAATATTTTACCAAAACCCTTTTTTTGGCCAATTTTCTCTTACACCTGTTACATAATCCATTTTCTGTTAGTACAAGCTACCACTCGACATAGGGACATGGATCGAAGTAAAAATATCAAGGGAATAATCAGAGATTTATATCTCTGAAATAATTTAATTTTCGTAGATCAGTACTAAACAGTATATTACTCATAAAAACTCGCATTATAAGCGATAAGATTGAATCTATCTCCGTTTGCTTTAGGTTTTGTAAAGTAATGTTACTAAGGCAACCCATGACAAATAGTCTGTATTTCACTTATAATGACTGTCCAAACTGCAAAAACAACTTAATAAAAAACAGATGAAAAAAAAACACATTAGGTAGTATCAGCTGATGCAAGGACTTGTAAACTTGTTTTAAATCCTTTACGGATGATACGAGACTAGGCTGATGATAGCCATAATTAGTACCTTAATGGCGGATAGTCACGTGATCTAAAGATGGCCGCGCCCGTGTATTACGCGATAGAATGGTCTATAGTGGTAAACTTTATAAACCATTTGATTTATTCACGAATACTTATAATCAACAATTTAAAAGAAAAAAGAGGAGTTATCGGCTCAGTTATGTGGCAGAAGTCACCATGGAGCTATACAATAGCGCATATATCACCATGGAGCTATACACCTAGCGCATATAACACAAAACTTGTGTTATATGCGCTAGGTAGCTAGAGAATGACCACATTAGATAACTTTAAACTGACTACTGTATTTCCTTACATTTAATTGGCTAATGACAATGACCATAACAAGATAGTTACATTCGGAACTTCAGGACATTGATACACATTTTCCCCGCTATTCTACGAAACGCGGGAAAATATTACATTGTAAAGATGATGGATAAATCCAAACCATAAGTCTGAAAATCATGACACCAGAGGACATACAAAATCAGTGAAAATGAAAAACAAGTGAAAAATAACAAAATATGTCTACTTGAAGAGCACATGTGAACCCCTGTGATGGAGTGAGATCAGGTGCCCGGGGAGAATGAGCATCTCCTGCTTGCTACAAACACCCGTCACATATACCAAGTAGAAAGAGTCAAATCGTGTAAATTCCATATGTATTTATATATGGAGAAGTCAAAGTAGGTAACCTTCTGGTAAAGAAGGTGTCAAATCTGTGTTAAAATGATCAGAATCGGTCTTAGTCCAGAATATCATTTAAAAGTCTAAATAACGAGATATCATATGGAGTAATAAAAGTCTCGTAACGATCGTAGAACTTCCTCAGTGACGTTGCTAGTCTAGCACATATATAACACTAGTTGAGCAGCTTAACTGAAAGTCGCCTAGCCCTCAGAACAAAGTCATTGTAATTTGAACATGCTCTGGAATAACGTATTAAATGAGAATGAATACGCCGTATGCGGGCGATGATGGAATGTTGCTACTTATGAAAGGAAAGTTTGTGATAGCGAAATTGAAATCGTCACGTTTGTCATAGAGTGAGGTGTTCAATTAACCATTAATGTAAAGACAACATAATATCTAAATACGAAGTAGAATTACTACTTTCTGTGGTTTCTTTGACCTCCAGTTCACTTGGACAGATGATGCTAAGGTAATCCGCGAATGAAGGATTATTAATTGAAAGCACAGTTGACCGTAGTTGCGTTCGTGAGCTATGAACTGTATTTATTTTGATATAGACATATAAGTTTTTATAACAGTTTGAGATTTCAAAGTGATGAAAGTTTATAAATATTTACTTTGCAGATTTTTTAAAATCTTATTTTTCCCTTCTTCTTCCTCTTCTTCGATTTGCTCCCAAAGGGGAGCTCGCAATAAGCAGTAAGAGAACTTGGGTTTAAGCACAACAATCTGCCTCGTATCTGAATAAATATTTCGATCAATATTAATGAATATCCAGCCAGTGACAAGTAAGTGGCTAACTAACTAAATCAATTTCACTATGATTCACACGAGGGTCTTACCATACAATACACAATAAGTGTAAACGGAACAGGTCAGATCGTGCGAAATATTTGATACGGTAATCTTTGTGTTTTATATTGACTTATTTTGTACTCGACTTTACTTTAAGACAGATTATCTCCTCGTTAAGGAAATGTACTTCTTAATTATACATTTCTGTGTTGTCCGTCCATAGATGTACGTGCTAGTATACATGTCCAGGACGTGCAGTAAATAGAACCTCATAATTCTTATTTCCAACGACTTAAAGTAAGTTCGATCTGAGAAAAAAAAATTCAATATTTCATTCCAGTTTCTTCTAAACTTGATTTAATATATTTACTTTTATACATCTTATACATTTTGAATATGACAAAAAGTTTACGTAAATTTTAAACTGTCTACTACTACTAGAAACATAAATATAAATATAGTTACCATTTGACCCAAAATTTTCGCGAGATACTATTTTGAAGACGAGAAAATAAGTTACCGTGAAAATTTGTACTCCAAAAAATGGAGACGAAACTGGTATTAATATCATCCCCGTTTCTCAATGGACCATGTAAAGGTTGGTACACGATTTTCAAGCACCACGAGATAATGGAGATATGGTCCCGAGCGAAGCGAGGGAGCATATCGAGGGGCGAGAAATGAGTGTACTAACCGACTTAGTACATGGTTCAAGTATGTGATTAATGGACAAAGTCTCATTGGTTTTGAGATTTTCCCCAACAATAATTTATATGAGCTCTCGGCAATACTTAAGTTATCAAGTAATCATTGAATAATTATTGAATTCAATTCAAATTCATTCTTCTATGATATTTCAGTATTCGGGTTGTGTCCAGCCGTATACCGAGGATTTTGAATAAGAGGAGGTCTTTCAAAATGATGACGTAATGGATATCCACCCAAAGTTATTATTTCATCGGGAAAATTCAAATGATAACACGCGTTTTTGGTCCATACAGCACCGACCTCGAACTAGAAAAACAACGGTAGGAACGAATACCACAAAAGATAAGACAAAACAATGTTTTTGCTATGAATGTGTGGAGAGCCTGAGCACAAAATCAGAATTCAAAACCGAATACATCGTTGGAGGAGTACTCTGTGATACCTGTTTCTATCAACTATAGGCCTACATTGGAACCAGAGTTAAATTATTGGCTATGCCGTTTTGTGAATGAGGCACGTCGTTAGGACGGTAAATAAATTTATCGTTTATCTTTTAATAGTTTTTCATGAAATAGATAAATATTTTTTAAAAATTGTATTCTTTAGAAACCTGGTGCGATAATGTCAAGAAAGGCACTCGAACACAAAGTCATGATCTTTTTTATTTGAAAAAATTACAGTTTCGGTGGAAACTAATACAACCTTAGGTACGAATTAAGAACATTTGTTGAATGTAATGTTCATTAAATGTTTAAATAGAATAACAACAATAATAATAATTTCACATCTTCAGACTATGTTTGAAGAAACTGGAATAAAATCATTCCGGTAGAGTTTATAGTTGTTCGACGCTTTACAATGCTGGATTTGAAAAACAAGAAATCATGCAGCGCAGTGGTCATAGGAGTACAGATGTTCGAACGTACAAGCGGCCATCGGAAATCAAACTTCAGAATATATCTGACGCATTGCAACCGCCACCACCTGAGAATCATGACAAGGAGAATTTTCCGCCACTAACTTTGCCGACTCTTAACATTCAGTCAACTGAAAATAATACACAAGACCCCTCTTCTACTCAAACCGATGTCTCAAAACTTGAAATTCTGGAATGCATCAACTCCATCATTTTAATTAAAAATGCGAAAGAAATAGAATTATTTTTGTAAAATTATTATAGACGTGATGTGGTTCATGTAATTTTTTATCACTATCGGAAATCTAGTGAGAGCCTTATGTATTTTTTTCTTTATTCAATTTGACCTGTAGTCAATTCGAGCCAAGGCTATTTCTGGCAATAACTAGATTTAGTACATGGTTCACACCTTTGGACAATAGATAATTGCCTTCAATATTTCACTTGGTGTGCACTAAGTCAAGAGCTCTACGCCTCACTGCATTTGAATGGAAGAGAACAATGAGTCCACTCGAACCAAGTCTGATGAAAAAATACATGAACCACATCATGTCTATAATAAACTTACAAAAATAAATTTCTTTCTTTCCCATTTTTAATTAAAATGATGGAATTGATGCAATCCGCAATTTAAATTTTAAGACACCGTTTTGAGAAGAAGGATCCTGTGTATTATTTTCAGTTGAATGAGTGCTAAGAGTCGGCAAAGCCAAAGGTAGTGGCGGAAAATTATCAATGTTAGAGTTTTTAGTTGGTGGCGGTTGCAATGTGTCAGATATATTCTGAAGTTTGGTTTCCGATGGCCGCTTGTACGTTCGAAAGATGTACTCCTATGACCACTGCGCCGCAGGATTTCTTGTTCTTCAAATGCAGCATTGTAAAACGTCGAACAACTATAAACTCTACCGGACTGATTTTTAACTTTGGAATTTATTCCAGCTTCTTCAAACATAGTCTGAAGACATAAAATTATCATTGTTATTCTATTTAAACATTTAATGAGCATTATATTCAGCAGATGTTTTTAATTCCTACTTTAGACTGTATTAGTTTCGACCGAAACTGTAATTTTTTCAAATGAAAAAGATCATGGGTTCGAATGCCTTTCTTGGTATTATCTCACCAGGTTTCGAAAGGATACAGCTTTTTAAAAATATTTATCTGTTTCGTGAAAAACTATTAAAAGATAAATGATAAATTTATTTACCGTCTTGACGACGTGCCTCACTCACAAAACGGCATAGACAAAAATTTAGATCTGTTTCCGATGTATTGTTGATAGAAATAGGTACCACAGAGTATTTCTCCAACGATGTATTCGGTGTTGAATTCCGATTATGTGCTCAGGCTCTGCACACATTCATAGCAAAAACATTGTTTTGTCTTTTTTGGTATTCTTTCGTACCGTTGTATTTCTAGCTTGGAATCGGTACTGGATGGATCAAAACGCGTGTTATCATTTCAATTTTCCCGATGAAATATTAAACTTTGGGTGGATATATCCATAATGTCATCGTTTTGAAAGACCCCATACTTAAAATCCGTAGTACACAACCCGAATATTGAAATCTCATGGAAGAATGAATTTATATGTGATTTAAATCTAATAATTATTCAATGAATGCTTGATAACTAAATTATTGCCATGGGCTTATAAAGATTATTGTTGGGGAAAATCCCAAAACTTGGTTCGAGTGGACTCGTCGTTTTCTTTGATTCAAATGCAGTGATGCGTAGAGCTCTTGGCTTGGTGTGCACCAAGTGAAATATTGAAGGCAATTATCTATTGTCCAAAGATGTGAACCATGTATTAACTAGGGGACAAAACGAGTAGAAATCCAGGGGATCGACTACAAACTCAAAATACGGGTATGTACAATTAAAAAACCCTAATTGAAAAGGCCCATGATTTCGTTATGTCAGTTGTCTCACACATTTGTCAATTGCTAACAAGCAATTATCAACGCGTGAATGAATACAGCATATGGTTATCAAAGGTATTGTGCGTGTCCGTATTCTTTTATTTATTTTCTCTACATTCTCATTTATTGTTTTAAGGTGTTTTCACTGGGTCAGCGGACGGCGTGTTCCTTCCAATGCTCATTTATGGCGTGGAGACTGATAAGTGCCACCCGAAATTCCGATTCCTCTCCGAATTCCACATAATTCATTCCGAAAACCGCTGGACAAACCAGGAAACAAAGATTTAGTATGTTGAAAAAATTATAAGCCCGTATGTGTCGAATAAAATTTAGGAATTTTATCTGCCGTTTGGTAAACAAGAGGCCCAAGTGGGCCTATATCGCTCACCTGAGTACCTAGATGATCAATCATGCAGGAGGGAAGAATTCATTTATTTTTTTCATTACTGTGACTAAGTCAACACAAATGTTGAAAATATGTTAAATTTTATTTCAGACCATAATAAAAAAACAACACGTTTTTGCACATCCATTCAGGTTATTTTGATATTAAGCATTTGCTTTTTCTCTGCAAGATGTGATTCAGGGCAACAAGTTAGTCATTTTCTTTAGGTGGGGCCTTTTGTTGACTGATTTCAAGTCTGGGTCATGAACAACAATTGTTTCAAATACTCCAGATCTACCTTAAAATTGCCTAATTTCATATGTTAAGTGTTGAGAAACATCTAAAAAATAGACCACAGCTGGATTTGAACCGCTACTCTCCATATTTTAATTACCAAGTGATATATGTGCCATTTTTGAGACCTAGTTTTTAGAGATGGTGACATTATCTGTTAACCAATTTGGATGAAATTTACAAAATTGATAGAGGACCTATAGTACTTCGTGTATTCCATGTTTCATTAAAATTTTTCATGTGGTATAACAGCAGAAGTTAAAAATGTGAAGAATTGTTCCTATACACCCTCATTTGGAAGTCTTAAAAAAAGTCATAGAAAATCCAAAAATTGAGATATTAACAAAATTCTTTCAAAGTAACATTCCTTACCATAATTATGATCACAATAGTCCATAAGAAATCATCATTATCTATTAACTAGGAAATATGACACTTTTCTAAAATTTGATTTTAGAAATGAACGAAAATGACAATACGTCTTCACTGATCCCTCTAGATCCTTCCTATGCATTCTATTTGTTTCTGTATACAGCCCGTATGAAGAAGAATATTATCAAAGGAGAGTACTCTTTTGTGACCTACTTTTGACTATGGTGGCGCTACCTGTAAAGAGGTCTGGACGAAAACAACAGAATTTGAAAATCATAAGTGATTTATTTCTACCAAGATTTATTAAAATCCTTCCAATAGTTTTGCAGAAAAAGTTGAAAATGTGAGAAATGGCCAAATCCCCCCCTTTTTGGAAGTCTTAAAAAATTCATAAAAATCCCAAAAATTGAGATATTGACCAAATTCTTTCACAATAATATTCCTTACCACAATTATGATCAAAGTAGTCATTAAGAATTCATCAATATCAATTAACTGAAAAACATGACACTTTTCTGCATTGAAATTACTAAGTCCAGAAACACGTCAAAAAAGCGTAAATTTCTATTTGACGGATCTTAACCCGAACACAATTTGTGATAACCCATCTTTATAGACTGTTGAAATGCAATTAGTTTCCCCATTTATGTACTGGTTCTGGAGGAAAAGATGTTTGAAGAGGGGTAACATTTTGGGCACTTTTGGCCTCGTCCTGGATCCATTCCTGAGGGAATCTGGATCCCGAACACAATTTTAGTAGGGGACCTTGAGTACATCTTTTATATAAAGTTTGATCCAAATCTGCAATGCAGTTCCCGAGAGGAAGTCGAAAATGTGAAAAAGTTAACGACGGACTAACGACGACGACGACGGACGGCGCACTATGACAATAGCTCACTTGAGCCTTTGGCTCAGGTGAGCTAAAAAAAAACCTCTTGTCGTTTACGTCTACTTTCGTTAACAAATTACAGATAATATCCGTTCAATTCCCAGCGTCTGCTTTACTCAACAATTCCACCGATTACACCGACAAGCTACAAGCCGTGGATTTCAGCGGAAACAAGTGCAGTAATACATATAGGTAAACTGAGATGCGGGTATAGCTTGTCATCTGCCCAATTGTTTGACGACAGTCGTTTTCATTTCATAGATAAAAATGTGTTTTAGTTTTTCTTCTGTTTTTGAAATCCCGAAAAATTTGATATTCGCGAAAATTTCCGGTTATTCTGTAATTTCATATTATGGACGACTGAACTTAACGGGTGTTGTAAAGTAGGTTTTCTCCGTCGATTACCCCCCCCCCCCCCGGAAAACGGACTCTAGGGTAGAATTTCCCCCGGGGAAAATCTGCTCTTGTGTAGCCCCCCCCCCCCCCAATCCCAGGATAAAAAAAGCTACTCTAGAGTAGATTTTCCCCATTGGGAAAATCTGTTGTAGGGAATTTTTATCGAGTGGGGGATTTTTATCTACAGGAAGTTACAGAGTAGGGTGTGTCCCACAGTAGAGTCACCCCGCCATTTTCTTACATAATATCACGCCATTGTACCATTGATTTCGAGGTCGTTTGTTCGATGATAATTGTGCAAATACGATGGTGTGCAGACATATATTGCACCATTATCATCGCGCTTATATTGTTCCATTGTTTGATTGTGTTTGAAATATGTTTGCACGTAGCAAAGTGTGTGTGTGTGTGTGTGGGGGGGGGTGTTAGTCCGCTACACCCCCTCCCTCCACACACACACTCACACACACACACACATACATTCCCGAGTGATAAGAAAACACATTCTCTGATTGTTGCTAATCCATATACGTATGTGAGGGTTCAGGGACATCCCTCGAGAACATGTTTAAAAATTTAAGCAAATCGTTGGCCTCTGGAACGTCTTTGGATTATATCTGAAGCAGGATATTCCTATCTAAAATATATAAGTGAACTTCAGCCCGACCAGGTGGATATGAACCATATACAAAATTGTAAAAACAAAACGCATTTTGATGATTTTAAGAGTGTGGGGCCTCCAGCCTTCAGATCCGCGCACATACCGAGGCATCGTAATGCATCACGTGAAAACACGACAGGATTCTCATTTCGACATTTGTGTCTCCAGTATCACGTCAGATTTCGAAGAACGCGACTTTGCTCATTCGTGACGAGGAAGCATCATGTTTTGCTTTATAAAAATGTGTAAGTTGTTGAAGTGTCGCGATACCGAATGCAAAGTCGCGATCTGCGAGATCTGACGTCATACTGTATACACAAATGGCGAAATGAGGGTATTGTCTTGTTTGCCGATAAAACGGCAGCTAGAAGGAGTTACAAACCTTATCCGGAAAAGATATCGCAATGATCGAGTAAGTTAAATATTCATTTTTTGGATTATAGGTTGCAACTTTGCTGGGTAAGCGTTTATTTGTCGCCAGAGGCTTGTGCATCCCGATAACGGCTGGTATCGCTGAAATTCCAACTTTTGATGAACAAAGTCTCTCTGACCCTCTCCCACAAACCGTCAATATCAAAAGTGGGAGAAAGGCAGAGAATCTTGGACTAGCACACAAAGGAAACAATCGAAATCTCGGCAAAAACAGATGGAACAGCACTTTTTTACACCATTCAAATCTATCTATTTTTATTTATGCGCATATGGTGCACAAAATTAAAAGGTATATATGTTTTATATTTATTATAACCACTAAGCTGGTGTCACTTCTGATGGACTAATAGTCCCCGAGGGCATCATAAGTCTAGTTTTCAGTACTTTTGTACTGACATAAAATACATACTTCAAATTTTCAGTCATCAAATTAAGTAAATCATTCTAAAACAAAGGAGTATCTCCCTCATGCATAGCTCTGTCCTTAGATACATTTCGGTCATTTTGGCTCCAACACTGCTCTTCAAATATTTTTATATTATGAGAATTCCAATCATTCGGCCACGAGCATCACTGAAGAGACATAACTTGTCGAAATGCGCATATGGTGCACAAAATTAAAAGGTATATATGTTTTATATTTATTGGAAGACGATTTTATGAGAAATAAACTGCATTTAAGTACGTGAAGCACATTAAAAGATAATTTCGATTTTACATGTTCCATTGTTCTTTTATAATTGTCGGGATTCTTAACAAAACAATACAAAGGTAACTTTTATATCACCTCACGCACAATATTTTAGGCATATGTTAACGGCATCTGCCTAATGGATTGCATACAAATTTATACCATTTCAACGGACTCAGGAATGCTTTACGCGCAACTCCTGACATGACACGGACCTCTGTTTGTATTGTAATCCGAAAGACAGAACACCGGTATGCCCATTGCAGAAGTCAAACCCGTGCCGAACACCCCATCCACTGAGCCACATCTGCTTCATTTTAAAGCAAGAATGGGAATAGAGAATATGATATTCGAAATAATGAGGTATGATAGGATTATAAGTACTATGGAGATCGTGGAGAAATGTGGCGAAAAAATGTTTAAAAAAAGCTTGCTACCAGCGTTTCTATTAAAAATGTGTGATATAGAAGCATTATGATTTCGAAAGAAAATTGTCAGTACTATTCTACTAAAAAATGTTTTAATTTTTGCATTTTCCGTCGACTCCTCTGTATTGGACGAATTCAGCCAACGTCTTATGCTTGGGACTGACAAAGCGCCGATACAGTTTTCTATTTCGAATTTGGGTACGAATTGTCGAATTCTTTTTTCTGGCTCAAAAAGGATACATGTATTAACAAACCATTGACGTATATGCCAGTGTTCTAAAAAGATGTAAAATTCAAATATTTATTTTTGTGCAAAAATGGCAAGAAGCATTTCAAACCTTTTTAATGTCTTCTTGAACCTTGTCATTTTTGCGTATAATAGAGTAATTTCTTCTATGATTTTGTGTATTGTAACTGTTTTATTCTAAGTATATATTATTAGCATGCCATGATGAGCTTTGATGGATTCCTGCCTCAGAACTGATACAGTAATTTTGTTGTTGAATTTTTGCATTTTATTTTTTAAGATTAAAAAATTGGGGATTACTGTACATTTATGAATTTTTCTTGATTAAAATTTATTATTTTATTTTTTATATAGACCAGTTCTGGCATGCTGACGGTTAGTGGTTCAAACCCCGATGTTGTAGGCAACAGTTATTAATTTCATATACTTAAACAGGTTTTAAACTGTAATGCAGCAATTAGCTAATCATATTAGAGTAAATCCTGACTTTTTCAAACATTTTTGTGTCCTCCTCTTCATTTATTCTATATGTAGATGTTAAGCAGCCATTAAGTATATACATGTATTTGCTACATCTGTTGCAAAGAATATTTTTCAAAGGGGCATTCTTATCTTGGCTTCTTTTTCTTCTAATTTATATATAGGTCGGTTTTGGCATTTGTAAGAGAAAACGGTTCAACCCCTCTAAAAACTATGTTCGTTTTTCATTTACAACAAAACTAGATCTTAATATTTTTCAGAAAAATTAGATTGAAAAAAATTAAAATTTAATCTTTCCACAAATGTATGTATAATTTTCTTGATTTATTCAATGTAGAGAATTATCGTAATAGTATTTTGTTAGTTGTCAATCTCACGATAGGCAAGAAAGTATATATCTGCTATTTTTCCCACGCAGTCATTTGCTTGTGAATGGACAATATACTCCCTCATGTGCTTCTTGTATTTTATTTTCTGTCGTCTTCTCGCTTTTATATTCGTTTTTCGTCATTGTTTTATACGCTAGTGGATATAACTCGTATCAATGTATAGCTTACTTGCAAACCGCCTAGGAATAGGCTAACGTGATCATTTTGATAATGTCTGTACGATACCCATATCTTTGAACTATATTTCACAACAATCCATCATATTATCCTCCATAAGATATGCTATATATACCACTAAATCTGCTTCTTACAGCATGGTAATTACTTAGTCGTAAATAGTGGCCCTATATGAATGATAGGGTCACAATTCCTTTCTTTGCATGCAATATCTAAAACATTAAGCAAGCGATCGGCAATAATAACTAACCGGCGATGTGTCGTCTGTAGACTCCATACCCATTTTTCCCTACCTGTTTCAAATTTGCCGGTTTGTTAATATGTAGTCTGAATCATACACGTGTTTGTTTCTACTAACGAGATGCAATTACGCAAACGTGGAGATGATTCAAACTACATATAAACAAACCAGCAAATTTGACACAGGTTAGGAAAACAAAAAGTGTGTGAAGCTTTCATGTACACAAAACAATGTCTAGCACAAAATACACCGATGCATAAACAAAAGTAAAGTGCAAAATGCAAATACATAGACATGTATACAATGTACAGTTCAAAATTGAAAATTTGATTCTCAAGTTGTAATTTTATGAAAGAGGTTTTTACTTACCACCTGATATACATATAGGATTTCATTCCCTTAACACAGACTAAACTCGCATAGAAAAAACGCTTGAATGACCCATACTATCTTGATCACCTAAGCGCTTGAACTACTTTCTTTCCTCAGTTAATTTCTGTCGACAAACTATAAATTTGAAGATAATTAGGGGAGGAAGGGAGGGAAGTAGGTGGTACGTAAAAACCTCTTTCATAAAATTACAACTTGAAAATCAAATTTTCAATTTTATTTCATTCGGTTTTTACTTACCACCTGATATACATATAGGATAGATTACAAAGCCTTACCTTCAAACAAGGCTGTGTTATATCTTCATAATTTCTGTTCATCACAGTTGTAAAAACTTCCACCTTAAATTGGAATGACTTCTCTAGTCTCCAAATACATGTACTAGTATATGAATAGTTCAAAACAATGATAATCATCATAGATTAATACACATCATAATTCATAAACAAATATGTACAGGAACTCGCAGAAATATAAAACTTCAAAATGAGTTCTTAAATCAACATTTTACTTCTGCAAAACTGAAACTTTTTGCACATCTTTGAAGTAAAATTTTGTAAAAGTCGATTCCTTCGACCAATCAGCTGTGTCCAGTATGGATTTCATACTTGCACCATTAAACAGAGCCCAAGAAGGGCCGATGGACCTTGTAGAATGTGCCTTAGCCTTCTTGTTTTCATGATATGCCATTTTGATTGTATCAACAATCCATCTGGAAATTGTATGAGAACTCACTGGCCTGTGAGGTTTATTTGTAGATAAAAAGAGTTTCAATTCATCAACATTATCCTTTCTACGAAATTTCTCAGTCCTTTTCAAATATTCACCTAGGGCCCTCTTAGGATCAAGTCTCTTGTTGTCTACAAAGCTGGGTACAAAAATTTTTGTTCCAAAATGGTCTGCTCGATCTTGTTTAGATAGTCCATGCCTTATGAAAATCAATCCCCTGCTGGTAACTGTTACTGATCCTTCGCCCAATTGTAAGGCTTGTAGGTCTGAGCATCGTCTGAAGGTCGTGGTTGCTACAAGAAAAACAACTTTCATTGTAAGATGTTTTAGGGAAGAATATTTCAATGGTTCAAAAGGATCCTTCTCCAACATATTCAAAACTCTGAGAAGATCCCAATCTGGAACTAATTTAACTCTAGGTGGTCTAGAATTAAATACACCTTTGAGCAATCTAATAATGTAATGATGTTGCCCTACTGGTACATTGTCTACTGGACTTAAAACAGATGACAACATTGATCTGTATCCTGCAATTGTTCTATATTGTAAACCTTCATCGAACAGATCGGTCAAAAAATCTGCACAATCCTTTAAAGAGGTAGAATAGGGATCTTTATTCCGTTCTTGACACCAGCTATTAAACCTTCAGAACTTGACAATATAGTCTTTTTGCGTACCTTTTCTCCAAGATGCAGATAAAAGTTTTCTGACTCTCTGAGAAAAGCCTGCTGCTTCAAAATTTCTGTTGAGAGCAGCCACGCCGACAGCTTGAATATTTCTGGATTTTGATGAAATATTCTTGTTTTTGGTTGGCTTAATAGATCTTCTCTTTTCGGAAGAATGCGTGGAAAGTCTATTGCTAGAGATAACAGATTTGTGTACCAGTGTTTCCGAGGCCATAGGGGAACCATTAGAATCAATTGGCAATTGAATTGAGACATGTATTCTAGAACTTTGGGTATCAAACTGATTGGAGGAAAAGCATAAGCTATCATTCCCTCCCATGATATTGACAACGCATCTATTGCTAGAGCTCTCCGACTCGGAAACCAAGAACAAAAAATCATTGTTTTGTGATTCTGTTCCGATGCAAACAAATCTATCATTGGTGTTCCCCAAAGAGTAAACAGACAATTCACCACTTGACTGTTTAATGACCATTCTTTTGGAAGAATCTTCCATCGTGACAGATGATCTGCTAAAATGTTGGCTGTGCCTGCTATGTGAGCTGCTTTCAATTCGATTTTGTGTTGAATTAAAATCTTGAATAGTTGCCAAATCCTTATACAGAGATTGGGAGATTTGGTCCCCCCTTGTTTGTTGATATATTGGACAACTGTGACATTGTCGCAACGAACTAAAACTTTCTGACCCCTCAGGAAATGTAGAAAATGATTGAGAACCCTGACTATTGCTTCTAGTTCCAGAATGTTTATATGGAGAGATTTCTCTTGCTCTGTCCATTGACCTTGAAAAATCTGATTCTCTAAATGTCCCCATAACCTACTTTGGATGCATCCGTGGTCAACACTTGTGTTGCACACCATTGCTGTAGTGATCTGCCCTTTAGCGTGTTGGCTCGCTGTAACCACCAATTCAAATGATCTTTTAGATGTTGTGTAATTGGAATGATAGCTTCCAAGTTTTTGGAAGCTTGATTCCAAAAATGCATCACATGAATCTGAACTGGTCTCATATGTAGACGGGCAAGGGGAATTATCTCTATACAAGATGCCATCATTCCCAGAATCTTGAGAAAATTCTGAGCTGAAGCAAATTGTTTTGTCATGAGGTGTAATATCTCTGACTCTAATTTTTGAATTCTCACTTGAGAGGGATAAACCAAACCTTGATCTAACCTGAACTGACAGCCCAGATAGACTACATTTTGTGTTGGTGGTAACTGAGATTTTGCAACATTTATTATGAAGCCTAAATGAGTCAGTAACTGGAGCACTTTCTCTTGGTCTTTCAAGAGCATGTTTCTTTGACTGTTTAGTATCAACCAATCGTCTAGATATGCTACTAGTCTTATGTTGTGCAATCTTAGATAGGCAGTGACTACTGATACAATCTTTGTGAATGCACGAGGCGCCACTGTCGGTCCAAAACACATTGCACGGAACTGATACTGAATATTTTGAATGCTGAACCTTAGAAATTTTCGATATGTTGGATGTATTGGGACATGAAAATACGCATCTTTTAGATCTAGAGAAAATGCCCAGTCGTTCGGTTTTATTATATTCAGAACTTTTGCTAGTGTGTCCATTTTGAAATGTTTTTGACTAGAAATTTGTTTAGTGGTTTGAGATTTATCACAGGCCTCAAATCTCCTGTTTTCTTTGTGACCAGAAAAAGAGTACTGTAAAAACCTAATTTCCTCTCGGTGACAGGAACCATCTCTATGGCTCTTTTTTCTTTTAATTTTTTTACCTCCTCTGTAAAAATATTCAGATTCATTGCATTTATTACAGTATGTTTTATACCTGTGTTTTCTGGACGTTTTAGGAATTGTAACGTCAAACCCTCTTTCAAAACAGATAGAACCCAACTGTCTTCCGTAATCTTTTCCCACTCTTTTACAAATTTTATTAGTCGGCCGCCCACTGGCGTCTCTGGACACACTAACATAATTTCTGAGTCACTGTGAATCTTTATTGTTTGTACGAAAAGAACTTACTGGAGCACTCTTTCCTCTATTGTTGTTTCTATTTCTCGACCAATTTGACCTACCATAGTTAGGGTTGTAGGCGTTATTGTATGACCTGGTCCCCTCTGTGCCAGTCTTATTTCTCTTATTTTGAGAATTAGAGTATGGAAAAGTTGAGGATGCTTTTCTCTTGTTAGTCGAGCCTGAAAAAGACTTAGATCCACGTCGTGAATCTAATTCAGGTAAAACTTCTGAAATTTGCTTAAATCTCTCCTGCCTGGACTTAGGCTTCTCATCAAATTGTGAACCAAAAACTCCCTCACTAGAAAGTGGAAGAGACATAATTGTATTTGAATAATCCTTATATTCATCTAAGCCTGTGTCATATATAGCTGCCTTGCGTCTCACTAAATGATGATATGCACCTGTTCTGCCTATCTGATCTAAAGTTTTGGTACTCATGGCAAAGATGTCTCTTACTGTCTGTACAGCTCTAAGTTTGGTTCTGGACTTTGCAAATTGTCTAAAAGACAACCTAAGGCTTGCTGTGTGTAACATGTAGTAATGATACCCATACGTGCAGCTGTCTGACCTTGGTAACCAATTTTTTCAATGGACCTCATTTGGCGATTATACAACCCCCTTGAACCACCAAAAGCTGCCTTGTGGCCATATTTCTTAACCAACAGGGACTCTATAGTATCATCTAACGTAGGTACTGTTAAAGTCTCTTTAGAGCTGTCATAAATAGGAAAATTTGCTCTATAACTGTCTCTATAAGATGACATTTTCATAGGTGTAGAGTTATGCCAGGTATTTGACAAAATTTCCTGTTGACTTTGATCTAGTACAAGACCAACATCTGCATTTGATTTAATAGTCTGAGCATCTGAACCGAAAATATCACCAAGCTTATTTTCCTCCTTCTGATTGGTATATTTTCCAAAACGACATACCTCTAGTTCGTCCAAGTTTCCCCTCTAGAACCCTCGCTCTTTGTAGCCGAGTTATTAGAGTCTATCATGGAAAAAATTGCATTCCTCCTCTCACTATGTGACAGCATAACAGAAAAATTATCAAAGTCTCTCTCTTCGACTTCATTGTTGTTATTTCTGTCCAAAATACGAGGCGCACCCAAAGTGGCCTCTTCATTCTCATCTCGACCAGGCGTAGGGGTTTATCGGGCGAGACATCTCTCCCCTTATTCCCCATTAGGCTGAGAAGTCTGTCCATTTTCTCCTCGAAGGTCGAAAAGCGTTGTTCCTGAGCCGTAATACGCTCTTGAACACGTGTAAGCTCACGTTTTCGCCCGCGTTTCCTCTGACTTGTATCAGAAATCGACGAAACATTGTCCGAATTCGTTATTTGATCATGGACCGCCGTTTGCTCGCCTATCTCCGAGTCTGACATCATTTCTAGTGTAAATATTCAATTACTGTAAAGTTAATTTGTATGAAAAAATACACGTCTAGTCTCTTTCGTCGCAGAAATAAAACTGAGGAAAGGAAGTAGTTCAAGCGCTTAGGTGATCAAGATAGTATGGGTCATTCAAGCGTTTTTTCTATGCGAGTTTAGTCTGTGTTAAGGGAATGAAATCCTATATGTATATCAGGTGGTAAGTAAAAACCGAATGAAATAAAATGCACATGCTGCACAACAAATATATGAAACACTGTACAATACAAAATGAATATTCTTGAAGATTGACCTCTTAGACAAAAGCTTTAACCTGAATCAAACTCTAAAACTATTAGAGACAGGGCTTATATGTAAGAGTCCGTCTACAATTCCTCGGCATTTTTTCTCCACCAGCGCTTGACTTAGCTTTTGAAATTTGCACATTTCTCTTGATAAGATGTTTTTGATTTCTGTCATCATTGTATTTTGAAAATCCGTATTTGTATTTTGAATTTCTATTCAGACTTGTTATTTCGTTTCCGTGTCAATTTTAAGGCAATCACAATTTGCTAAAAATTACCACATTTATTACACTACACTAACTACTGAATTTCCTTGTATTTGATTGGCTGATACGAATGTCTATAAAATGATAATTACATATGGAACATGAATATAAAGTTTCCAGCTTTACGAAAAGTTGGAAAATATCAATAGCCGCATTATGCAATAGTCAGGATATATTTAAATGAATTCCCTAACTTTAATATAGTCTGTAATGGTACGTGATAAAACAGTTGTGTGTTGTAGTGAATAAGAAAGTGAAACATAACATTTCTACGGTTTTAATATTATAAAGAAAAGCGATATATTCTTAGCCAGAGTACGAGTATTTCAAAGGATATTATTAACATTAAAACATCAACGTGACTTTTACGATCATTAACTGAAAACCATCAACTGTTGAAAAGATAAATTTTCTGAATCGAACAAAAATACTAAGGACATCTGAGGTGTTACTGATTTACTGTTTACGTAGGCATGTATTCTTTTGAAGTTAAGAAGCTGCTTTTATTCCTAGTGTGTGTTCAATATACAGAAGGTATGTAGATAGTATTGATCTAATCTTCTTTTCGTGTGAATATTATACAACTCCATATGCACTTTTGTCTTCAAGGATTTGGTCTATCAATTGAACCTTAATATTCTAGTCAATCTACGGGAAACACGTCTTGATCCGAAACAAATTGAAACAGAAATGATTTTTGCACTATGAATATCTTGAAAGTATAATAGAAAAAAGTTTACGAAAATCGACCTTCGGAAAAGAAAAACCAGGTTTTGAGGCAAAAATTTTTATTTGAGTGAAAAATCATGAATTTTAAGAAAACTACAATATATTACAAGATATTACTGGTTTCTATTCTTTATTTCACTATCATGGCTAATCTGTGTGTGCTAAAACATATAATAAAGAAAAACAAGCACACAAGCTCAATGCATTATCTTTCGTGGATAAAAATGCCGCTTTGGTGAGAAAAAATAGGAATAACAAATTTACTATTAAATGTTTCTTTACGTAATGTACAAACCTAAATCATGAACTGTCACCCTGATGTCCACAAATAATGTACCATACTGGACATATATGTCTTTGGCAATCATTGATAAAACATGGTCCCCAGTCCCCAGGAATAAGCGTCTCCTGTTCGGCGAACTGCACTGAATTTCAAAACCAGACATTATCAAACTATGATTTCATTAATTGTTGTGCAGAATACAAGCAATTGTTAGTTCAATACCGACAGTCTACGATTTTACGTAGCCATATCTTTGATAAAATAGGTCATTTGGAATTAAACTTGATGTGTAAGTCATAGATATAAAAACCAGAGGCAAAGAAAAAGACATCTCACTCAGCTGCATGACAAAAGTCCCCACGAAAGTGAAAGTTAACATTAATAATATAAAACGATTTGACCAAGATATTGTAATTTATTTGCAAAATGCCCGTTTCAATATCTGTAGAAGAAATAATATAAAGCCTGAAAAACTGATATATTGTTTTAAAAATATTCCTAAAATTACTCTACTAAAATATGTCAACAGACACAAAACCAACTTCATCTGTTACTTTTTAATATCAATTTATATCAAATCAATATCTTAGCTCAAAGTCCGCAATAACAAAAGGGAAAACCTGAATGACTAGAATGTGTCAGAGAGATTAACAAAAATACAGACGGCGAAGAAATTTTAATTGATCACAATTTTGTAAACATGGTACATAAAATTATCTTCAAGAAACAATAAATTTTCATCATTCATCGTCATTACTTCTTTCAGTATATAAACAGCATATTCTTTGACATTGCTATACCGTCTAAAAGTGCAAGGTCTGGTATCACAATTTGTCTTACAATTACACTTAATAACATTTAGCAAGTCATATGGCGCTGGAGCAAGATCTGTTAAAGGGTAGGTATCCATCTCCATCTTTATACCATACATAAATCTCAAGAGTCATACTGAAATATAAGGTCGTTATGGTAATTTGCATGCATAACGTCACATTTTTCAGACGTCATTTGTCTTTGATAAAAATATATTAAAATACAATGGATTCACCAACATACTCGGTTTTTTATTTCCTATCTGGTATGAAGGATGTTCGTACCTGGGCTGTAAATGATGTCGACTCTGCGCCGGTTCTAATTTACTGGACAACATTCGATCAAATATTTTACCTAATTCGCAGTTCCTAAAAGAAAAAAACATTCGAGATGACGCATTCTATCCATCTGTCTTATAGAGGGCACTACGCTTCTCCCCGCTTTTCCCTCCGTTATCGGCTCGAAACTGTTTTTACAAGATTATTGGAAAAATTCCGTTTAATGGTTTAAGGGACTTACAGGATGTACCAAATGTAAACCTTTCTATTAAAACAGTTAATTGATGTTTAAATCTACTATAGCATTATATGGGATTTTCCCTACTCTACAGTGGGGTGAAAAGAATAGTAGCGTACCCTCCTCTCATACGAAGCAGAATTCATACAGAGTCTGCTCTCTAAAGGCAATACGCACTGAGCATCTCGATTCAACCTTACAGATACATCGATGGCGTTTTGTCAATTAACAACCCTGTATACATGTATAAAGATGACATCAACATCATATATCCAAAGGAGCTCGAGAAAAACAACTGAGAGTGCATCTTCTGCTTCATACTTTATATATATTATTATCAATTAGTGATTATAGTTCATTAGTAACCTCTCTTTTTCAATTTCAATTTTATTATTACCAATTTTCCGTTTACTGCGTAGCAACATACCTACTCCCGCGTATCGCATCTTCTTTTCACAACTTATACGCTATTTCGGGACATGTTCTAAATACGACGATGTCGTCCTGGGGCCACTTGTTCGAAACTTTAACCACTGGTTAACAGGTGATTAAAAATTGAGAGACATTTAAACGAATTTATGACATATCTGTATAAAAATCTTACATTACTTTACAATGCTTGTTTCACAGACAATGACTTTAAGTCTTCTCATTTCAGCGATATAGTTAAATGAAATTTGACTAATTATGTTCTTAACCAGTGATTATAGTATCGAACAACTGACACCTGAGAGCGAGGTTTCTTGTTACGAAACTACCCTCACAAGTATATATTAAGTATATTAAGTAACTTTTGAAATAGTCATAGAAGGAGTTCTATGGTCGAACTAGTGCAATTTGAAACCTCCCTTTCAACAATGTATACCGACATTGGGGAATCAAATCATACCAACTAACCATCTTGAACTATCTTGCTATATTTAATTTGACATTATATGTATACATACAGACATTTGTTCAGGGGCATTTCCGACACCGGAATTTAGGTTCAACAGCATTTCATAAGTGAATGGGAGAATTTGATTTTGTGTCCTTGTCTCCTACATGTACTCATGTGTGTATATATGTATCTACTTCTTAGATTAGAATAGTTTTTGCAGGACATTTGTGATGGGAGTTTTATGCACGAAGGGAACGATTACTCTTTGTTTACTCTTGGTTAAACTCCAAACAGTAATACCTCAAATATCATTCAAATCAAAAACACCACGGAGTATAAATCAAATATCGCAAATTGAAACAGTACACGCCAAATTTGTTTTCAGATGGCACGTAGTTATCGAAGTAATATCATGTCCATAATATTGCTTGTTTGTGTAATTCTTTCAAATTATTACATATTCTTACTTTAATAGAGAATTCTCGTGGTGACTTACGTCATATGACTGAGTCAAATGCTTCAATCTTTTCCTTTAAACCATTTTTGTACTTTTTTGGATAATGAAGTTTAAAGGACCTTAATTTATTAATAATAGACAGGCATATCTTTTGAATTTATAATAATTGTGTCACTTTTTGTTCTTGTACACTCATTTATGTAATGGAAAAGCTCTATATGATTTCGATAAGTATCAGAGGAATAAACTCTGATGAAAAAAGCTTAAAAAGAAGTAACTAGCTGTATGTTTCAAAACTTTTTATAACTTTTATACAAGATGATTATTTCGTAAACAAAACAGAAAAATGATTTACATTTAAACTATTTTCATTCTTTTCTGACTCCCCTCATAGTAGAGGAGTTTCCATTTTCTTTAGAAAAGTGTCTTTTGATATGCAGGGCTTTAATAATAGAGTTGATGGTAGACTACTACTGATAAATATGAAAACAAAGGATACACTTCGGTAAATGCTGATGTACAAAATGAAAAAAGTATCTCTCTGTGGCCTATACAATGAAATTAATATAAGTGTGGTGATTTTTGAGAAACAAATAGTTAAAAGTAAACTAAAATTACAAAAATATTATACAATTCTGTATATAATATTTGGACAGAAATTTGAATGGGTAGACATGGCGTGATTCCCAAAATAATCCTTAATGTAGAATAGATTATTACATAATTACCCATAAAGAAAACTTTTTAAAACTAAACCCAATTTTACAACGTCAAAAATGGACATGGTTCCTAGAAATTGAATAAAACATGAATACCTTTATAGTTTCACTTTACATTTTATTAGATGCGTTGTCAATAGAAAAAGTAGTTACTATCCGAACACGAATTTGTTAACTTGACCATGCAGATACATATCTTAAGGTCATGGCACACCATTGGGTCAAGGACAATAATTTTGTGTAGTATTATCCAAATCGAAGTTGTCATTGTAAAATTCTGGCTCAAACACGAATATCGATTATGTGTGCACTGCACGCTTACCTCCGAAATAAGGCCTTCCGTGGGTCATTGATAATAATTGTGTGAAATGTTATCCGAATACAAGTTACCATTACAAACACGAATTGTGACAATATGTACATTGTGACATTGACCTTAGAGATATGACTTTGGTAAGAAGTCATGACAAACTCTTGGGCCATGGATAACAAATGCATGATGTTGCAAGGAACATAGAAGCTATGACCCGGACTCGATTATGAACAATTCAGTGGACAGATCAAAGATACAGACATACGGACAGACAAATAGGTGGACAGACAGACGTTGCTTCCAAACTTGCAGAAGGTTCTAATATACCTCTCAAACGTTTTTGTTTTTGTTTTTTTTTTGCAGATGTATAATAGATAGCATTAATAAATATAAATGTGTTCTACCGACCACAATTGTCTCCTGATAAACTGATCAATGCAGTACTGACAAAATTCAAGCACAAAGACGGGTTTGAAACCAAGAGGTACCTCACTCTGGGGAAGTGCTGCTCTATAACTATAAAATGAGTTTTTCTACTCTAGAGAGAGATCTCGCTTTAAAATAAGACTGTTGAGAAGATTCACTCGAGTAGGACCGCCAGGGAAAAGACTCAATCCAGATAAAACAACGGTGGGAATTCTGTCTATTGGGGAAACCTTACTGTGTTATGATACCGGTTTGGAAAAAAGTTGCAGAATGAGATTCATTAAGTGGAAGGTTCTGTTTTAAAGCCCGTGGTGGGGAGTCTGGCTATGGGAGAACGTTCACTCTATAACACCGGTGTCATGTAGTCAGACCTCGCTTGACACGTCAGCCTTCCCTCCTTTCGTTAGTCCGTCTGTCCATTCATTTATATATTTTTTGTCTGTTTAATAATTCCACTGCGTTTTGTGTCTCTCTGGTCTGGTTTAAACCTCAATGTGTGGTTGTTTCCATATTTTGACATTTTCATGAATTGCGTCCATGCTGTGACTATCTAGACATACATAAAGACCTCGACAAAATTTGCATTAGAATATAAAAAAAGTGTGATGGACAGACAGATTATATCTATCAGAAAGTGAGACATACAAATAGAATTAAATTCTCAACAACAAGAATTGTCAGAGAAACAACATTGCTCTACACAAGGACATTGTCAGAAAGAAAGCATGTATTTTAGATGTTTTCATATTTCAATGCCAAGTCAAGTCAAGGTCAAAGAGTAAAATTTATGGTACCATCAGATGATGCCCATGTGAAAAATCAAAGCCTTACCTTTAACAGTGCATTAATAATGGCCAAAGATTAAGTTTTTGAGAAGTGGGTTAAACTTAAAGATAAAGGTCGCAAGATCAAACATTTACTTCGGAGAGGTCTAGTCATAATGAATATTCATTTGAAAGAAAAAAGAGGAGTTACTGGCTCAGTTATGTGGCAGAAGTCACCATGGAACTATACAATACATGAATATAAATGATATACTAGAACATATAACACAGTACAGAAATATTTGATTGTAGTGCAATTACGATACCGACTTAGGACGGTCATTTAATTTGACAAAAGCCAAACAAATGGTGTGGTTAACCGGTTTACGGGCCCACCTTCCCACTCACCGTAACAGCAGAACAATCAAAGGACGTACATTTTAAAAATTTATAAATAATCCTCCATGTAAAGAACAAGGGTCAACAGGTATCGCATATTGAGAGGTCATAAAAATATAAACATTTAAGGTATTGTAAAACACATAATGGTATAAAAATATGTGCGACATCAACATGATAAACCGTGCTCTGCCAGTCTGAAAGCGAGCTAAGACCCTAGATCTGTAGGAGTCCCGACTAACAGTCAGAGGGGACGAGGTTCAGGACCATGTCTCCTCTGAAAGAGGTTTGGACAAGGCCCGTCATATAGTCCCCACCGCCCTGTTAGTCAGCGTGCAACGTTCAAGTAAAAGTCTGCATAAGGCTGTAGAGGGGCCAAATACAAGACCTATAGTCTTTTTGATGATCTCAATATCATATTGTCTATTTAGAAGACGTTTGACTATTTTATTACATGATAAAATAAGGTTATCGGAGCCTTGTCCTTTCCTTAGTTTATATACGAGATCACCGTAAAAATAAGGATGGGAAATTCCATTGGATACATACTGTTGAAAAGAAATATTTCCAAATTTAGGTAGAAGTTCTGAATAAGATCTGAAGAATTTGCCGAATGTTTTTCTTAGCTTGAAATACCAAGCCCTACATAAGTAGTTCACCAGTTTCAGTGCACTGAAAACTCTTATTTACCATGAATGCTGAGATCCTTAACAACACAAAGGGTACAGAAATAAAACTTCCTAAATGTTGGACGATGGCACAAACAAAAGCATTAAATGAAGGAGACCTAATTATCATAAACACTGAAATGTAAATGCATGCATGAGACCGCATCTTGATCCTATTGGAAAGCCGTTATAAAGGTACTAATGAAAGAAGTCTCACTCTAGATCTGTAACTAGTTATAGAGCTCCTGCTCTAGAGGGAGACTTCATCGGGAGAAGATTTACTTAAGCGTTCTTACGCTTACGCTAGAATTAACCTTTAGACTTCAAAAACATGTGTATGTTCACAGCCATGTCAGCAGCCGAGTAATACTTCAGAAATCAAAATTAATTATTGAGTTGTAGAGAAATTAAATGTGCAGTTTGTGCAGTGTTAGATATTAATCCTCAAGGGGTGGAATTAATTTAGTGAAACTGAAGTAGGTACAAAAGAATTATTCCCTGATAAGGGAGAGAGAAGAGCGCACGAGACACTGCTGAATTCGCTTTGACGAGGTTTGTTCTGCAACATTACGGTACGGTATGTCGGCGAGTTCTGAAGGATTTCAAGTGGAAATAGAAGTTACTGCCCGGGCCACTAGTTTCGTGCGCCGGAAAAATCGCAATAATTTTCTCAGTTTGTCAGATCATGAAATAAAAGATGTTCGAATGGAAAAATTGGCCTTAGTCGTAACTACAGATTACTCAAACAAACTACTTGCACTGTTATTCTTCGTAATAAAGCCGATTTTCACTTACTATAGGAGATTTTGTATAGTGAAATTATTCATGTTTATGTTTACAGTTTTTCTCGCGCGACATGACATCACCTATTGGAACGTTCCAATCATGAAAGAGGAAATAAAAGTTAGTGCTCCACTGATCTGTTTCTTTTGTAACTTGTAGTTGCGCCCAGACGCTTCGTTACGGTGATTATAGCGGGGGTTTCTCCATACAAAGGTCTATTATACAAAAATAACATGTATTTTGTGACTAATCTGAGGATTAATCTGATTTGTTGTCATATTTTGTTGATCATGATAGACGTATGGCAAATATGATTGGTTAAAAACTTGATGTAATTCCTGCATAAACAAAATTTAGAGTGTAGATAGATCTTAATTGCCCTATTCTATTCATAGAACGGTGATTCTTGTGTTGTTTAACGATTTCATAACATTACGTTTCGTTATATACAACGAAGTACGAAAGACATCACACTTCACATTAGGAACTGCTAAATAAAAGACATAATACACTACCATACTTCAATATAGAAAAAAGTAAAATATAAGTACTGTTTATAAAACTGAAACAAGCAATACTCGTCTGTTATTAGCCAATCGCTCGACAATAGACGGCGATAACTGTAATTTTGACATTGATAGTTTTGGTGACATATTTACCGGTAATATTAATTCGTGTGAGACAGGTATTAATGATACAATACTTAGAGTTCTTGAAGACTTCGAATGTAAGGCACCAGTCAACATTTCTAATAATATTCATGGCACCAAAAATACAACCTTAAGTAACATATTGCCATCCTCATGTTTCAGTAATTCGTGTTTTAATATTCGTTCCTTCAATTTCACTTCTGATCTTTTGAAAGGACACAAACGTCATATGTTCTTTGAAAATGTAGCTTTTATGCAAGGTCAAGATTTGCCAATGATTATATTTAAATTAATCATGTCTATTAAATGTAAATCTAAGTCTTGAAATAATTCAATAAATTTTTTATGTGAATCTCAATTAACTATGGTCACAAGACTTGGCAAGGTTCTAATTTCGTGTTGCGG
Source organism: Pteria penguin (assembly GCA_035048485.1). Taxonomy (NCBI): domain Eukaryota; kingdom Metazoa; phylum Mollusca; class Bivalvia; order Pterioida; family Pteriidae; genus Pteria; species Pteria penguin. Next base: position 43,644,685 of record CM068582.1, on the reverse strand, counting down.
TTTGCTGTATAGATTTGTTATTTTTATTTTATTCAAATCACTATTATATGAAGCACTTATAATGCACTAAATATATCATTGACATCATTGGAAATAAGCCATCTTGATCTCTGGGTTATCCATAGGTTGTATAATTGTATAATTATACATTGTATAATTCGACTGTTTCTAGTAAAAATGCTATCAATGAATATCTAACGTCAAATGTGATTATTGTCACAGATTATTTTCACAATAACAGAAGAAAAGCAACTATCACTGCAAAAAAACCCCAGGTTTCCGTTTGCGGAAACCCTGCGGAAACATGAAGTTTCCGCCAGGTTTCAGGTGGCGGAAACTTGCTGGAAATGTCCGTGCTTAAACTTGGAGTTTCCAGATGGAAACCTGCTGAAACATGGTGTTTCCGCAACAGAAACTGGTGGAAACTTGCAGTAACTTGATGTTTCCGCAACTGAAACCTTACGGAAACCTGCAGTAACTGGGACATTTCCAGCAAGTTTTCGCTATCAGAAACTGGTGGAAACCGGGACATTTAAGGAAATGTACATGAATGAAACCAGCTGAACTCAGAATATCCTCCATATAAACTGGAAAATTAGATTTTTTCTATAACCTGGAGACCTAAGGAGGTTTCTGCTACGGAAACTGACAGAAACCTACTGAAACTAGTACCTTTTGTTATAAATGAAATATCTACCGGTAATTATATAGTATAGATGCCAAGAGATGTTGTTTCCCCAGAAGTAATGGTAGAAATTAACCTCTTGCAATTCAATAAAAACTGACAGCTAATTTTGTATCTTGAAATCTAATATATCTACTGTATAGGCCATCATATTTTCAGAGACAAAAAAAAAAAAAAAAAAAAAAAAATACACAAACAAAAGAAATACAATAATAATTCACAATTGTTTAATAGTATACAGTATATGTTCAAACTTGCACATACAACATTCACTAAGTAACTGACACACAAAACTTTTTAAATTCCTGTGTTTTGAAAATATATACAGTGTTTTATTTCGCCACTTCAAGATTAAACAAAACCAGAGCAAATGAATGGAAATAATGTTCTGTCCTTGTAATCAAACTATCACACATCAATGTTTAAAACTTATTTGATCAAAAGTTTTAACAAGGAATTGATTTTGCAAAACACACTCCATTTATCAATACAATTGTGCAACCCCCCCCCCCCCCCCCCTTTTGTCAGGTAATCGAGGCTTTCTGTGAAGCTCTTCATACTTTTACATACATGTACTCTATTTTTCACTGTATCTTGGTAGGTTTAGTCTCAGTGGTAAGTGAGATTGATGTTTTTGCCTTTTCTCACATGGGATTAACTAAATCTCTCTCTCTCTCTCCGAGGCTTTCTCTCTCTCCCTCTCTCTCTCTGAGCAGTGAATGCCACTGCCTCCGTACAGTTATTATGCTGTTACAGAAATTTAAAAGTTGATATTAACAAGGATTTATAAACAACTTGTTTATAAGTCCTTGATATTAATAAATAACATTTCAATAAAAGATTTTTTCTTTATTTTCAAGATGCAAGTTGTGCAGAGAATTTTGTATATAATTTATTTCAGTAGATGTTCGATACATCCATCAATGAGCAAGTAGGGAAAAATGCTCCCGCCTCGCTTTCCTATCGCCCTAATCCCTTGTTCATATCTATATACATGTATGTATGTAAAGATGATGGATAAATCCAAACCATAAGTCCAAAAATCATGAAACCATAGGATATACAAAATTAGTGAAAATGAAAATGAAATGGAAAATAACAAAATATGTCTACTTGAAGAGCATATGTGAACCCCTGTGATGGAGTGAGATCAGGTGCCCGGGGAGAGTGAGCATATCCTGCTTGCTAGCAACACCCGTCACATATACCCTGTAGAAAGAGTCAAATCGTGTGAATTCTATATGTATCTATATATGGAGAAGTCGAAGTAGGTAACCTTCTAGTATAGAAGGTGTCAAATCTGTGTAAAGTGATCGGAATCGGTCTCAGTCCAGAATATCATTTAAAAGTCTGGATAACGAGATATCATATGGAGTAATAAGAGTCTCGTAACGACCGTCAGTGACGATGCTAGTCTAGCACATATATAACCCTGGTTGAGCAGCTTAACTGAAAGTCGCCTAGCCCTCAGAACAAAGTCATTGTAATTTGAACATGCTCTGGAATAACGTATTAACTGAGATATGAATACGCCGTATGCGGGCGATGATGGAATGTTGCTACTTATGAAAGGAAAGTTTGTGATAGCGAAATTGAAATCGTCACGTTTGTCATAGAGTGAGGTGTTCAATTGACCATAAATGTCGAAAGACAACATAATATCTAAATACGAAGTAGAATTACTAGTTTCTGTAGTTTCTTTGACCTCCAGTTCACTTGGATAGATGATGCTAAGGTAATCCGGGAATGAAGGATTATTAATTGAAAGCAAGTCATCTATATATCTGTGAGTAAAATTGAAGCCAAGAGCCAATTGTTTTTTTCCTTGCGAAAGCAAAGACTGAATGAACTCAGCTTCGTATGAATAAAGGAATATGTCAGACAGAAGCGGAGCACAGTTAGTGCCCATTGGAATGCCGACAATTTGTTGAAAAACCTTTCCTCCAAACACCACAAAAATGTTATCGATAAGAAAGTTCAACATCTGAATGACAGCTGTTTCAGTGTATTTATTTTTGGAATCAGAATTTTCCCTAACAAAGTAAGTTTTATCGTTTAAGTAAGTTTTAGCCTATTACTATATATTTGAATTTGCGGCCTCCGTTTTTACTAGTAAATGCATTTTGAATAATTTCAGCTAATCTGTCTTTTAATTTCTGATGAGGGATCGTTGTGTACAGAGTCGAAAAGTCAAAAGACTTGATGGAGTGAATTTTAGTAAAACTTTTTGATTTTAGATGTTCTAACAACTCTTTTGAATTTTTAAGGATCCACATTTGATTAATTCCACTTCTGGAATATACTGTTTCGCAATATCTATGAAGGCCAGATTTAATTTCTGATAATATTTTTGTGAGTAGCATCGATACAGATTTTGTGGAACACTTCGAGGAACCAGCGATAAAGCGTTGTTTGTACGGAGTTTTGTGCATTTTTGGAATACAGTACAAATATAGAAGTTCTAAATTCAATTTATTTCTGATAATATTTTTGTGAGTAGCATCGATACAGATTTTGTGGAACACTTATATTCTTTGGGGTTTTTTTATATATATAGTTATACTTTTAATCATAGGGCTTTCGGATCGTTGCCCCCCTTCAATTATACCAATATATATTGGTATAATTGAAGGGGGCAACGAGCCGAAAGCCCTGTGCTTTTAATATACAGTAAGTACTTTCTACCAGGTATTGACGTGACTTGACTTGGATCGAAATAAAAATCAGTCGAGATGAACATGTAAACATTGAGATGCCTGTTGAACTAGGAGTACATTTTTATTAAACAGTATTAAACATCAGTAAAACAATAGTATGCACATTATTCTGACTTTTGTAGAAATATGTATGGGTAAATTTTGTTTGTTCATGCTTTGAAGTTCAGTTTGAATTTTCTCTGTCTATAGTCTGTTGGCACCACTACAGTACAGTGCATATATCAATTAGGCCTGTATAAATTAATGGCTTTGATACTAAACCTAGTTACAAAATTGGCCTTTGACTTTGTAATCAATATTATGTTTACTTTAAGTTCTTGGTTATCTTTATCAATATTACTCTTAGGTTGCTCATCTAACTTGATTGATTTAGTATCATCATGTACCAATTCTAAGAGTAAGATACATAAATATATTTGAATTTGAAACAAAGATACAGTTTGAAATAGATATACTGTATCCCATGTAAAGTCTAATTCTAGGAAATGTCAAGATATTTAAAGAAGAAGTTGTGAAGTATATTTAATTATACATTGCATTTCTAGCTTCTAGCAATATATTGATTTGCCTTTTTTTATTATGATTACTTATCCAATACATTTCAGTTAATTGCCATTTTCATTTAAATGAGAAATTTCTTAATTTATTTACTTAGACAGCGGAGTACATTCTGAATGTGATATTTAAGTGTTTAAGTAATATAAAGAAAAGAGCATTTACATGAAAATGAGATAACAATTTTCAGATTATATGAGAAATGATTTTATCAAAATATCAAAGGATTATATATACCGTTGTGAACCAGTCTACCTCTAGTAAAACTAGATTATCATATATCTCATTTAACTTGAACGAACAAAATCACAATGCATATTTTAGACTTTTGGGTTTAGAAAGAATTTTAAAAGGTATAATTTCTATCAGCTTTATGTCTTTATATTTAATCAAAAATTGACAGTCATCTGTAGTCTGTTTAACTTTATTATTAAGCTTTATGATATTTCACTTCTCTCAGCATTTGTGAAAAGAACATACACATATTATTGAAATGATTAAAAAAATAAAATTTAAATCTTAATTGACATAAAGTTTCTGTAGAACTCAGGTTGTTAAGTTTTGAATATTAGTTTCCATTAAAGTTTTCGCCTTGCAGAAGCCTGTCGAAGTGTTTCTGAGAAGTTTCGATTATGCAAGTTTCCGCAGGTTTCCGTTGCAGAAACCTTCCGGAAACTTGATGTCCAAGTGTACTCTTAGCATTTTTAAGAAGGCCATACACATATTATTGAACTGATTGAAAAAAAAAAAGTTGAATCTTGATATAAATTTTCTGTAGGACTCAGATTGTTAAGTTTTGAATAAGCCAAAAGTTTCCACCAAGTTTCCGCAAAACTGAAACCTGCGGAAACTTCATATGCAAGTTTCCATTGCGGAAACCTTCCGGAAACTTGATGTCCCAGTTTCCGCAAGGTTTCTGGAGTAGCGGAAACTTGTTTTTTTTTGCAGTGTATAGAACTTAAAACTATAACTTAAAACACACTTCTTTGTCCTCCTTTTACACTATCAAGGCGATGCTTTTCCTCGCATTTATATCTACACATCCTTTTCTCTTAATACTTGTCACATATGCAAGCACAAAAACACGATTTTAGAAACAAATGATTACTAATTATTAAGAGTCCTTTTGACTCTTAATAACAGCTTTGTTTGAAAGTTTGTTAATAGAAAGCTTTTTTTGCAGATTATTCGGACACATTACGTATTCGTGTACAAATGTACAATTGATTGAATAATGTTTTAGGTCACTCTACGATTATTTCATATATATGGTGACGGCATTTGCCTGATGCATTGCACTGAAGTTAGCTAGCTACGTCGCCCACTGGGGCATGGGACCTCGGATTTTACTATCTCATCCGAAAGGCAGGACACCAGTGTGTACATAAATGGGAGTCGAATGCGGTAACTCTTGGTCATGAGCCGAGCACCTCATGCAATGAGCCACACTGACTTACAAATTTATAAATGTAGATACTATTGACATAACGAATGTTGTTGCTCAATCTCTCATTTTAAAAATAAGTGATGACTATTATAATATATGTATACTAATATTTATGTATAAATGTCATTCTGAAGAAAACTATAAATTAATTCAAACTGCGATCTCTGACTGCATTTCTAAAATTGTCATTCGATTGAGAAATAAAACGACGGGCAGACGCAAGTGGACGGCTATTATTTTGCTTCACAGACCTTATTGTATACACGCAAAGAGACATCCTGTAATTCAAGTCTGAATTCCTGTATGTAACATTTATAGTCCGATCTGATGAAATTGTTTTCAAACGTGTCATTTCATCCAGTCATGATGTATTTGACAACTACTGATTGACTCATCTGCATATTGTACATTGTGAGCAAGGAAAATATCAACCGTATTACTCCATGGAGGCGAGAAGAGCGTTATGCTATTTATGAATTCTTGAACTTCAAATACAATACAATAATGTTTAAACTGAAGATTTATCAGGCTTTAATAAATCAGGCCCCAATTGTAAAAAAAATCTCAGTTCAGTATATCATCAACCTCAATTGCAATTGAGAATTTGCTCAAATGAGTTTTCCTCAAATTGTATAACCACCCTCAAGTCATTTGAGTGTTTACTCTACTGAGAAAGATACTTCATGATTCTCTTTACTAATTTAGGTGACTCCGTCGAAAGTGAAAGTACTTTGTCGGAATCAAGATAGCAACAGCGATTTTCTGTGTTTTATACAATTATTACTGATAATAATGGATATGAAATGGACGTCATCATTATAATTTTCGATTTTTCATTTTAATGGATACTTCCAACATAAATACACATCTTGTGCAGACAAGCGGCATCAGAAAGTCATGAACAACTTAACAAGCAAGTGCATAAAGGTATATATTAATCGTCTGTTTAACGCTTGAAATGATGGAGATGAAAAATCACGATTTGTCAATTGACCTTTTGCCAGTTGCGCGCCCCCTAGCGGTCACCCGGTTCAACACAACAATCATGGCCGACGTAGTGGGTCATTGTCCCATTATGCGAGAAGTGCGCTAAATTGTCGGGTACCTCCGTATTACACGCCGCATTTTAATATTTATTTGGATTAATCGATTACAGAAGGTAAGCATGTTTATTTTCTATTAGTATTGCAAAAGATTGGTTTGAAATCATTACGGTAACGATGTTAGATGACCAGGTAAACTAGGCAGATGAAAAGTTCAGAAAACGTAACGCTTGACACGTGTTACATCTGTCATGATTTTTCAGAGATCAGATAGGTGCAAATGCCTGGTCAGTGTTGTAAAGTATGAAATACAATAACCTTATAAGCAAATCAATAGTAAAATGCTGGTAGACGTGTTTAATTTAGTTGTAAATCGAAGTTTATAGGCGCATTTACCTGTACGTACAGGTGTGTTATTGTTATGAATATTGCAATCGAAATAACCGCCTTTGTGCGCACAAATGTTGTTTGTATATAGTAAGGTGTCACGTGTCTTTATTATTCAGGTATACAGGTAAATTGGCGGATCCAGGTTAAAGTTAGAGTTGTCACGGCCTGGGTGAGTTGTGCATGGATCCAGATATTGACTCTTTGCGATGTTATAGAAATAAAAATATTCATTTAGCTATGACAGTGGCGGATTTAGAGGCCCGGGACCGCCCTTTCGCCACATATTTACAAGTTAAAATCCAGATTTGGCACCAAAAATGACTGGGTAATTTGGCTAAAACATATACTCCCCCTTTTCAAAAACTCTGGATCCACCACTGTATTGATATTATTTTACTGTCTTTTTGTTGTCTTATATCTTAACTACTAGATTTATATGCATGAACTTTATTGATAAAGATAAAAAATAATATAGTAGAACTTTGATTACATGTCTTTCCCCATCTCGCAAGGATTTATCCTTCCATTCGTGTGTGGCATCATTTGTTTTTAGCTCACCTGAGCCAAAGGCTCAAGTGAGCTATTGTGATCAATCACCGTCCGTCGTCCGTCCGTCGTCCGTCGTTAACTTTTCACATTTTCGACTTCTTCTCCAGAACCACTGAACAGAATTTGATGAAACTTGATAAGCATGTAGTACTCATGGTCCCCTACAAGTGTTATTGTTTTTCGTCCAGATTCATCAACAGGTGGCGCCACCACAGGCAAAAGTAGGTCAAAGAGGGTACCCTCCTTTGACAAACTTCTTCTTCAGACCGGGGGCATACAGAGACAAACCAAATGCATAAGAATGATCTAGAGGGATGTGTGAAGAAGTGTTGTTATTTTTGGTTCCATTCCGAAATCAAATTTTTGACGTTTTTTTGACGTTTTTTTGTACTTGGTAATTTTAATGCAGAAAAGAGGTATTTTTTTCTTTTAGTAAACATTGATGCATTAATTTGGTTTAATTTGATCATTTTGATGGTAAGAAATACTACTGCGAAGAAAATTTTTCAATATTTTATATTTTGGATTTTTTATGAATTTTTTAAGACTTTCAAGAAAAAGGGGGGGGGGGGGTGGGATAATTGGTGTAAACATTTCACAGTTTGAACTTTTTCTTCGGAACTACATGCTGGAATTCAATGAAACTTGGCATGCATCAAATACTCAAGGTTCCCGACAAATGTGGTCATCTTTGTCAGGATCCATGAACAGGTGGCACCACCACAGACAAAAGTAGGTCACAGAGGGTACCCTCCTTTGACAAACTTCTTATTCAGATCGGGTGCATACAGCGACAAACCGACTCTATAGGAATGAGATAGAGGCATATGGGAAGAAGTGTTGATATTTTTGGTTCCATTCCGAAATCAAATTTTTGACGTTTTTTCATTTTTATTTTGGACTTTGTTATTTTAATGCATTAAAGAGTTATTATTTTCTTTTAAGTTTTAGTAAACATTGATGCATTCATTTGGTTTCATTTAATCATTTCTATGGTAAGGAATGCTGGTGTGAAGGAATTTTTTCAATATCTCGATTTTTGATTTTTTTTATGAATTTTTTAAGACTTCCAAGAAAAGGGGGGGGGGGGACAATTTTTCATATCTTCAACTTGATCTACAGAACAACTTGAAGGATTGTGATAAAACTGGGTAGGATGCAAGTACTCATAGTCCTTTTCAAAGGTTTTGTTTTTTGTGCAGATCATCCAAATTGGTTAACAGATAATGCCACCATGTCTAAAAGTAGGTCTCACAATGGTACATATACCACTTGGTAATTGAAATATGGAGAGTAGCGGTTCAAATCCAGCTGTGGTCAAAAAAAATTTTTTTTTTTACACACTTAAATAAGTTTTTAGATGTTTCTCAACACTCAACATATGAAATTAGGAATTTTACGTTTAAGATTTCCAAATAAAAAGGGGGGGGGGGTTGGCCATTTTTCACTTTTTCAACTTTTTCTACAAAACTGTTTGAAGGATTTTAATAAATGTTGGTAGAAATAAGTCACTTATGATCCTCTTCAAATTCTGTTGTTTTCGTCCAGACCTCTTTACAGGTGGCGCCACCATAGTCAAGAGTAGGTCACAAAAGAGTTCCCTCGTTTAACAATATTCTTTTTTATACGGGCTGTATACAGAGACAAACAGAATGCATAGAAATGATCTAGAGGGATGAGTGAAGATGTATTGTCATTTTGGTTCCCTTCCAAAATCAAATTTTAGAATTTTTTCGGCATTTCTTTGGACTTGGTGATTCAATGCAGAAAAAAGTGTCATATTTCCTAGTTAATTGATAATGATGATTTCTTATGGACTATTGTGATCATAATTATGGTAAGGATTGTTACTTTGAAAGAATTTTGTCAATATCTCAATTTTTGGATTTTCTATGAATTTTTTAAGACTTCCAAATGAGGGTGTATAGGAACAATTCAATCACATTTTTCACTTCTGCTGTTATACCACATGAAAGATTTTAATGAAACATGGTATACATGAAGTACTAAAAGTCCTCTATCAATTTGGTAAATTTCATCCAAATTGGTTAACAGATAATGCCACCATGTCTAAAAAGCAGTTCTCACAATAGTACATATACCACTTGGTAATTGAAATATGGAGAGTAGCGGTTCAAATCCAGCTGTGGTCATAATTTTTTTTTCATTTCTTTACACATCTAAATAAGTTTTTAGATGTTTCTCAACACTCAACATATGAAATTAGGCAATTTTAAGTTAGATCTGGACAATATTTGAAACAATTGTTGTTCATGACCCAGACTTGAAATCAGTCAACAAAAGGCCCCACCTAAAGAAAATGACTAACTTGTTGCCCTGAATGACTTCTTGCAGAGACAAAGGAAATGCTTAATATCAAAATCACCTGAATGGATGTGCAAAAAAGTGTTGTTTTTTATTCTAGCCTGAAATAAAATTTGACATATTTTCAACATCTGTGTTGACTTAGTCACATTAATGCAAAAATAAATGAATTCTTCCTTCATGCATGACTGATAATATAGGTACTCAGGTGAGCGATATAGGCCCACTTGGGCCTCTTGTTACTCAACAGCTTTGGACGGTCTTGTATGGTAGAACAGCAAAATGCAATAGCAATACATGTATATGAATTATCAATGCAACATATGTTTTATAATGTAATGACTGAACATATTGATAAAGGTAATTTTCTTACTGACAATATTTTAAAACAACGTGATGTACAATCTATATCATATATGCATGTTTACATGTATATACTGTTATAGACCAGTACTATCATTAGAACAAATAAAAATCATTGTATTATTGAACACTGTTTCATGGTGTCATACGACATGTACTTGTACATGTTTGAAGAATATATATTCATACATTTCAATTACAAAGTTGTAATATGAAATTATCCATGGCAATTATAATTTCCATTCATTCATAAATCCAAAGTAGACATCAAATAATCATTCTTTCCTAACTCTGCCCCGAATCTATAGCAGTCCTCTGTGAAGTGTTCCCAACAAACTTTGGTACTTTTCATTAATTTGAAATGAGGGCCTATATGTCTCTTCGGATAGCAAGTATCCACTTCCTGGATAATTGATTTAATTCTGGAGCACTTATAATAGCGAATGAAAAGATAAATCCTTGCATACTGCTAGCCTTGTATCACTTGCCCTTAATGGAACACAGCAGTGGTGTGGAATTTTGCTAGACCTAAAATAAAGATATGTTAAAATGCATATGTATATACAGAATGCCAGATGGGGAAAGACTTGTAATCAAACTGCTACTTTATTATTTTTTATCTTCTCAATAAAGCTCATGCATGTAAATCTAGTAGTTAAGATATAAGACAACATAAATACAGTAAAATAATATACAGTGGTGGATCCAGAATTTTTGAAAGATGGGGGGGGGGCACATATGTTTTAGCTAGATTACCCAGTCATTTTTGGTGCCAAATCTGGATTTTAACTTGTAAATATGTGGCAAAAGGGGGGGGTGGGGGTGGTCCCAGGCCTCTAAATCCGTCTCTGTCATAGCTAAATGATTATTTTTATTTCTATAACATTGCAAAGAGTCAATATCTGGATCCTTCCACAACTCACCCAAGCCGTGGCAACTCTAACTTTAACCTGGATCCGCCAATTTACCTGTATACCTGAATAATGAAGTCACATGACACCTTACCGTATATACAAACCACATTTGTGCGCATAATGGCGGTCATTTCGATTGCAATATTCATAACAATAACACACCTGTACGTACAGGTAAATGCACCTATAAACTTCGATTTACAACTAAATTAAACACGTCTACCAGCATTTTACTATTGATTTGCTTATAAGTTTTTGTATTTCATACTTTACAACACTGACCAGGCATTTGCACCTATCTGATCTCTGAAAAATCGTGACAGATTAACACGTGTCAAGCGTTACGTTTTCTGAACTTTTCATCTGCCTAGTTTACCTGGTCATCTAACATCGTTACCGTAATGATTTCAAACCAATCTTTTGCAATACTAATAGAAAATAAACATGCTTACCTTCTGTAATCGATTAATCCAAATAAATATTAAAATGCGGCGTGTAATACGGAGGTACCCGACAATTTAGCGCACTTCTCGCATAATGGGACAATGACCCACTACGTCGGCCATGATTGTTGTGTTGAACCGGGTGACCGCTAGGGGGCGCGCAACTGGCAAAAGGTCAATTGGACAGAGAATGAAAAACTTGTGTTTGCACAAGCTGTCATTGACAAGAACCATATATTATTTGGGGGGTCCGAGAGAAAACCACTGGTGTCTCTTCAGCAGAAAAAGGAAAAGCTTGCGGTGAGGTACATGTACATGTTGCAGTTAATGCATAAGATATTGAAGATCATTTCTTTTCGATTAATAATGTGATGAGTTGATATGTTTACTATCTTAATGAAAATATGTGGTACACTACATCTGTTAGAGTTGTTTCGACCTCATTACATGCTATAATCACTCAAAATTTTTAATAAATGGAAGGTGTTGTATGCAACCAGGGGATGCTTACTCCTTCCGGGCACCTGGTCTCACCTCCATTTTATTGGGGTTCGCATTTGTCTGAATATGACACTATACACGATATTGTCATTTTATTCAATGGACTATGAGATATGGTTTACCCTTCGGCACTTCTTTGTTTTTTACTTCATTTATATTTTTCATGTGCTACTGTAAATATTTAAATACCAAGCACTTGAATTCACCAGAGAAACATACAAAGATAAAATATTTATTATTTTCTCACTTTAGGCAGTTATAATAGAAAAATAAAAGGTCGAAAATTAAAATTATACCTAGAAATGGAAGATAATTCCCGGGGGATATCACTCATGCAACGTAACTGGTCTAAATCATCTCAGTGTTTGTGAATGAGATCCATTATTGCTTTAGATCTGTTCTCAATGGGAAGTTTTTATTTTATATATTCGCTTCGAATTTTATATAATGCTCTATTCTCTGTAAGTAGAGGTCCTAAATATTCCAAAAGTATTATGGGTTATGATTCTGGTTTCATTGTAACACTTCGTGTCATATTTTGCAAATATCATTTAAAATGTCTGACGTATTTCAGCATTTCACATATATAAATATGACCCACCCATAGCACTGTGACGGGTTTATGACATGCCTCACCCACCTTGATATGGCATCATTGTCCAGTAGCTACATTACTTTGGGTTCATCATGATCCAAAGCAGAGCACACCAGTTATATCAAGGACGTACCTTGGTGGCCCAATTAGACATTACAGTTAAAAGTTCTGTTTACCCGTATTATGAATTTATCAAACCAGTTAACTGAGTTATGAACTAAACTTTTCTAGTACCAGCATTTAAGGTCATTGTTTGGACGCCTAGATATAACAAATATTAATAAGTTTTCACTTTAAGTATTCATCATGAAGACATTAGTGTAAATTTCAAGTAAAAATGTTTGGAAAGTTGCTAGTTTACTCTCTCATAAAATTAATTTACATTATGCATTGCATTTGAAAGCTAATTTACAAAGTGATATCTCACTTGAAATCAGCTTTTACTTTGTTTAGATTTCTTGGCATATAGATGTAAGTAGGTGCCAGAAATGCTAAAACACGATGAATTATTCTTCATTCTACATCCTTAGATATCCCTATGCAATCTCCAATTACCCTAAACATCACCCCAGTAGCCAAGAAACATAACGTTACTTAAATCTGCTGCTGTAAATTCAAGGCATGATTTCGCATTGTACGAAACCCGAGCTCTGGTCGAAGTAAATTGACTAAAATCATAATGGTTGCGGGCAAAAATCGAAATCTTTGAAAGATTTCCCGACTAGTAATGTTTCCATATCCTCTCTATGTCTATATACCCTTGTCATGCGCCTCTTTCTCCAACGTAGCGCCAGTAGACGTTTGCTGTTTGCCATTTTTTTCTCAAATTTAATGATGGTATTGACCTACGTCAAATATTTGAAGAAAATCTCTAAAGAGTACTTCCCTCATACATACTTTTCTCCTCAGATTGATTCTATGGCTCATTTATCACGTTGGTTTTAATTTTATTCTTCACTTTATATAAAATAAGCAATCAAATCATTCGGTCATGAGCATCACTGAAGAGACATAAATTGTAGAAATGAGCATCTGGTGCACAAAACTATATGTACATATGTTCTAATATTTATATTTTCAATTCATGGATTTTAAAGGAAAATACAACATGTATCCCTTTTGATTTATTTTATCTTTTAAAATTTGTTGCATATAAAATTCTTTTTTTTTAAGTAAAAAAAAAAAAAAAATGCAAAAATTTGGCATATATCTTAATATGTAATGCTACATATATATTTCATAGTTGTCAACGTTATTGTGGCTATAATTATTATTATAATGAATTGTACATAATTTTCTGAAACAGAATATGTTCTAAACACGAACTGAAGTTTGATAAAGTGATGGATTTAGATAATATGTTCTCTGTGTCCTATTAAAATATATGTCACATTAAAAATATATATAGCATATATCATTGCAAATGTAAATATTAAACATTAGGTACAGCAAAAGTAGGTGTTTACAATGAGCAAGTCGGTGGTATTAAAAGAATATATAAGTGATTGTCGATAAATATTATTCAAGTAGACATATACGAATTGTGGATATGGTTTAATGATTTGCCCAGAATCTCAATGGGTATGGTTCTTACGACTCCTGCCGAACGTCCGAACCCAACATTACTGAAAGTCCCCCCGCACGCAGTGTGACTAATACACCATTCGATGTCGTTGGTTTTGGATATCTATAGATATTGAAAATTATGATGATTAGGTAAACAGAATATATCGTTACCAAATCAAAGACGGAAGAATGAAAAGAACCAGAAGCTTTGTTCTTTTGATATTCACTAAATAATTACTGAATGATTGATTAATGTTAATAATTCCGATTCGTATCTGGATATATTTTTAACTTTCAACATTGATGGTCATTTGAACACCTGTATGACAAATGTGACGATTTTAACTTCCAAATAACTAAATTCCCGTTTCTTTGCAGTAATACCCCGTCCTCACCTGCATATGGAGGTTTTATATCTCAACTTCTAAGGTACGCAAGAGCTTGTTCTCTATACGGTTTTATTCCAAGGGCCAAACGACTGGCCACTAAGTTGCTCATACTCATATGTTAAAGAACGTCTGAAATCGTCACTGAGAAAGTTCTACGGTCGCTATAGGGATCTTGTACGAAAAAAATGATGTGCCTCTTTCTAGAATGATTTATAATATTCTGGAATGCGACTAAATGACCTGTTCTGTGAATACCAAATATGACTTTGTATACCAGTTTTGTACTTTCGTATGTACAATTAGGAAAGCAAAACTCTTGATTTTGACATGTTTCTTGAGAACTGCTGTGACGGGTGATGCATGCAGACAGGAGACGCTTACTCTCCCCGGGCACCTGGTCTCACCTCGGAATTTTTCAATACTTCGGAGTTCACAACAGTTCCTTTTTGAAACTTACACGATTTTGTATCTGTCCTTGGACTTTGAGAATGATTAACGGTTTGGTACATCTTCGATAATGATTCACTCCAAAATTTTTATATCTTCATTTATGTATATAGTGACGGCATCTACCAGGTGCATTGTCAAAAATTTGTATCTTTGCAACGAACCTACCCGAAGCAGTGAGGGGTATTTTACCTACCATGCCTACCGTGAACCGGGACCTCAGTTTTTAGTCTCATTGTCCATGGTGAGAATCGAACTCGGAATCTACCCGTCATAGGCCGAGCACTTCATCCACTTAACCACGCCTACTTTAAATGCTACTAAAAGAAACAAACTTCTATTAGTAGTACTGAATACTGTAAAGTTAACAGCAAGAGAAACTTGTGTAGTCTCTCATATTCCTGTCATCTTTAAAGTAATTATCATCACTTTGTACGATCACATAGAATACTGCGGCTCATGTGATAATGCCATCTACTGTAATAACAACGTACACTTGGACGGTTTCTACTCTTGTCATCTCTAAATATTATCACTTACTACGGTAATAAAGTATACCGGAGCTTAGTGGATAATTCCATTTACTGTAACAGTAACGGAAACTAGAACATTATCATTCCTGTCATCTCTATAGTAATATCCTTTTCTAACTTTAAATTTTTGTAATTCAAAGTGTGCAATAGTCATGCGCTCAGTTAGAAAAGGACAGTACGTACAATCAGTTCTGGTAAATGGGATACTACAGTCCAGGTGGTAAACATCTACTGTGATAGTAAAGGGAACATGGACGGTATCTTATACTCCTGTCATCTTTACAGTAAGAATTATCACTTACTTCTGTAACAAAGGATACAGAGGGTGCAGTCCTGATATAAGATACACGTTACCATGAAATACGGTCGCTAGGACTACTTTAACACACACACACGTACCGGCACTATTTAACCGGATGCGAGTGCCCTCTTCGCGTTAACGCGATTTATTCCTGCGTACGCTCGGTTCATTGGCATGTTCACAAGTTTAATTCTTTCTTTGTAGTGATACGGATTGAGGAAATAAAATGGGCGAGAATGTCGCCATATACACATGAATTACATTTCCAATGGTTTCGTAAAATAGTGATAATAATAGTAAAAGATAGCAATGACACATTTAATATTGTATTGTGAAAAATTGGGTGAAAGAGGAAGGGCAGGAACTTCCAGATTCTCGCAGATCGGATCCTTATATACAAACACCCTTATCCCGTTTGATGTAATACACATCGTATTTAACAAAGAAGGTATGTAACCAGACATACATGTAACACACGGGCACAAGATTAGTGTGTCGATAATTAAACATGAAACGGGCTCCGAATCGCTTTGTGTTACTTTAATCCTTTCGGAATGAGAGTGACATTGAAAAGAGTTAAACAGTTAAACTATGATGTCATAATCTCAAATAAAAAAAAATAATAAAAGGATCTCAAGTAGTTTCTTCGTACAAGATATAATTGAGGAGAAACCCATCTTCGACGAAAAAAACTTAACTTTGAATAGCACCTTATGTTGAGGAATTTCATACAAATTCAACTGAGGAATCCTTTAAATCTTTGAAATCACTAAAATTTGAGGAAAAACTCAATTTGAACGATTAAGGCCATGCTGCACGAATAACTTTTAAAGTGGAATTTTGAAGATTAACCAAAACCGAAGAACACTCAGTGATTTCCTGTTTATAATTTATTTATACACTTAAACACCATCCACAATGTAGTATTTATGTGTTGAATCTCAAAAATATCCAGCAAGCACTTTTCTTAATATCCTAGGGATTGTAGAGTATGGAAGATTCATTTTTTTTTTAATTTAACAAAGCAAGCATTAATAATTTCGTATCAATCAATCAACATTTGTAAAGTAATAATTGTCATAGTTTACTATCAAATTATGTTAAATCATTGCTGAATTCGGTGATAACATCAATCATTATTAACTCTTTCAATATTTGGCAACGTGTATTTTGTTTTACTTTAAACCTCGACCTCGAATATGAATATACCTGCAGATTTTCTTGAATGTTTAAAAGTCTTTCATTATTTTTGCTCAAATTTGTCTTTTACTTATTTATGGAATCCTTTACAAATTATATCTTACTATTTCAATACGTTTAGTAACTTACTTCGCTCTCATAGTAAGCCGTCATGTGACCAGAATACTGCAAAGCGATTTGCTGAATCTAGCTCCAGTAGTAATAACTCTTCCAATGTAAAACATTGGCATTACGTCTTGTATTACGAGACTATAAGAGATATGTATATATTCAAATTGAGATAACATCCAACGTAAAGAAATTCGAAATTCAATATTCAAAAAATAAAAACAATGTCTTCAAAGATTTACATATTTTATTCCATTACTACAATGGTTCAGCATTATGAGCCTAGCTCTTCAGGTAATGAAGTATGATAATACAACAAGCAAATATATATATATATACATATATTCTTAAACTATAATTATAACAGTAGAATATCAGATAAAGTATATAGTAAGCTTTTTAAAAAAGTATCTAATATAATCCCTCATCCCACTGTGTGTGATTATGTCATGTTTTGTGAAGGGAAGGTTTATATTAGTTGATGAAATCTTATTCTTTGATCGAATGATTGAAAAATTGTATGTTTGGTATTGAGACATAACCTTAACTTTGGCATTACTACAGTTTTGAAGGTGTTTGCTCTCGAATAAAACTCGGTTTTGTGACTGTTTTATATTGCTTTAATGTAAAGCTACTCTGTGGTTTAAACCTTGTGTTGACACAATACATTCTTCCTTACATTATCTCATGGTATGACATATATTTCATTTTCAAAATTGAAAGATTTTTGTTTTACTAGGAATGAATGTTAACAGTTTTGAAATTATATGCATTTCCTTCTATAATTATATCACATACTCTACATTTTTTATTTTTGCATTTTGTTAAACCCACGTTTTCCGATTCTTCAGTATTTAGATTTGTTTAAACAGATGTAATTAATTGTTTTAGATTCTTTGGCTGTTTCTTGCTTTTTTATATTTTGTATATCACTTAGAATTTTGTTCATCTTATCATCCATTTTTAAATATTCTAAATGTTTGAATGCTTTAGTAAAGATTTCTGGATTTCGTTTATTGTATGTTGATACAAATGCTAATGAATGTTTCGTGTCTTTCATTTTAGTTTGTCGCGGAATAGATATCGGTATTGCTTCGGCCATCTCGAATCCTTTAGTAATTAATGTTTAAGGATATCCGCGATGTTTTAAAGAACTGCGTAATTCTTTTAATCTTTTAATTCAGACGGTTTAATGGTTTGCGGTAATAGTCTGTGATTATTTTATTACCATCTTTTTAATCATTATATCTAAAAAGGGTAATTCTGTAAGCGTTTGTTTCCATTGTGAATTTTATATAAAGATGTAAATCTTGTAGTATATTATGTATATCTTCTATTTTATCCCATGACTGGTTCTAAAATATTATATAATCATCAAGATACCGCCTCCACAATGTTTCAAATGATTTAACTACATTTTCACTGAAGGTTTCTTTAATTTTATTGTATAAACTTTGTTCCAAATAAACTGAAGTAAGTGTAGCATAAGTAGGTGCCATTTTAGGTCCCATGGCAGTACCTACGGTTTGTTTAAATTGTTTATTATTGAATGAAATCTATTATTGTTAAGAAGTAAGTCTATGGATTCTATGATAAATTTTTCATTAAAGCGCTGGTGTATTAATTTAGGATGTAATTTTATCCAATAAGTAATTGCTTCTTTACTGAATTCGTGTGGTATATTTGAATAAAAACTTGTTATTTCAAAAGTTGTTCATGAGGTAGTAGGGTCTACTGTTGATGGAATCTCATTAATGATGTCTATGTCGTCTCTTACGTAGATTTTATTTCTTTTAAAATGGCTGCAATAATATATATATATTAAATTGTTCAATCTATGAGTAAGGCAGGATGGTCCAGCAATGATAAATCTATCAGACTGTTGTAGGCGTATTGCATTTCTTGATTTGGTTTTTTTTTTTTGGTAATCCGTAAAAACTACTAGTTTTTGGTTGGAATACTGTTAAGTATTATTTCTCATTTTCAGTTTAAGCCTCATTATATTTATTTTATAGTTTGTCTGTTTGATTGAGGATGTGTTTGTCTATGTCTTTAAGAAACTCGGATAGCTCAGTCGGTTAGATGGTCGGATACATGATAGCCAGATAATTCGGTACTATAGGTCGTGAGTTCGAGTCCCGGTCGGGGAACCATTATAAGTGAATATAGGATGCCTTGTTAGCTGTAGTGTCTAATTTGTCTTTATTTCTACGGGTATTTGTTCTGGGATCCAAGGTCCATAGTACTCCCAGGTGTTTAATTGATGCATGATTGTATTACATGTAACGAAGTTTAAAAACGAGGGACGGATTATTTTGTTACGTCACTAATACATAATGCGTTGGGTTGAAGCTAGCTATGGGGTATTCGACGACCTAAAAAGATATTCTAACACAGCTTTCAAACAGTGTTCACATTCTTTGTCTTTTTTAAAAAATCTTCTTTTGAGTCCCATGATGATATAATATGACACATGTCACACAATGCACAATGGGCTAGCGATTTAGTAAAAATAATTTCGTTAATTTCATGTTATGAATGGGAATTGTATTCGCAATAAAACATATGAGTTTACAAGTAGCACTAATGTAAAGATGATGGATAAATCCAAATCATAATCCGAAAATCATGAAACCAGAGGATATACAAAATCAGTGAAATTGAAAACCAAGTAGAAAATAACAAAATATATCTACTTGAAGAGCATATGTGAACCCCTATGATGGAGTGAGATCAGGTGCCCGGGAGAGTGAGCAAGTTAGTTTAAAATATATAATAAATTTTAAGAATTCTCTGTGTTTTCTCCAGACTTAATATGCTACGAAAATCATCGTCGGATACCCATGTACCTGACAAATGAGGTGGGTGTCCGACGATGAACGAAAATAGGAATTGTCATTTATTTACTATTTTTTAGTTCCAAGTAAGGAAGATTATTTTTCTCTTGATATTATCAGTGGGAACGGTAAACACAAAGAAGTGACTTTTAGTTGATATAATCTCAAAATTGTGAAATAAACGGCCAATAAAGTGTATGGTTCACATTAAGACGAATGACTCATTAAAATATTAAAGATTAAGATGAAATCACGCACCGGGGAGAAGTGGAAAGGTGGTCAAAGAATGTATTTATGGACAGAATATACAATTTTCTGTTCTATATAGTAAACTTGCACTCAAGGTCTCAAGGAAAACATGAACCAAAGCGTTGAATCAGTAGTCAGTACCTTGTGATCATGGATAATTGTTGATTTAAGGCCTATAGATACGAAAATGGCACTCGAAGTGCGCTTTCACACTGTATCTTTGTAGGGGAGGCAGAATATTGACATCAAATCTATCAGAGTCACAGAAAAATGATTGATTTTAGATAAACTCGTTCAATAGGGTTTGTCAGCTATACCCGTCCACTTTGAGTTTTACATTATGTCCGATTCTTTAAGATGAAGAGATTTGAGGGTATGAGTTTGGTTTTATTGTAAACGATAGTGCGAATTTTCAGTCAAATATTATAAATACGTCATAGCGTGGAAAAGAATTGTGTTGAGCCGGTGTTTAATGAAGTAAACACCTCTAATCAGAGTGTGAACATGCGATAAAAAGAATCTTAACTGGAATTTCATTTCATATGGTATTTCTGAAACTCGATGTGTGTTTTTATCCCCTCGCCTGATATAAAACAAAAAACTCGTTTCATAAATAAATTCATTTTAGATCATATATGTATGTATGTATGTATGCATGCATGCATGCATGCGTGCGTGTGTGTAGGTGTGTATGTATCTATGTATGTATAATACAAGAAATCATGGACCCCTTGGTGGGATATGGTGCCATGGAGGTGTACCGACCGCTACCGACCTGACATTCGCTGACAACAGCCATGATGTCATAAGTGTAAGCGAAATAGTATTATTCTTAGTTACAGAAGTAGAAAACTAAACAGCCCTAGTCAAAATTGGTGCATGTCATGATCAGTACAAATAATACAATATTGGTAATGTAGACGGTCTAACCACTATGAAATAAAGAAGTCAACATGTCAGACAACGATCAATAATATAAGAAAATACAGTCTTTATAGCGACCGTAAAATCTGCGGAATGTTGACTTGAGGCGTGATATCTGATATCCATGTGAAAGTAATTTTTTTCCAGTAATTTGCCTCTGTAAATAAAGGACGATACTCAAAAGAAGCTCAACCATACCAGATCATTTGAGACACATATACACCATACGCAGGTGATAAGGGAATATCACTACTTGTAAATGGAAAAATGGAAAGTTAACAATGGGGAAATTAAAGTCAATACGTTTGTCATAAAGTGAGGTAGGTAGTCAATCGTCTCGGTGAATATCAAGTAGAGGATCTAAATTTGATGTACATGAATTTGATTCTGCAGTGTCTTTAATTTCCAGTTCATGTAATCCACAGTGTTTAATGATATTCTTAGTGGAGACATATTCCGACCATCTTAGACACCGAATTTGACACGCATAGTTGGTATTTACATAACCCAACTATTTCTTCTGGATTTAAAGCTAGACAGCTAAACAATCTAACATACTTTCATAATGTTTTAAGGGCTTAGTGAACGCCAAATTTAGTTTGAACCTGTCATGCATGGGAATTAATTTGAAATATGTGTCCCTGAAAATAATGTCAGTGTACGTAATGAAGCTCCGACTTAGTATAGAGAAACTTGGGAATAGCGGCACTATAAAGCCAACTTAATTGCAATCAGTAATTTATTTGAGAAGACGTCTGACAGTGCTGATAGATATTTCCAGACACGGAATTGTTTTGTGAAATATTTGAAAATGATAAGAATGTTAATATATCAATCATTTCAAATTATTACACACACAGAAACGTATTCAAGTATACATGTACATATTTGTATACAGCAATTACCCCCCCCCCCCTTTTTTTTTCCAAACACATCGCCTCTTATACTCCCCAACTCATTGTCCTGCCGGGGGGGGGGGGGGGGGTTAGGGGTCTCATATATTTAGGTAGAAGACATTTCCCTCATATTTTGTGTTAGTCTGATTATAATGATCTAGCGCTACTATTCAGAAGGAAATGGAAATAAAGGACTATGAAAAAAAGAAGAAAGGGCATAATATATACATGTATTAAGTTTATGAATAGTAAAAGTAACCATATTTCTATGCAGTTTTTTTCATAAATTTAATTACTTCACCCGCAAAGTTAACTCGTGTCAAGTTAATTCGAGATTTATTGTATTCGTCCCTATACAATGATCAGTCAATTGATTTCATGATACATTCATCCTTTTGTTTTGGCTGATTTTGTTCTCATCCTTTTTGCCTGCATTAGGAAAATATTTGTACATTACAGGCACTGATTTGCTTTACAGTATTTGTTTTTACAGTATTGGGTACCGTATTGAAATGACTTCTGTTCATAGGAATTGCAAAGTTTCATGAGTACACGATACTGCTCTAATTGAGGGATCGCCAGATCCAACTTTAACCACGCCCATTACGTAGTTTCATTGTGACGTCACGGTTAAAATCATGTTTGACGGGCCATTTATTTATGACGCCATAATGAAAAAAAGTGCCAAAAGGTGGGATGTCGGGCATTTGACGATTCTTGAAGTGTGCTTAAATCTCACAAATTGACAGCCAAATCATAAATAATTAAGTTTTAATGCATCTTACAAGTTATTTTTTTCATGTTACTGTGGTAACGTCCATAGTCATAGTTGTATGGTATATGAAACATGTTTTCGTTGAATATGTAGTTGGATTTACTGAAACACTTTATATTAATTTAGAGAATGTATTACAGAGATATCTGTAAAACAATGACATTAGATACAGATTGTTGTACACAGAGATAATAGTTGAAATGGATGCAGGTTGGAATCGCTTACACAAAAATGTTGTATAATGGACTTCGTCAGTGGTTAAGAACATAAAACAAATATATTGTAAATGATAACCATATATGAAAACCTTGACTTTGTTCACAACTTTGCTCAAGGATAGTGACATATCTCTGGACAAAGGCTATAACATTCTGCACTATGATTATATATCAAGAGAAGTTGCCGACATGCGTATATGGGTGCACTAAATTTATACATGTATGTATGTTCTGATATTTATTCTTACCTTTATTCCATAGTAAAATACGTAAAACATTTGTCTTTACAAGCTATTATTGCAAGTGTCACTTAAATTTAAATATTTTACATTCAAAGACGTTTTACAACGGAAAATTATATATTGCTTGCAAATGATATGGATCATAGATTTCTAGGTATTGTGAAATCAACGATTTTCACTGAAACGTTTGTATTGTTCTTCTAAAAGACATCTGCGACTTAAAATTGTAATTCTTTTTTTTTTTTTCTCTTTCACATATTATCAAAATTCATATTTCAACAATATCCTTTCATTTTCATTTCATTTTTGTGAGTGACAATACACAAATTGTTTTCATAAGTTACAGTGAATATCCGACGTGTTGTGACATAAAAACGAATACAATTCTTAAAATAAGCGCAGACATGATATTCCTTATAGCTTATCATCTATTTGTGATTTTGGTGCGTATTCCAAATACAAAAGGTAGGTTATTTCAGTTTCGCTTGAATGATTTCTGGCTCATGTTGCTATCACTTTACATATTTCCATTAAAATTTTTATCATAATACTATTCGATTCATATTATCAAACCATCTCAACATAAGTTACCCGTTGAAGCTTGTTCTCTAAATAAAGAATCGATTATTGAATATTAATCGTACATGTATAGTCTTTGATTTTATCGCTGCTTTTCTGGTGAGTGAGAAGGTCGGCCTGTAAATCAGTAATAACACCAATTGAATGACAATCGTTAGTTCAATTGATCGTTCTACAAATGTCTTATTCTTATTTACTCTGCATGCCAACGAAGACTGTTTTACAATTGAATAAGAATTTGCCGTCCATACATTAAGTAACGATAGACCATATTGCATGTAATGGATTTTCTTAATCAGATACACAACGATTTAGTACATCATAGAAAAAGAAAGTAAAGAAGCTCACGTAATTGACATTTCATTACGTATAGTAAAATGCTATAGGTATTAGATTGAAATTTTCATAGTGTTAATTTTTCATAGCTCTAATGTCTAATTGATGTCGACATCGATGAAATGATGTTATGAATTTACATGTTCTAAATATACTATAAACATATTTGTTTGCTTGCTTGGTGTTTTTTTTTTTAGATTTTTTTTATCATAGAGTCTTACTTTTACGAGGAACCTTTTACTTACTCTGATTGACAGGGCACCATTGTGGTCAATGTCACAGATATATAGAAGAAGTAACTATCGTATTTTACATCGTAGACATTAATTGTTGTAGTTCCCCGTCTGAACTTGGAGGTAGCTGTAATATATCGGGAGATTACGTATATTACTACTCTTACATGAGATACGACAGTTCCGGATTAGATTCTTTGCCATGTATAGCTTATTTAAGTGTTTGGACTATATCATTTTTGTTGTCGTTTTTGTTCTATTTCAGCAAATAGTTGTGGTAGTCCCCCCTCTGTTTCCGGTGGAACCCGCTATGTATCTGGGAATTACGCGTATTACTCCTGTAGCACGGGATACGACAGTTCGGGATCAAGTACTATACAATGTATAGCTTCTTTAAGTGGTTGGCTGTATTCCTACAACTGGCAATCGTTATCGTTCAACTGTACAATCAGAAGTAAGTATCTTATTGGCCGTTATGTAATAGAAATGTACAATCAAAAGTGGCAACTTTGCATCGTATACCATGAAGTTATTCAATCAAGGATAATGTTGAGCTTTTTCTTTTACAAAGAACCGAATGAAATAAGGTAAAAATTTGAGCAGCCGTAAATACCTCGGAGTACATATCCACATATTCATTTGAATATCAATGAATTCGATCATTGTACCTTCAGTTTGGGAAATGGCCTTCGCTATAAAAATACATATGCCAAAAGTTTGGTTCTTGTTGTTTTGGCTTCAAAATGTGCGTCGTGTGACTTATCAAGAGCAAGTGTTGTCCCTCGGCTTCAGACACCTCAGGCCATCTGTGACTATGACGTATTTTACGCATTGTAAGTCCATATACGCAATGTTGCCCTATTTTTTACACACCATGGGCATCATGTCATTTTGGTTAGCTAAAGAGTATACATTATCTTTTCCCTAGAACCCAGTTTCCAGGGGTCTTTAAATATGCAGAGTGGTGTGTGACTGTGGATGGCACAGTGAAAATGTATCCGCTTTTATATCCTAATTCACGTTAAAGATTAAACTCACTTGCGGTAGTACAAAACTGATCATCCATGGTTTTCATTCATATTGAAGTCTTATAATTGATCTCCCTTTGTTAAAGATTTTATTTTTATATGTACCCTATGATATAAATGTCAGGAGTTGAGCAATTTCATAATTCTTCCCGTTATATGAAAAATGATTCGATCCATTTTTATGTTATTGCAAAGCGAAGATACAATACAGACATATAAACGGATATATATGTAAGAATAATGATAAGCATGATGCGTATGTTTGCCATCTTTTTTTCGTGGTATACCTCCACCCAACAAAAAACAAAGCAGATTCATTCCTTATCATTTAATTCCTTTCAAACGTTTTATATTCTCAGAAATTTATACGTTATGTATGCACTGTTTCTCAACATCTATAAATTTCTGCCGTTAATAAGATATACCACAAATTTTTAAACCAATCAAAATGCGTGTTACGTGTAAAAAATGATATAACTTTACCACATTGCAGATTGCGGAACCCCCTCTAGCGTTAGTAACGGTGGTCGTAGCTATCCAGGCACGACGTATGGGAACACAGCTACTTACTACTGTAACACAGGATACTACGGCTCAGGAAATAATACCATCTACTGTAACAGTAACGGAAACTGGGACAGTCTCTCATACTCTTGTCATCTCTATAGTAAGTGCTATCACTACTTTGATAAATACAGAAAAAGCTGTTTTCATTACCTAAAAGTAGTTTTAAAAATGAAATTACACACACATACAATCACACGTGCGCAAACATGCTAAAGGTCAAATTATTATTATTATTATTATTATTTTGCTTTTAGTTTTATCTTCATAAGAATAGAATCTATATATTTTCATTGAGAGCCATTTAACCTTGCCGCTCACAAGCAAAATATAAACTAAATAACAAATATTAATTTAATTTCTATCAAAAGCCTTTATAAAAGATATTTAAGTATATGTAATTGTGAAAAATTACAATGATCACATTGGTATCTGCATTATTTAATAAATGTGAACCTGGCTACATATTGGAAGCCCAGTTTTGAAAGAGTATTTTCATTTTCTTAATATGCATTTTCCGAGATCAACACTAAATCAGGTTAATGGTGGTGTAGTTGCACAATTGAAACCGAAGTCTTCGCTGAAGCGTGTAGCGCCTAAAAAGGAATGGATGCAGGTGGTTACCCGCCACCCCCGGACATGGTTTAAAATGGCGCTTTAGAAGGCACGTTCCGTGATGATAAATGCACATTTCAGAAGCGAAATTTCAAAACGCTTCAGTTCCCATAGTAAAATGTAGATGTAGAAAAGGTGGCTCCAAATATAGCTTCCGTTTAAGTGTCTATTAGACCTTTATTAATATGCTGTACTTAAGAATGGTTCGAATCCAGTATTTAAAAATCTGCATGTAAAATACAAAAATAAGTCAAACCAACCGCGGGGAACTTTTTTACGAGCTCCACACTGCAAAGGGAATAAGTGTGACGTTAATGTAAAATATGAAAGAACTGGTTATGTTAATGCTCAAACAAATCTATTCCATATATGAAAAACTTTATTGGTTTTTAACAAGGAAGAAAATATTGCAAAGTTCAATCAACTGTATCACATTTCGTTATCTCTATACCGCACAGTGACCAGTTCATATTATACATATAATCATGGTTATATATGACCAGTTCATTTTATACATAAATGACTAGTTCATATTATACATATAATCATGATTATAAATGACTAGTTCATATTATACATATAATCATGATTATAAATGACTAGTTCATATTATACATATACTCATGATTATAAATGACTAGTTCATATTATACATATAATCATGATTATAAACGACTAGTTCATATTATACATATTATCATGATTATTAATGACTAGTTCATATTATACATATAATCATGATTATAAATGACTAGTTCATATTATACATATAATCATGATTATAAACGACTAGTTCATATTATACATATTATCATGATTATTAATGACTAGTTCATATTATACATATAATCATGATTATAAATGACTAGTTCATATTATACATATACTCATGATTATAAACGACTAGTTCATATTATACATATAATCATGATTATAAATGAGTAGTTCATATTATATATATACTCATGATTATGAATGACTAGTTCATATTATACATATAATCATGATTATGAATGACTAGTTCATATTATACATATAATCATGGTTATAAGTGACTAGTTTATATAATACATATAATCATGGTTATTAATGACTAATTCATATTATACATATAATCATGATTATAAATGACTAGTTCATATTATACATATACTCAGGATTATAAACGACTAGTTCATATTATACATATAATCATGGTTATAAATGACTAGTTCATATTATACATATACTCATGATTATGAATGACTAGTTCATATTATACATATAATCATGATTATGAATGACTAGTTCATATTATACATATAATCATGATTATAAGTGACTAGTTTATATAATACATATAATCATGGTTATTAATGACTAGTTCATATTATATATGTAATCATGATTATAAATGACTAGTTCATATTATACATATACTCATGATTATAAATGACTAGTTCATATTATACATATTATCATGATTATTAATAACTAGTTTATATTATACATATAATTATGATTATAAATGACTAGTTCATTTTATAAAACTTACTTTGTTAGGGAAAATTCTGATTCCAAAAATAAATACACTGAAACAGCTGTCATCCAGATGTTGAACTTTCGTATTTAGATATTATGTTGTCTTTCGACATTAATGGTCAATTGAACACC
Organism: Pteria penguin; assembly: GCA_035048485.1. Classification (NCBI taxonomy): domain Eukaryota; kingdom Metazoa; phylum Mollusca; class Bivalvia; order Pterioida; family Pteriidae; genus Pteria; species Pteria penguin. The sequence goes on along the minus strand of CM068582.1, from coordinate 43,616,465 downwards.
TCACTCTATGACAAACGTGACGATTTCAATTTCGCTATCACAAACTTTCCTTTCATAAGTAGCAACATTCCATCATCGCCCGCATACGGCGTATTCATATCTCAGTTAATACGTTATTCCAGAGCATGTTCAAATTACAGTGACTTTGTTCTGAGGGCTAGGCGACTTTCAGTTAAGCTGCTCAACCAGGGTTATATATGTGCTAGACTAGCAACGTCACTGAGGAAATTCTATGGTCGTTACGAGACTCTTATTACTCCATATGATATCTCGTTATCCAGACTTTTAAATGATATTCTGGACTGAGACCGATTCCGATCATTTTACACAGATTTGACACCTTCTATACTAGAAGGTTACCTACTTCGACTTCTCCATAATTAAATACATATGGAATTTACACGATCTGACTCTTTCTTCTGGGTATATGTGACGGGTGTTGCTAGCAAACAGGAGATGCTCACTCTCCCCGGGCACCTGATCTCACTCCATCACAGGGGTTCACATATGCTCTTCAAGTAGACATATTTTGTTATTTTCCATTTGTTTTTCATTTTCACTGATTTTGTATGTCCTCTGGTTTTATGATTTTTGGACTTGTGCTTTGGATTTATCCATCATCTCTACATTATACATATAATCATGATCATAAAGGACTAGTTCATATTATAGATATAATCATGATTATATATAATTAGTTTATAATATGCATATAAGTATGATTATAAAATGAAGTGAAACAGCATCTTATTCAAACAGGACACGATTAATAAATAATAAAATTTAACAAAATAAACTACCTACGATAATACAAAAAAGACGTTAGCTGGACTTCTTCTGTATTATATCTCTGTTTATTGATGCAAATTTACCATTCATGTCCTTTTATAACTACTGTAATAATAAAAAGTTATCTAGCGTTGTAGCACGAACGCTTATCTAGACGAACGTTATCTCTTCACCTTTTATGCCTTGCAAATAAAACATGTTTATATAAGATATATTCATATTGTGAAAAGTTGTCGCAGTATGTGTATATTAGTGTATGGGGAAATTAACTATTACAGACACATTGTATAACTAAAGGTGAGATCAAATGCCACGAAGGAGTAAGCATGACCGGTCAAACTTGCCGTATTCACATTACGTGTTAATGATCTATCTGTAGTCACAATCGGTAGAAGTGCAAGATTCGTATAAAGAGAATAATATAGCACTACACACTATAAAAGATCTAATGAGGACTACATTGAAATAAGGGAGTCAAAATGTGCGACCTTAAAATTTGCAGAATTTAAACTTCAAACGTGGTTCGTTTTTTTTATTCTACTTAAATCGCTAATAATGTCGCCAAGTATACATGACTTGCAGGTAATTTTATAATTAAAGTAATAGTTGTTTATTTATAATAATATATATGTGGTAATAAAGACAAAAATGCACCTATTCAGATTTAATTAGGGCTCATTATACCATGAATTCAGGACTTTAAATAAATGTTACATATAATACAACAAATCATACTGTCAAGCAGACATGTAGTAGAGAATTCATGATAAACCATTTCTTTTCAAATGTTAAATACAATTTGTTTTGAAATTTAGGGTTCCGTGAATGTCTACTGTGCTACATTGTTGTTAGTGCCATAGTCATTTTACACTAGTAACTTTCGTATTTTACATTATATATCATTATTATCAATTTAAGGATAGATGTTTTATTATGATTCTGTTTTATTTAGTATTTTGTTAAAATCTATTTTTGAGCTGCTAAGAGTTATGTTCAATTCTTAATATTATATCATTTTGATTGTATCTATGCGTAACATCGATTTCCGTGCATGAAATTCTCTCTATATGATATTTATAAAGGTAGTTTTATGTTATAGGTTAGTGAATGTGACTGTTGACCGCGGTTTCAAAACCAAGTTAACGTGGAATTCTACGTTAACGCATTACGCTAGTGTGTAGCAATCCTAAGCGTACGTGAATTGTATGTTAGTGCTTGACCCTTGTCTATAGTAGCGTATAGTAAGTATGCCATCAATGATAATAGAGATTTCATAGGCATATATTATACATACTCATAGTGGAATTTGGAATATAGTCAGTTTCGGTTAAGCTAGACTACCCATTTCTATGTTTCTAGAGGTCAGAATATTTCAAAATTTGCCAACACCCACATACACTCAGATTCAAATGATTATCTTTGGATCAGAGGAAAATACATATAAAGTTACCATGAGGATTGTGTTTAAAAGTATACATTTATACATTTTACTTAGAGCAACCATTTCGCTCAATTTGTATTAAGCTATTAATCTGATACATAGACATACTCCTTTGGTAGTTCGGTAATGTAAAGGATGTACCTCATGGTGATAACAAATCTTACCTCTGAAACCTATAAGGATATTGCGAGTGATCATACACTGAAACGCTTTAATATCTTTCGAATTAGCGCATTAGTAATTTTGCAGTTTTGTGGCTAATTGGTCAACAACAACAACAACAACAAAATTATGAAAATAAAAATAAAGAAAAAAATAAATAATAATAAAAAAAGCCCGATGGGTTGAAAAAATATAAGAAGATATATACATATTATGATTTGGTGCACAGTATTGGCATTTCGACAAATAATGTCTCTTTGAATTGTTCATGGCCGAAACTACTGTGGAAATCCACAATATGAATATATGTGAAGAGACATATGTTGTCGGAATGCGAAGCTTGTGCACGAGATTTATCAACGTATATATGTTTTGAAATTTATTATATATTACCACTACAATCAGGACCTGGAATCATACCCATACAACTACCACTACCAACATGACAGAATGTCTGATGACAAGAATTCATCAAGAAGTTGAGGTTATCGTTGGCCAAGTTTTCAATGCTTCAATACCAACTTGAAAGTTATACATCAAATTAAAACAAACAAACAAACAAAACAAAAACTATGACATACGTTTGTAAATTATTCTGATACTAAGGAATATCTGCCCCTTGCCTAGCTTAGATTGTCTTTTTGTTTTTTGCTCTGCTTTTTGCAATATTTATACTTTGGATTTCCACAGCTTGGACATTAAACATCGCCAAAGAGGCATAAGTTATCGAAATGCGTGTATGTGGACTGAATTAATGCATGTATATATTTTCTACTGTTTATGGATGTATTGGACCTTGTATTTTGTATGAAGGATTGTTCATGTATTTTCAAATGCCTGTTCCTTCACTGTACTGCTTTTGTGGTGAGTGAGAAGGTGGGGCCATAAACTGGTTGACTTATAAGACAATTAATAAATAAAGCTACACTCAAATGCCACAAATTTTCGGGTACATGCCCTTTATCAAGTGGATAATAGAAAATATGAAACAATTATGAAAATTCATGCTGCTGGCATAAGCGTCCAGCGTAAATAAAATAGGTAGCTTTATTTATTTATCTATCGGAAACGACTTCCCATTGGAGGATAAATTACTAAATATTTATAAGACAATTGTTCATATTGTTCAACTGACCGTCTTCATTAAGTGCTCCCAACTGCATTACAATGAAATTTATTTAAGTCATCTTGCGAGTTTATTCTTTTATTATCTACATGTCCTACGAGTCAGATGTCTTTTTACTTTTATAGATTTGAAAATTTCTTTGATTTGTTCAATCAATATGATTTTCTTGTGTGCGACATTAAAATTGTGTTTATTGCTTCTTAGTTTTGTATATCTCCTGACTGTATAGTGCCATTCCAATGCATGAGAAGTAAAATGTGATAGGTGTCAGCTGATTGATGCTCATCAGGGATACATTTACATTGGACACAGCAATATTTGTTGTCATGTCCAGCCATTTTGACGTCTTCATTGTGACCATTTGCATGAAGAAGATATAATTTATCGTTTTTGCATCTTTTCAAACGTTTATTTATCAACGATATGACTTAGACAAAATTGAATATCAAAGGACTGTTAATGAAGCAAATTAGTGAGAATATCTGTCCAGTTGACGTTCGGAGGCCAATCGGTTGAGTTAATGTTATGATTGACAAGACAAATTCTGAGTACACAGGGTCGGGCTCTATTCTGTCAGAAAAATTAAGCGTTACTTTTGCACATATGGAATCGCGACCCTGTTGAAATAATGGCTATCACAACGGCAATTGCCCACAACCACCTCGGTATACATGACGTTCACTGCCGGACGAAAAATAGTCAGTCGAGATTCATTTGTGAAAAAGACCAGTATCCATTGCTTCATTGCAATATGTCAGGTATCATGTGCCGTCAAGTCTTAATACGTACCCTGGTGAGAGGAAAACCAATATTAGGTCGACAACCTCCCAGACAAATCGCGTAATCAATTCCTCACAGTTTGGGTCTGAATGTGGAGATTAAAATTGCCCACCGTATTTAAAGCGGCTTCAGTAATTAAACAAATTATGCAGAAAGGCAAGATGCAAAGACGTGGCGTCGTTACTCGCAGACATCCCCGTTATCACCGTCATGAACAGTCGACAAGCCCTCACATATGTCTCAGACGACGGATAAGACGCTTTATGATGGAAACATTCACATTAAACTTAATATCAACTTGTTGCCTTTACCGTTGCATTAACAATGCAATAATTTGACCCTCTGAACTTCCATCATAGCTACAAAAGATTCAAATTTACGCTAGATAGTAGAAAGAGATTTGTATACACAAAGAATACAAAGTGGTATATCGCCATGTTTTGACGAACTTATTATCAGCATGTGTAATTTGCTTTTTATCTTTTGCTCTATGTCACACGATAATATCCACGGTTGAGTATCATAAGACACTCGTCTTAGTACGAACAAAGCTCCACCTCTGTTCAGCTTTCAAAAGTTTACAGCAAGTAATAAATAAACAGGCGCATATTATGTTATTTATGTTATTTTTCTTCCTGTATATATATTTATACTTTGTATTTCCTTTCTTTTTAACAGATTGTGGGAACCCTCCTTCCATCTCCCATGGGTCGAGGAGCTATTCAGGTACAACCTACAGCTATACAGCAACATATAGCTGCAATACAGGATATTATAGTACCGGAGGCAACCAAATCACGTGTCAACAAGGCGGATCGTGGTCAACTTTAAGCTATTCGTGTACAATTAACGGTATGAAACATTGAAGTGTGTTACTAATTAATATAAAACTATAAAGAAAGTTTTATCCTGTTTAAATGTTCAAAGAAACAAAATCTAATCATAATACCATAAGCAATAGAAAATATTTGTGGGCAGTAAGTATATGACAAATTCCTGGAGAATATATCATAGGTTGGTTAATTGTATGTAATCTCATTTACAGTTTCCGTGTAAGATTATAATTTATCGTCCCGAACAGAAGCAGACTCTCAAATATTTATCATCCCAAACAGAAGCAAACTGTCTCAAATATTTTGTCTGTTCATTTCCCTTTGTGTTATATCATTGTCGTCTTTTGTTTTTATATCTTATATTTTATTGACTTGTATCATCGGGCATTCAGAAACAAATATTACGATAAATTGTAGCTGTAGTTGAAATATAGGATCTAGTTTAGCTATTTGTTTTGTGTCGCTTGGATTACTAGGGCCCCGCTATATGATGGGTGCCCCATAGTTATCATTCTGTCTGTCTTTCAGTTCATCAATCTGTCCGTCCGTCAGCACAAACCTGAGTTCCCTTTGAACAATTTTCATAACTTTTATACACAGTATTTGGAAGAATGAGTTATTGGACACATAACTTAGAGATTTTTTTAAGGAAGATTGTCATAAATAATATGCAAAATAAGATAGGGAATGGTGAGAGGAAGACACCAATATCTTTCGAAGCCAAAGGTCAATATCATAATTAGCCGTGAATAATAAACAATGATTTCGACACATCAATACTTGGTTCTGATGTGATAACAACAAAAATATACCGTAGAGTAATCAAACTTTATACATAGATGTAGAAAGGCTAGTGGTAGACGCCCATACCTTTTGAAGTCAACATCATAATAAGATGTTCTAGTTTGATTGTCTCTTTTTTGTTTTAGTAGAAAGGGGATTTTACAACATACAACGGTAATTTCAGACGAATTTTAATTTCTATTAAAGTCATCGAGAGGTTTTTACATGTAGTGCGCCTGAGCCGAAGACTCAAGTGATTCATTGTCTTAGCGCGCTGTCTTCGTCGTCCGGCGTAAACTCATATTCGACTTCTCCTCTGCAACTGTTTTACAAAATTTCACCAAACCTTACAGGTAATAAATACTCAAGGTCCTCTACTAAAATTATAGCTTTCGACCTGATCATAGTCCAAGATGGCCGCCAAGGGTTCTGATTGGTTGACACAATTCGGCTTCTATGCAACCGTGTTACAAAATTTTACCAAATTTTACAGGAAGTAAATATTCAATATCCTCTGCCAAGTTTATGTTTTATCGACCCGATTCATAATCCAGGATGGCCGCCATGGGTCCTGAGTGGATTGCATATTTTCGATTTCTTCTCCACAACAGCTCAAAGTCCTCTACCAAGTTTGTGTTTTTCGACCTGATCCGTCATCCAAAATGACCGCCAAGGGCTCTGATTGGCTGACATATTTTCGACTTCTCCTCATTAATTGCTTCACATAATTTTACCAAATCTTGTTGGAAAGAAGTACTCAATGTCTTCTACCAAAATTGCATCTTTTGACCCAATCTGTCATTCAAGATGGCCGTCTAGAGCTATGATTAACGAATTAAACTCCACTCATACATATGTGGAAAGCCCTACCTCAGAATACAGCGCCTTGCACGATCACCTCATGACCATGTCCGACTTCAGAATTAAAACTGATAAATCTGATCTACCAACCATGCATTGGCTCCCAAAACTACATACCGGTAAAAAGTCCATACAAATCACGTTTCATATCTAATTCTAGCCACTGCTCTACTACGGTACTATCGAAACATATTACGTCTGCTCTAACTGCTATAAAAGATCATATCAAATATTGTGATGTCGCATTTCATAATAGTAACATCAATTACTTTTGGTCTGTTAAAAATTCTCATGAAGTTATAGACAAACTTCTTTCACTACATTTCAAAGCGACTCAAATTCTACATTTGAATTTTCTACACTTTATACATCTCTGCCTCATGATTTAATTAAAAGCAAGGTGCTGTCTCTTATACAATGGTGTTTTCACAGAGAATCTAAAATTTACATATGTACTTCCAATAACTCCGGATTCTTTTCACTAGATTTTCTCATGAATAATATTTTTGTGCAATTTGATGGCAAGATATATCAACAAATAGTTGGGATTCCTATGGGTACTAAATGCGCGCCTCTGATAGCAGATTTATTTCTTTATTGTTATGAGAGGGATTTTATGGTTTCTATTCAAAAATCAAAACATTTCGACCTCATTGACAAATTTAATAATACTTGCAGATATCTGGATGCCATTTTGGTTACCGACAACCCTGAAATTTATATCAGAAATATATCCACCAGAGCTCAAATTGAATAAAGCTAATACTTGAGATAAATTTACACCTTTCTTAGATTTGAACATCAAAATTATCAACTACCTAATATATAATAATATTTATGATAAACGTGAGGATTTCGGATTTCCTATTGTAAATTTTCCTTACTTGGATGGCGATATCCCTCGACTTTCATCATATGGTATCTATATATCTCAATTAGTTCGATTTTTCAGATGCTGCTCCGATGTTTTGGACTTTCATAAACGAAATTTACAAATCACTACTAAACTTTTAACTCAGGGTTACAGATATCACAATCTTAGAAAAACATTCGACAAATTTTTTAGATCTTATTCAGAACTTAAACAGGAAAGTAAAAGGCTCCGATAACGTTATTTTATCATGTAATGAAATAGCTAAACGTCTTCTAAATAGACAATATGACATTGAGATTATCAAAAAGACTATAGGTCTTGTATCTGGCCCCTCTACAGCCTTATACAGACTTTTACTTGAACGTTGCACTCTGACTAACAGGGCGGCGGGGGACTATATGACGGGCCTTGTCCAAACTTCTTTCAGAGGAGACATGGTCCTGAACCTTGTCCCCTCTGACTGTTCGTCGGGACTCCTACAGATCTAGGGTCTTAGCTCGCTTTCAGACTGGCAGAGCACTGTTTATCATGTTGATGTCGCATACATTTTATATTATTATGTGTTTTACAATACCTTACGTGTTTATGTTTTTATGACCTCTCAATATGCAATACCTGTTGACCCTTGTTCTTTACATGGATGAATATTTATAAATTTTTAAATGTACGTCCCTTGGTTGTTCTGCTGTTACGGTGAGTGGGAAGGTGGGCCCGTAAACCGGTAAACACACCATTTGTTTGGCTTTTGTCAAATTATATGACCGTCCTAAGTCGGTATCGTAATCGCACTACAATCAAATATTTTTGTAATGTGTTACATGTGCTAGTATATTATTGATAGTTATGTATTGTATAGCTCCATGGTGACTTCTGCCACATTGCTGAGCCAGTAACTCCTTTTTCCCCCTTCTTTTCCTAATCTGCTTCACAGAATTTCACGAAATCAAGTACCCAAGGTTTTCTACCAACTTTCATCATCCAAGATTGCGCCCGGGGGCTTTGATTAGCTGGTATATGTTTTACTTCCTTTCAGCAACAGCTGCACATAATTTCACAAAACATTACAGAGACCCATTTGGGCCTCTTGTTTACTATCGTTTTCAGTACTGTCATTTTCAAAAATATTACTTGACGTTTTACCATTAGGATGTAAGTAATACACAATATATGTACTTAGACTGTGGTAACCCTGGCGGAATCACCAATGGTCAGGTCAGCTACAGTACCACTACATACCAGAGCTCGGCTTCATACAGTTGTGATATTGGATATAACATCATCGGCTCCCCAACCACCATAAGTTGTCTGGATACTGGGGCTTGGCAGTCCACGACGGCCGCGTGTCAGATACTTGGTAAGTTATTTTAATATGAAATATAGAGATATAGATAACAACTAAATACGTTTAACTTAGTATTATACAAGATACATTTATTGTTTAAATTCATTATATTCTATATTTGTGTTCATTAAACATAAAACATATAAAATATCAATTGAAACTCGATCGGAACGGTTTCTCTTGAACCTTGTCATTTTGCATATATTTAGGTGACTGCTTTGATGCTGGCATTAAAGGTTGTTTATGACATGTATTCCGTTCATTGAATCTAGTTGTATGGAAACAGATTCATTTTAGTACTGCAAAAGTTGTTCTTCTTTTTACAATATACGAAAAGAAAGGTGTTGCCTTGTTGCATGTTTTATGAAATTTTGGTAGATCTATTGGGTGTTTTCTGTATACAGAGTTATTTCCCGTATGGGTAGGTATCTGACGTCAAACAATAGTGACGTCATACAATTTCTATATCACTTCCAGTAACTTTACACAAGTTTCCATAGAACTGGTTGAAATCACAATGGTTTGACATCAGACACCCACTGATATGGGAAATAACTCTGTATAACGAAAAGACCCAATTTCAAACTAGTGGAAAGGTTTTTATGAAACTTGGTTCCTTTACTTGTTGGTTTTTGGATTCGCCAGGTAATACTCTAGGGCAGGACAAAAATGTTCAGAAATGTACCCTCATGTTAGCATGATAAACTCGTCATAAATGTGCCATAGAAATCCCCAGGTTTGGTGCTAAAGTTCTGTAGGGAAGTTCTCAGATCAGCAAAAAGACATTAAGTGTTGACATGTACCAGAATCATATAACATTCTGGAAGGTGGAACTTCATACCTTTCAAAAATATTCGTGTATCGACAATAGAACTTCTTCAGTGACGATTTCATTCCTTTGACCTCGTAACTCTCTGTGGAGTTTTATGATTTTTTTTTTGTTTTTTGGTTTCTTTTTTATTACTTACCTGGCCCTCAGAACAAAAAGACTTAGAAGAGGAGCATGCTCTGAGATAGATTGTGAAATTAAAACCCCATAGGCAGGTGAGGTGGTAATGTTGCTAATTGACCGTCCTAAGTCGGTATCGTAACCGCAGTAAAATCGAATATTTTTGTAATGTCGTTTTTCAGTGTATATTCTATTGTTATCATGTTTTGTTTGCATGTCCCTGGTGATTTTTTGTCATACAGCTTTGTCACATGTCTTCAGTTTTCTCTTTGAGAAAGGGGAACAATGTGATATTGATGAGAATGTGAAATCATCACGATCGTCATAAAAGGAGTGGTTTGTAATTAACCATCCCTACTGATAGATAACATTAAGTCTCAGTGGGAAGTAGATGTATTGCTCTCTGTCGTGTCCTTAATCTCAAGTTCAGCGGGATACATATGTAATTCTGAAAGTTAGATAGGGACAGAACGTCGTCAATGTATTTATATGTGAAAGTGACCTGAGATGCTTACTGGTTCTTCTTTTTTCCTTTATACCGTCATAGACGGACGTATACTGGTATGGCGTTGTGGTTCTTTCCTCACCTTTTAAACAAGAGACAGACCACACTGTTTAGGCTAGGACTTTTAAACTTTGTAAAGCTGCTTCTTATGACATGAGAACGAACCCTATTGATTTTCAATATCAAGGTATTTTTAGAATGCACTTTTAAAACATGATTCAGATCAAACTGTGTATACTAGAACTTTTAAACTTGGTACACTTATTTCTTATGACAAGAGGACAAACCCTATTTATTTTCAACGTCTTCTCTTAAATTATTGTCCAAGGCATAACTCTTTTCCTTTAGCGTGAATTTGAATAATATTCACAGAATTGTTGCCCAATAACCCAAGAGTGTTTCTTATTCTTGAAACTACATGTAGGTCATATCTGCAAGGTCAAGGCACACTGCTCATATCAGTGACATAATTGCCCGGGCCATAGCTTTTTGATGCATGTATGAACAGAATTTTTGCCCAGAACCCAAAGGTGTGTCATGACCTTGAGCCCAGGTCATATCTGCAAAATCACAGTTCTTGTGTCAATTAAATTATTTTCCAGGCCATTTCACGCAAACATTGATTTGGAAAATATTTCACAGAATTTTTGCCCAGGACCCAAGGGTGTGTCATTACCTTCAACCAGGGAAATATATGCAAGGTCAAACTCACAATGCATATGATGGGTAAACATTGCCCAGGACATAACTTTTTAGCCCTTGCACGGATTTCAACAATATTTTACGGACTTGTTGCCCAGGACCAAAGGATGTGTTATTATCTTGAACAAGGATAATATCTAGCGATACCCTCGACTTTAACAGCAGTGGGATCAACCCAGAAACTATTATATATACCTGGAGAGAAATGACTAGAAATCTTCTGAAGGAAATTTGAATTACACTCAATATCAAGAAACACTCAATTCTAAATTATAACTCGTATGACAACACGACGTCAATGTCGTATGTTGTATTCTTCAATGTTTATAGTGACGTTATACCTTGTTTACTTTGCGCTGGGCTAATATAAACAGCAGACATGGATTTTAATCAGAGATATTGTTATTGTATATTTCTGATAGATAAAGGCCAAGAGGCCGAAATTCTCCATTGGTCGGTAATTCTCCATTGAGAGTGGTCGTTTATAATGAAATGATTTTTGTTTGCCTTGCTGTTGATCCCCATTGAATTTTGTTACCTGCGTTTTCAGCTTTTGAATCACCAACCCCATTGTTGAATATTTCCTGAATGTCAGTTTTGATAACCTCCACCCCACAGTAAAGTACTGCCTGTATTAGTAATCTTCAAGATATATCAGTTTATTAATGTACATGCATTACACACTGGCTTACCATAACTTTGTCAAACAAGGAGATTTAAAAAGTGTTGTGGAAATAAATTACCATATAGACCGTAAATTGAACTATATGTTACACGTAGCAATATTATTACAGACTATTTTAAGTTTCCAAAGTAAAACGTCATATAGTTAAACTATCATTAATCTAGATGGGGTCGACTAGGTTCTTAACTAAATGTTCACAAAGTAAAAACCGAAGAAGTACCGAAGGGTAAACCATATGTTATAGTCCATGGAATAAAGGGGACAATATCGTGTTTAGTGTCATATTCAGACAAATGCGAACCCCAATAAAATTGAGGTGAGACCAGGTGCCCGGGAGGAGTAAGCGTCCCCTGTTTGCAAGAAACACAGGAGGACTTGGAGGACTTGTATGCACCATATTAAACTATCAACCAATTCCTTAAATACATGAATATTTGAAATATATAAAAATATGCACATCATTTTGAATTTCAAAAGGCACTTTTCTTATAATAAACATCAGTACATTTATGTGTATCTATCAAATGCCCATGGATATAGGCATATTGACAATTTTTACACCTAATGTCTCTTCAAGACAAGAACAATTACCAAAATGGTTTTAAATGTAAGAACCAACAAATCCATTTCAGTTAAAATTAAGATACGTCCTGCATAACCTAACATGGCTTAGTTAAGCAGCTTTCAAAACGTCTATGAAGTGAATGCCGAAAGATAATCAAACGTTGTGTCGTTTGTTTTCCGTGTGGAGGCTCTTTTTCAAATGTAAAACTTCAGCCTAAATTCAAGTTGTAATTGTGTATTTAAGAAACTTGTACACAGCTTATTGCAAATATTAAATTTATCATGTTGAATGTCACCGACATGCATTATACATTTCTGCAGCATTTTCATATCACCGCTGTCATCTATTTTACAATTAATGGGGAGTGTACTCTTTTGGGTCCGTTCTTAAAACATTGACTAGGAGATCAAATTTTATGAACAACAAACTAAGAGCTAACTTTATAGAAGGAATGAAAAAAAAAAAAACATTAACATGGACATATTGCATGGAAAAGAAAACAGTTACTTCATATAACTGTCATGACTGATAGTGGAGGACTGTTTGTTTACGAATGTATGAACTGCTCAGTCTTCTCTTCTGACCCTACAATAACATTTTCATTAACGTACAAAGTGGTTTCGAGCACCTCTTCGTGTATACTGCTCAACAAGACGAGCGGGTGCTCATCGCCTTAATACGGGCAAAAATTCATCGCCTTTATACGGGCAAACATCTGGGTTATAATGATTTATGCCCGCGTGGACTATGCCCATTACGTGCTTAGTTCATTCTATGCCTTTGGTAAACTTGAAGTAAATACCATGACAAAAAATCATCGATTGTATCGCCATATACGTGAACTGTGTGTACTATTAAAATAGCAAATCTCTATAAGAGTAATATATCAAATGAAATTATAACTGGATTGGTGGATAAAATGCTTGGGTCATGACTGAAACATCCCGGATGCAATTCCCGTTGTGGGCAGTGTGGTTTCCCGTCTTTATGTACCGCATTTATCAACATCCATGTCTTCGTCAAACAAAATCGCCAATGGACGAATCAATCCGGACTGAAGATATGATAAAATCAAATTAAAAGTACGAATCCCGTCTTTAGGATGAGGCAGTGGATACCAAGAATCAGGTAGGCGTTGCACATAAAAGATTCGTATATGTTTCGGGTGGATTCGTTGCAAACGTATAAATTCCTGTGCAATTCATCAGGCATGCATGAAGTAATCGTGGAATGACGTAAACCAATAATTATTGTTAATGTATTAAGAGTATGTTGTTTTGTGTCGATAAATAAATATAAACTAAATATACTAAACTGATAGAAAAAAGAATTTTAATTTTTTTATTGTCCATATACGGAAATTCTTGACTACTGGCGTATGCTCAAATTACTATTAACAAAGTAATATGTCGGATAGCGATTTTTTTTCAAGGAAGCGAGGGTGAAAACGCACTTTAAGTGATTCCTAAGCGAAGAGAATAAAAAAGTCCGTGAGCATGGAATGGCAAAAGCAAAAGCAAAACACTAGACCTAAAAAACCACCACAAGAATGCAGGATATAGGTATGATATCATAACAAAGGTACAGGAAATAAATGCAGACGAATCCAAATATTGGGGACGGGAGGGGGGGGGGGGGGTTAGTATAAGAGAAGAAGATATGATAAATTGTACATCGTTTTGAAAAATGTAAATACTGGTTTTCACCAATCCCGCTTGCACTTAAAATACGTCCAATCCGCGATAACTTGGTATATCTCGCTTCATCAACATTATGGGTCGAATTCAAGTGGTCTCCGGTCAACAAACTCATTCCTCAACACACGATCGCTCCGCATTTATCAACATCCATGTAATTTTTTTTATAAAGATGGTTCCAAAGGGAAGTAGATGTAAACATGAGCGAATAATGAACACTTTTTTTTACAAATTGTAGGCCTTCCGAAAAATGCAAATATAGTTATAACGGATGAAAATTAAATTAAAAGATTGGAGACGAGGATACTGTGCGCATGTAACATCAAGACTAATAATTGACATTATGTTTTGTATATTTTATGTGCATATCCCTGGTGATTTGTGTCATACAGCCTGGTCGGATGTCTTCTGTCTCCTCTTTTAAGAGTTGTACATATGTCCACTTTTCACTTGATAGAGGCAAGGGGCCATATATTTGTGACAAAGAGCGGTTATCATTTTTTGCATCTTTCTTTGACATCAATTTTAGATTATAACTTTTGAGTATTAGTGATAAATTATATTTGTATTTCAGATTGTGGTAACCCTGGCGGTATCACCAATGGTCAGGTCAGCTACAATGCCACTACATACCAGAGTTCGGCTACATACAGCTGTGATACTGGATATAGCATTAAAGGTTCCCCAACCACTGTAAGTTGTCTGAACACTGGCATATGGCAATCCACTACGGCCGATTGCCAAATAGTTGGTAAGTTCTCAATAAAATTATAACACTTACTTAAAAAAGTACGTAAAAAAGATATCACAAAAACTTCAATTGTAATGCAGTTGAGGCATCGATTTAGGACAGTCAGGTGAGGTGACGTTAGTTACTCAAGTGGTGTGGTTTACCGTTTTACGGGCCCACACTCACCACAACGGCAGAACACTTATAAGACATACATTTAAAAATATGTAAACTATACTCCATATATAGAGATCAAAGACCAAGAGGCTACCACTTTGAGAGGTCGTACATACAAGAAATTTATAATGGATAAAAAAATTACTATTTGAAATATAAACGTGAAGTCAATTTCAGTTTACCGTGCTCTGCTCTTCTGAAAGCGCGCTAACAGAGGGGGACAATGCTCAGGACCGTATTTCTTCTGAGAAGGTTTAGACAAGGTCCATTATAGAGTCCTCACCGCCGTGTTAATCTGAGTGCAACGCTCCAGAGAAAGTATATAAGGGCTGTAGAGGGGTCCAGTAAAAGTCTCATTGTCTTAGCGATGATCTTAGGATCATATTGACCATGGTAAATGCGTTTGACTATTTCAAAACCTGATTATATGAAGTCGTCGGAGCTTTTGACCCTTCTAAGTTTATATACAAGTTCATCATAGAAATGTGGAATGGGAGATTCCGATGGACACATAATTTTGATAAAAATTCTGAATTAGATCTATAGAATTCTCCGAAAGTTTTCCCGTGTTTATAGTATCTGTAACCCTGAGTTTAGAAATAATTTGTATATCTTAATATGAAAATCAAGAAAGCCAGTAAAGATTCTAGCAAATCGAACAAATTGGGTAATGTAAATACCACATGATGGGTAAATGTCAATAGCTAAAGAATCAACGAACGCATCTAACTTAAACTTAAGATGCGATCTGCATAACTAAACGTGACTGAGTTACGCAGCTGTAAGTACTTAAGAACGTCTGAATAATAAAAACCACCAAAAAAAAAAATTGCAAAGATGAAAGTTCTGTTTAAGGTCACTGACTTGCATAAGTAAATTGATTGTAGACGACTTAAGTTGTTGTGAATTCATACGGAAGTGGTGTAAATTAAATGAATTTGTTTGTTTACATGGACCAGGAGGTATTATATTTTTGCTTGCATATAAATGTTGAGTTCAAAATGTACTTAAGATTTTTTAACAAACTTTCAATGGTAAGATTTCTTGAAAAGTAAAGAAAAATACAATCAAATTTCTTACAAAGAGACATTTTAGTGGCTTTAAGATACTGTACACAGTTTTTCTTAACAAATTTCGATAAAGTTATAGATTAAAATATATTAAATTTTTAGTTTTCTATTTCTTACTTGTAAGACATTTCAGCAAGAAAATCTTTCACGGCAACGCAGTCATCTATCTTACCATGATGGGGGAGGTAACTGTCATGTGCTTGTTCTTACACACATTTATTAGGATACCAAATTTTGTAAAGAAAAAAGAGGAGTTACTGGCTCAGTTATGTGGCAGAAGTCACCATGGAGCTATACAATACATGAATATAAATAATATACTAGAAACAAACTAAGAACTAAGTTTTGAGAAGAAATAAAAACAAATTCAATAACAAATGTTTTCAAAATTTTTAAGAAATAATTAATACCCAACAAAATTAAATGTGTGAAACTCCAGTAAATATTCATAACTTATAAAACATTCAAATGGTATTAAACAGAAAATACATATACATGGACATATTGGAAAAGAAAAAAATTACAGATATACAGATGACTTGTTTTCACTCAATAATCCTTCATTCGCGGAGTACATGTACCTTAGCATCAATTATCCGAGTGAATTGGAGGTCAAAGAAACCACAGAAAGTAGTAATTAAGTCTACTTCGTATTTAGATATTATGCTGTCTTTCGACATTAATGGTGAATTGAACACCTCACTGTATGACAAACGTGACGATTTCAATTTCGCTATCACAAATTTTCCTTTCATAGGTAGCAACATTCCATCATCGCCCGCACATGGCGTATTCATATCTCAATTAATACGTTATTCCAGAGCATGTTCAAATTACAATGACCTTTATCTGAGGGCCAAGCGACTTTCAGATAAGCTACTCAACCAGGGTTATATATGTGCTAGGCTAGCAACGTCACTGAGGAAGTTCTATGGTCGATACGAGACTCTTATTACTCCATATGAAATCTCGTTATTCAGACTTTTAAATGATATTCTGGACTGACAACGATTCCTATCAATGTACACAGCTTTGACACTTTCTATACTAGAAGGTTACCTACTTCGACTTCTACATATATAAATATATATGGAATTTACACGATTTGACTCTTTCTACTGGGTAAATGTGACGGGTGTTGCTAGCAAGCAGGAGATGCTCACTCTCCCCGGGCACC
This sequence comes from Pteria penguin, assembly GCA_035048485.1. Lineage (NCBI taxonomy): Eukaryota > Metazoa > Mollusca > Bivalvia > Pterioida > Pteriidae > Pteria > Pteria penguin. Next base: position 43,599,217 of record CM068582.1, on the reverse strand, counting down.
TGGTCTCACTCCATCATAGGGGTTCACATATGCTACCGTGACACGGGACCTCGGTTTTTACTGTTTCAGAACACCGGTGCGCTCAGGACGGGAGTCGAACTTGGGACCTTTCGGTCACGAGTCGGTCACACCGTCTATAGAAGTATAGTAGAACATTTATTATTAATTGTTTTCAATTACAACTAAAAGAAATTCGCATTTAATTTGAATCTCATTAACTTTTAAAAAATAATTATTTCCTTTTTCTCTGAATTTCATTTCTTACTTAAGGAATGAGACATTAATAATTCATTTCTCTATGGAAGTATAGAAGTAAAACCGATTTACAAACTTTATAATCCGCGAAGCGGTTTTCCTTCTATACCTAAATTTGCCTCTAGAGCACAAAATGATAACACGTATATATAATATATGTAATAATATTGATTATTAATGTCATCCCCTATAATTTAATTCTTTACTATTTACTTTTATATTGCCATGAGATGAACTTCATGCTTTGGATTCAAACCTCGAAACGTTTCGATCTTATTGACAAGTTCAGTGACACCTCTAAATATCTTGATGATATTTTAATAATCGGACAGCTGGTTTCACTTCTGAATTTCAGGGTTCCGTGGATGTCCACTGTGGTATATTGTTGTTAGTGCCAGTCATGTGATATCAGTTAGTTTCGTATTTTACATTATATTAGTCAGTTGGTTCGGTTAGCTAGAGCCTGTACAAAAGTTTTGGATTCTCACGCAAAAATGTTCAAATCACTTTCAAACTTCTAAATCAGAGTTAAAGGTATCATAAACTTCGAAAAACTTTCGGTAAATTTTAAATCTTATTCAGAAAATTAATCTTAATTCGGAAATGTGTCTTTTCAAAAATACGTATCCTACGGAATTTCTCATCCCAATTTCTACTATGAGCTAGTTTACAAAGTAAGGAGGATCAAAGGCTACCATAATTTCATATCTAGTAGTTCCAAAATAATTAAACGCCTTTGTCATCGACAGTATGATCCCCAGATCATCGCAAAGACCATAGGACTTGTGTTGGATTACTAGGGCGATGCACGCTTATAGGGCCTTGGAGACTCTATGACAGGACTTGTCCAAATCTTTTCAGAAGAGACAAGGTCCTGAGCCACGTCCTCTCTTGGCCGAGACTCCTACAGATCGAGGATCTGAGCTCACTTATAGACGAGAAGAGCACGGTTTATTTATGTTGATGTCGCCTAACATTTTTGATACATATACTTGCATAGTAAGTTTCATGTGTTAAAAGCATCACGACATCTCGTCTTGAGTAACCCGTTGATCCTTGTTCTCTGTATAGAGGATTATCTGAAAATCTTTTAAGGTGTGTCCTTTGAGTTTGCTGCTTTTACGGTGAGTGGGAAGGGGGGCGCCCTCAAACGGCGTGATGTTTGTTACTTTTATTGACCGTCCTGCAGTACAATTGAATATAATTTTATGTCGTTGTCTGTGTTTTTACTATCATCATGTTTATGTGCATGTCCTTAGTGATTTTTGTCATAGAGCTTGGTCAGTTGTCTTGCAATATTTATTGAAAAAAAGAACATTTTGAATTTGGCGCATTGATAACTACGTCACCAGAGATTGCCTAATCAGAGTCATCGTGACATGTCATGACAACCATCGTGTTGTAACTTTTATTGACATATTGAAAAAGAACTCTGATAATGCAGTAGTCTTTATACGGCGATTGAATCGAAAATTCAATTATTTACTTATCATTATATTATTATTATTATTATTACTATTATGACTAGTAAAATGTTGGATGAAGTACTCGGGCATGGCTGAGACATCCCGGATGGACAGAGCGGTGTCCTGTCTTTAGAATAAGACCGTGAAAACCGATGTCACCATAAGCGTTGCATGTAAAAATATCTAGCCCTGTTTTTGGTGGGTCTATTGCAAATGAATATATTTCTTTTCAATGCATCAGGCATCAGGTGTAAAATAATTGTGGAGTGACGAAAACAATAATTAATGAATATTAGTATTATTAATAAATAAAAATTTGTTTTTACTTATATTCAATCTATTTTTGCGTATATTCGTGTGCTTGTGTGTTTGTAAGCTAAAGAGTAATTCCTTCATGTATAATTCTTTCCAAAGACGGATTTGTGTCTTCTATATTAAAGACATTATTCAAAACTTGCCGTTGCTCCTTACTTTGATTTTCATGCTTTCGCCCTTGAGTATAAATTAAGAGACATAAGTGATCAATATACGCAATAAATTTATACTGATCAATCGATACCGATATAACTTCATACAGTCTAAAATTACACAGTAAATCCCTGATATATTGAAACTTGCATATATAGAAGTAATGTTTTATCTCTTCCATTTCAATGTATTCGTATACGGTTGTATTATGAAACCTAGTATCCATATATAAATTTGGATACCTCACAGTTATTTCTTCCATGAAGCGTCGTGCTTTACAAACAATTCTTCCCCCTCGTCAGTTTTCATTTCATTCTTCTTTTTTTTCCATATCAAGTTTGATTTCTTTCTAACAGATTTCGCCGATTTCTCTAAAATCAGTTTAAAGCTGAGCTCGGATTATTTAAACATGAGTGAAACTTTTAGGGAACGGAAATTGCCAGAAATAGATCTGGCAATCTCCGTTCCCAACTAAATATAAAATATAGAGACATGGTGACGTATGTATGGTCAATCAGCCGAGCTGAGTGACCCAATATCCATGTACATCGCTGTAATCGGGGGTATATAAGGAAATCCCGGTGTGCATACACCGTGACAGTTAGATAGCTGACGCGATAGAGAAATCAGCTTAAGATCTGAATTGGGTAATGGAAGAAATGTTTGATGAATTAAAAGATTAATAATACATGATTTAAATGAATGATGCTCATAATGAAAAGAACAAAAAGCTAATTTAGCTATTATGTTCTATATTTGTAGAAAACAGATAAATCTATCGTTTACATTCCTATCAAATATCCCTATATTCCAGATAAATTTAACTTTACTAGACATGTATTTCACTAAAACAAAGAAAATAATGATTTAACGAGTTAATATGAGTAAATTTATTACTTATACATTTTGTCTTTTGTCCTGTATGTCAATCAAAACAATTCAGTATAATTCCCATTTTCCACTCATTCAATATACGATGTTTTCATTTTCGGTTGTCAAACGGAATGTTCGATAAAACTAAGTAAGATAAACACATATGACTAAATCTGAATTAAATATTTTGAAATATTTTCAATCAGTTTACCATATACGCATTTCAAGAGATTTGTGTGATTCGTATTGCTCCAGACGGACACAATGGAAAGAATGAATATTTTAAGCTATACAATCCATAATAAGCCTCAAATGACAAAATAAGACATCAACAAAAATACTGTATGTTATGGTTAATTATTATAGCAATATCTATGTCGTCTTAGATAGTATTGATATTTGCGATTGAGAATTGGAGATTACACAATATAAATACCATAAAAGGAGTTATCTGCTTTTGTAAATATACATATATAGGTTCTTCTTAGTTTTAGAATGATTTAGAATGACCTTATGCCACAACAAACTTGAAGTATATACTTTTGACCCAGTACAGAAGCACCCAAAACGGTAATAAAATATGATCATTACTAGAACAAGGACAGAGCTATGCATGAAAGATATATTCCTTATTTTTAGAGTCATTTACAAATTTCACTACTGAAAATTATAAGTACATATACAAAAGCACTTTCAGATTGTGGTAACCCTGGCGGAATCACCAATGGTCAGGTCAGCTACAATACGACTACATACCAGAGCTCGGCTACATACAGCTGTGATACTGGATATAACATTACCGGCACACCAACCACTGTAAGTTGTCTCGACACTGGCGCTTGGCAATCCACGACGGCCGCTTGTCAGAATGGCGGTAGGTTCTGTTTCTATAGAATGATCAAAATTTCTTCATAATTTGTGTAAAAGAAAGGCTAAGAGATCTTACTCAACTGCACGACAAATCAGCAACTGATATGCAGGGAAATGAGGAATGGAGTTTTTCCAATTACCAGTGATTTCTGTTAGAAATGATGATTTTTCACCCAAAACTCCGAAACGCCCGAACGGTGAAAGTGTTAATATAGCTATTTCTATTGCATTTTTATATGTGTGTGTTGGGGGGGGGGGGGGGGCATTTCTAGTTAATGGACTAATATACATGAAACAAATAAATGGTGTATAGCCGGTGTGGCGTGACGAGAAGTCCAGGGTTCGACCCCACTGTGAACACACCGGCGTTCTGTCTTTTGTATGAGACACTGTGAGGTCCCGTGGTACCATGGAGGAGTAAGCATCCCCTGCCGACCGGTCATGCCCGCCATGATGTCATAATATATGTAGTGTTATTATAAATTTGAGGTCACATTCGGTAGACGATATAAAACGTCAGGATTAGTATTGTTATAGCAAGAAATCTACCACAATCTAAACATTAAACAGCATCTGCCACCGAATAAAGAAGTCAACATGTCGGACAATGATATTCGATAATTGTACAAAAGAGCTTTGTATCGTCCGTAAAATTTGCGGAATGTTCACTTATGATGTTTGATTTCACATCCTTTTGATAATAACTTCTCGCTAAGTAATTTGCCTCGATGAAAGAAAGAACCGTAGTCAGAACAAGCTCTAGCATATCGAATCAGCTGAGACACATAGTCATCATATGCAGGTGATAAATGAATTTTGCTACATGTGGAAAGTTAGGAATAGGAAAGTTAAAGCCGTCTCGTTTGTCATATAGTGAAGAAGTTAGTTTATCATCTTTGTCAATATTTAGTAACATTTTAAAGAATTTTATTTTCAGTTCAGTATCATTCTAATATATTCTCATAGATATCGGTTTTCGCTTTATGTAACCAAGACCACTCTACTAAGAAAGGTACATGCTCTACTAAAACTACTACTCTAGTAAGAAAGGTACATGCACCACATAAGATTGAAGGCCATGTAACTTTAAAAATATCCTATTACAATTAGTTACACATTTACGCCTCGCCTCGCTCAATACGGACTTTCTTTTCACATCATGTATTTTTCCGTATTAGGTCAATGATTGTGTAACGAATTTATTACGTCCAAGACCTCTAACTATATGTAGGGATCCACTGTGGTACTTTTGTTGTTAGTGTCATAGTCATGTGACACCAGTTACTTTGGTATTTTATATTAACGTCACACTTACTCCGTTTGAAGTGTGGAGCTCGTAAAAAGGTTCCTCGCGTATGGTTTGACTTAAGTGTTATTATACCCTTTTTTCTGATTGATGCTGTGTGGCTGAGGCACTTTCTGCACAGTGTTTGTTCACATTCATGTATATATACAGTGCTGGGTTGTGTTTATTTGGTCTGTATTTAAGACATTCATGGTGGGTGTGGCTAGCCAAAGAGGAGACACTCACTTCTCCCGGGCACCTGGTCTCACTGAATTTTAGGGAGCCGTGAATGTCCACTGTGATACATTGTTGATAGTGCCATAGTCATGTGATACCTGTTACTTTCGTATTTTACTTTGTCATGCAACTTATAACTTAGGAATGATTGTTACTTATAATAATAATAATTCACTTTAAGACTTTTCTCGTCCATTTGTGTCGATGTGGCCTGCCCACATTGCTTGGGTGCAGCCATCTTGTGACAGGTGGCATGGTACAGCGGCAACTCGAACCCGACAACAAGTTACTCCCTCAATGCGAATTTTGACACATGGTACCTTTTTTTTCACGGGTTAATGTAACCAAGATCTGACCGATTAGATTTCAACAATTTTGTCTGAGGCGTTATAAATGTTTAAATTACTGATTGTTTCGCCAGCAGGTGACATCACATTTATCATTCGGGGTCATCTACCTACCAACTATCCATAAATAAAGCTTTAAGACATTTGAGTTCCTGCAATTTCCCCGTAAAATATGTCCTATAAAATAGAAGACAATACAATAACAGTTATTCACCTTTCAGTACATTACATATACATTTATCAGTTTCCAATATAAGATCGAATAAATCAGCATACATGTTTATCAATAAGAAAGATAATTTCTGTCGAGTGTCATAAAGTGATCAGAAAATAATACATAAGTAGAGAGTCTTGAGTTATGAAACATTGTACCTATTTGGAACAGATTTATGGTCTGAGAAAATACGAACGAATGTACAGAACTTGAAATCGGTGAATGCGGCGATGACACATATTTTTTCTTTGAGGTGTTACATCCAGTTTTAAACATTTTTTCATAGAGTTCACGAAAATTTTTATATCATCCGTCCAATATAATAGATGATTTAATTATTATTCCATTCTATATCTATGTCCTGTAAATTACTTTGATTATAAAATGCATTATCTCTTAAACAGAGTGCAGTGACCCTCCCGAAGTTCCAAATGGCTATAGGAGCTTTGATGGTACCACCAGTGGTGATACTGCCACATTTATCTGTAACTCAGGATATTCCGGTTCGGGAAGCAATAAAATCACTTGTCAAGTAGATGGATCATGGTCATCTTTGAGCTTTACATGTACAGCTAAAGGTATATCAACTTTATAGTACAATGATGATTTGTTAAGACACGCAAGTTACAGGCCAATATTTCTTGATAAACGAATTTTCAGAATACTGGATAATTGTACCCGTGTATTTGTCTTACTTCATGAAGATAGCATATTTATAGTGTAGTCAGGACGGTATGCATTTTTTGAATTGAAAAAATTTTTATATACACATTTGTTTATTATTTTTATTATCTTTTTTGAATCACAATCTCAAACATACAGTTGGGTGCAGTCCTAACCTTACATTCAAGTGCACTTGACAAGTGCACTTCAAGTTTAGTTTTTCCTCCTGAAAACCAGTCATAAAGTTTAGTCAAGTGCACTTGATATCAAGTTTACTTCAAAGTAATTCCGTCTTCAAGTTTACTATCACGTGACACAAGTTTACTTTTCACGTTTATTTATTACAATTATCCATTTTCGTATAACGCGATGGAAATAATTGTCTTATTATGTACAATTGCATATTTTATAAAAAAAAAAATGTTTTATTAGAAAAATATAGTAAATATTTATAAACAATTAACAATTTTACATTATTGATTTCATGTTGAGCATTCGGATGATATTTTATCGGAAGTTTCGATACTTCTAACCGCATCTACATTTTCCTTCTTGTGATAAATTATTATTGTTATAATTATGTTGTTATACGATATTTCCTCGTTATTTTGACTTTTTTGGTTTCACTTCGACAGAGCGTATAGATGTTGCCATTGTTGGGACATTCCGTATCGCAAAATAAAATGGCTCTATTTTCGGTTTCGTGTCAAAGAGGGTAAAACTTAAGTGGCTTCTCGGGATAGTAATCTCTTCTTACCTTGAATTTTATGTGTGTCTATAATCGAACCGGTAACATAACGTTTAATTTATCAAAGCACTTATCGCTTGTCGTGAAACTTGTACACTTTCAGTTTCCATCGATACGTCGAATCTCAACTATCGCATGGCCACTTCCACGTAATGAAATGGTCCTTGCCCTGATATACATGGATATCTGAGGATACTTTACGATATGTGTTTCCATGTCCAATGTTTATTTAAGAGAAACAACTCGATTGTTTAAAGGCGTGTGTTCCGTCCGGTTACATCAAATGGAATGAAGCGGTATATACATATATAGAAAAACTAAACTTGAAGTGCACTTGGAGTAAACTTGGAATCAAGTTTAGTACTAAACTTGGAATCAAGTTTACTACAAAACTTGATTCCAAGCTTACTCTGTTGTCGCCAAGTAAACTTGAAAAGCAGTCATAAAGTTAATTTGAAGTGCACTTTATGTAAGGTTAGGACTGCACCTAACTGTACGTAAGTATTTTTACATTTATTGGGTTAATAAATCAGAATGTTTATATAGTACCGTTTGATAATAAAAAAAAACCTATAGGAAATATCGGAAAACGTCATCTGTACAAATGTAGATTGAAATTTAATTTGGTGCCTGATGTTCTAGGTTTGATTCCCAACGAGACAGTGAAAGTAGAGGTCCACGTCTCAGTTAATGTCGAAATATAGAAGATCCCGGAATGCTTGGTGTTTTCATTGCATACATATGCCGTCACCGGAAAAGTGATTTAAGATAACATGACGAAACAATGAAACAAGCAAGCAAATAATCAAACTTCACTTTCGGATCTTTGACTTCGATTTAAAACGTTGGCATATATTGAACAGTATAAGTTTTGAAATCGGCAATTTACTGTTATCTTCAATGTTAGCTTGTACTAACCTATTTGAAAAACAAAAATTATCATTGACAGCTAGCATTACCCACATTAGATAGACAGCTAATCAATTTACCACATTTTGATTACAAGATAAATGCAGTATTGATTTGTTAAACAATAGTCAAAATGTTAGACAAGGCAGCATGGCTTCATCAGTTGTTAAGAGAAAAAGATAAAAATATCTATGATTAAAAATTGAAAATCAGAGTATCATTTAATGGAAGTATATCTGCAGACTTTTTATGTCGATTTATCCAGAGTTCGAACATGACTGAAAGTATCGCAGTCTAGTTAGAAACTTGAACGGAAAGTTTCTTCAAAGGACAGGGAAATACATCTGATTTAGCTGTAGGACAGAAGTCACCAAGAAGGTGTATAATAAAAATTGGTAACAAGTAATGAAATACATCCAATGTCATTACAAACATTTTGATTGTACGAAACGAGCCTTTTGATCTGTAGGACTGCCAACTAGCAGACAAGGACTGTAGAGGGGCTGAATACAAGACCAATAGTCTTAGCGATGATCTTAGGGTCCTACTGTCGATGTAGAGGGCGTTTGACAATTTTAGATCCGGATACAGTGAAGTTATCAAAACATCTAACCCTCCTTAATTTGTAAGCTAGATCACCTTACAAATTGGGATAAGACTTTGCGCTAAACACAAACTAATATTTCCAAATTTAGATATAAGAATCATGAATATGACCTGTACAATTTTCCAAAAGTTTTTCGAATTCAGAATAAAGTAAAATCACACACAGCAGAATAATACGCCATATTTGGTATTAATTAAACTATTTATATTATGTGATACCTTGAATAACTTTTAAGATATTCCATCCATAAATAGGCCGGAATTTTGGTGGTAAGCTTATATTTGAGAATGTCTTTGGATAAAGCGTCAATGTTTTACTCAATAAATCAAAGCTAAATAAATGAATAGATAAGTTTACTCTAGCAATGAGTTGTATGAGGATCATACCAGGAGATCATTTATGGTGGATAACCGTCTATCTCGTCCTAACTGATAAGTTATTTCAATAGTTTGCTTATATAACTTCTCCCAATCTTAATCCAGATGTACTCAATTGCATTCCAATTAGATTAAGGTTAAGTAGTCAGACAAACGCGATTTGTTACCAAGAGATTCTTAATAAATCAGACTGTGCTGTATGAATTCATCATCGATTAATTATGTTGATTTCCACCTTTAACTGACTGAATTTTACTGCTCATTTAAAGTTTGTTGTCCTAATGTTTTTATTTTTGTTTTGTTTTGTTTTGTTTCGTTTTTGTTGTTGTTACATGACTTGGATTTATGAATGGAATAAAGGATTCTTCTAATTATTATTATTCACTATTAATATTTCAAAAGTGTGTTTCTTTTATAATACCTATGACAATTCAACAACAACGACCGAATTTGGTTTTATGTTATAGTAGTGAATAAGATAAGTATGATTTTACTAGAATTGTATGAAGTTCATCGAAGGAATTATCATTATACCTATCATAATCAGGAAGTAAATATTCCAAGCAATAGCACAATAACAATTACAGATTCCAATATAAATTTTCACTGCAATGTATTAAAAGGCAAGAGAGATGTAAAATACGAAAGTAACAGATGTCACATGACTATGACACTAACAAAAATGTATCACTTTGGACATTCACGGACCCCAGAAAATTAGAGGTAAAACCAGATGCCCGAGAGGAGTGATCGGAAAAGATTAATATTTACGTGTAAAACAATTAAATAAATGGCAGAAACTGATGTATTTGGGTTATTATGATAAAACTTCATAAAACACATATAGCATGTGGTTATAATTAAAACAGATTTTCAAAATTATTTTTGTTAGATTGTTGAAAACTTCCTATCTTCCCCATTGGAACAAGAACTTAGAACTTTAAAATGTATGAGAATAGCAAAATATCAATGTAACGTAGGCTGTATCGGCCATTAATCCGATAAAACCACTTGATGACAGATGATGCTTCATGCAATTGATTGTCAATAACATGCATCCCCAATAGAAAGTAGGAGGTGTTACATATGTACTGCTTATAATATATATATGTATATATATATATATGTAGTGGTGACACGCTTGGCTTGCGGCGCCGTCGATCTGGGTTCGATTCCCGGGTTGCGCAACTATGTGTTATAGGTTAGTTACCTCCTGCTTCCATGTCGCGATATAACTGAAAAAATATTGAAAGCGTCGTAAAACACCAACCAATCATCATATACATGAACATCAATTCTTTCTCCGACATTTCTTTTGATTAACATGTAAAGATTATTTAATATATAGCTGATATATCTATTAATTTTGTACGTTCAATTTACACCAACTTTCATTCCAGACGAACCTAACATCGTTGCAGCAGTGGTGGGCGGTGTCATTGCAACTGTTGTGGTAGCAGTTGTAGTTGTTATAATAATAATACGATGTACGGCATCTTCCAAATTAGTTCCAGATCAACATCAGTCACATTCCACGTCGCAGAATAATACAGACAGGGATTGAAATGAAGCGGTATAACGGTTATCTCATATATAAACTATAACAATAGATGTGATGCAAAGTAAATTTTGAAGCAATTGATGTAATATTACTGCGGCTGTCACACCGCATCTCGATGGAAATGAATAGATTCCCGAAAATCTGATGTGAGGCAAGGTAGGGCTAAGCGTCTTCTCTTTGACTAACTATATGCCATGTTCTATTTATAAATATGACTGAGAAACTTTAAGACAAGGTTTTGTATAATAACAGTTTAGTTAAAGACTTTGCGGGGAACTTTTCTACGAGCTACTTCTCTAGGTGTGAGATTAATATAAAATACTGAAATAACTGATGTAAACAATCCAGATAAGTTTGTCAGCGACCGCATTGCATCTATGAAGCAAGGGGAAAAATTAATTTGAATGATTTTCTAGTAAAATGGAATTAAGATTCAACAAAGCAAAATGTATGATATTTTTTATTTTTCTTAATTCGTGTCCAGATAATTTCTTCTCGCACAAGGAACTACTCATGAAAGGCATGGTTGAGATTTTTCAATATCTCAATGTGGTTAAGCAAACCTTCGTGACACATTTTGAAAATTGGCTGATCAACAGTATTGTATTGATTATATTTGACATTTTACGCATGACTTGTGAGGCTATACAAGTTATATAGTATAGACAAAACCTTTAATAATGAACACATTTGAACATCAGTTCACAGATACATAACATGAGGAGTTTATTGACACGAACCGCTATAACCTAGCCCTATGCAATTTAATTAGGAGTACATATTCATAGATATTAATCCAGTAAAACATATAGAATATATATGAATAAAATGTATAGAAATTTACGATAAAATATCATTGGCTCCTTATCTCAGAACAACTTAAAAAAAACATGACAATATAGGCACAAACGAGTTATGTATTATATAGGCTTCAAATGTAAAGATGATGGATAAATCCAAACCACAAGTCCAAAAATCATGAAACCATAGGACATACAAAATCAGTGAAAATGAAAAACAAATGGAAAATAACAAAATATGTCTACTTGAAGAGCATATGTGAACCCTGTGATGGAGTGAGATCAGGTGCCCGGGGAGAGTGAGCATCTCCTGCTTGCTAGCAACACCCGTCACATATACCCCGTAGAAAGAGTCAAATCGTGTGAATTCCATATGTATCTATATATGGAGAAGTCGAAGTAGGTAACCTTCTAGTATAGAAGGTGTCAAATCTGCATAAAGTGATCGGAATCGGTCTCGGTCCAGAATATCATTTAAAAGTCTGGATAACGAGATATCATATGGAGTAATAAGAGTCTCGTAACGACCGTAGAACTTCCTCAGTGACGATGCTAGTCTAGCACATATATAACCCTGGTTGAGCAGCTTAACTGAAAGTCGCCTAGCCCTCAGAACAAAGTCATTGTAATTTGAACATGCTCTGGAATAACGTATTAACTGAGATATGAATACGCCGTATGCGGGCGATGATGGAATGTTGCTACTTATGAAAGGAAAGTTTGTGATAGCGAAATTGAAATCGTCACGTTTGTCATAGAGTGAGGTGTTCAACTGACCATTAATATCTAAATACGAAGTAGAATTATTAGTTTCTGTGGTTTCTTTGACCTCCAGTTCACTTGGATAGATGATGCTAAGGTAATCCGCGAATGAAGGATTATTAATTGAAAGCAAGTCATCTATATATCTGTAAGTAAAATTGAAGCCAAGAGCCAATTGTTTTTTTCCTTGCGAAAGCAAAGACTGAATGAACTCAGCTTCGTATGAATAAAGGAATATGTCAGCCAGAAGCGGAGCACAGTTAGTGCCCATTGGAATGACGACAATTTATTGAAAAACCTTACCTCCAAACACCACAAAAATGTTATCGATAAAAAAGTTCAACATCTGAATGACAGCTGTTTCAGTGTATTTATTTTTGAAATCAGAATTTACAAAGTAAGTTTTATCGTGGCCTATTACATATATATTTGAATTTGCGGCTTCCGTTTTTACTAGTAAATGCATTTTGAATAATTTCCGCTAATCTGTCTTTTAATTTTTAAGGATCCACATTTGATTAATTCCACTTCTGGAATATACTGTTTCGCAATATCTAAGAAGGCCAGATTTAATTTCTGATAATATTTTTGTGAGTAGCATCGATACAGATTTTGTGGAACACTTCGAGGAACCAGCGATAAAGCGTTGTTTGTACGGAGTTTTGTGCATTTTTGGAATACAGTACAAATATGGAAGTTCTAAATTCAATTTATTTGAGTCAATACCAAACGTATTGAGGACAGATTTATGATTCTCGAGTACTTCCGAAACCGGAAAGTTCGTGAGAGTATAAGTAGGATTTCCTGGAGCTGAATTTAATCCTAATTCTTTCACTAGGCTGTCAAAGTAATATTTCTTACAAGTAAATGTATAATTATTAGATGCTTTATCTCTTGGTGTAATGATATAATGTTCTTGGAGGAAGGTAAGTTCTCTGACAACATCAGGATCTTTAAAAATAGATTCGAATCTGGTGTTTACAGAACCTTGTAATGTTTTAATTTTTGATCTCAGCAGTACTGCAATAGATTTTATCCATTCCGAAAGAGTGTCGACTTGTACTTCCTCTCTTTCAATGCTGCACATTGAAATGTCGTGTGTAGATGATGTGTACGAATAAATTTACGAAGTACATCGCAAAACAACCACGAAATATTACTACTCATATTTTTAAAAATTCAAGTTAGACAGATACGTGTATATAACTTTAAAACAATTAGTCAGCAATGTATTTTAATACTGTGCCTTATTTAAAAAAATGATTTCGTTGTGCTCCATTACGCAAACCACAGCACGATTTAAACCATGTCGATTCAGTACATGAAGAATTTGACGTCTTTTATGTTCAACTTCTAAAATATTCTTTAATCTATATTAAATTTGTGATTGTTTTTGCATTGCCCATTCTTTTACGACTGTTACATACTTTATATGGCGATTTCGTTATTATATTTTATACATAATTACAGCCGAGGTTTAAAAGTTGAGTAATTCGCTTTTAAAGCAAGTTATAGGAAACAAACTTAACGGTGATGAAAGTAGATTAAAATCCTCCACAAACGGAAGTTCGTAATATAAATAAACAGAAATACTCACATTCCACACATTTTCAACCAACTGGCCCTTTTCAAATGGTTTAATGGTAATCTAAAATCATCTAAGTGCAATCCATGTTAGCTAGCAGAAAGATTGAGCATAAAATGTTTTAGTTTACCAGGGCCAGGTGACCGAAAATTTATGGAATGTGAATGTTTCTGGTTATTCGTATTAAAGGTGATGATTTAAAGTATATCAGGTGCGAAAGCAACAATCTTATCACCGTCTTTAGTTCCAGTTAGATTAAGATCAGTCGAGGTGGACTTTGTCGAACAATCCCGACTCTAAGATCAACGTGATACATTATATTCATCTCGATTATTGGAGTAGATTAAGGCGCTGTTACACATGGTATAACCCTTGATAAGTTTGTATTAGGAATTATCTAGTTTGTCAATGTTCTTGCCGAAGGTATACTCTTTACTTCAATCCTCGGCTGTAGCAACAACTCATCAACAGCATATACGTAAATCGCACGCACATGCTGTTTAAAAAAGAAATTATTGTTCATAATTATTTATATATATGAACACCTCTTCTGATGTTTGATTGGTGTTTTACGTCGCCTTTAAAATGTTTTAAGTTATATCGAAGCAGGCGGAATTCTTGAACAGAAACCGGATCGTCTGTACCGCACGTTGTGCACTTAACCTCTACAGCAAGCCTATCCAATGCTTTATAGATCGGACGGAGGTTTTATAGTTCCAATGCACGCACGTCTTAGTGCCTGGACATTTATTATATAAATCTCAGCCCAATTAGTGGTTTATTAAGAAAATATTAACATACCCAAAGAAAAAATAAATTTGGTAAAAAAAATTATATGTTTTCTTTCTGAATTGATTTGGTAGATGAACAGATGGGGAATAGATCCAAAACGTGTACATCAGACAGACGTATTAAAGCACACTATTATGTATGGATAAAGAAGAGTGCTACTATTCTGGTTTTGTTTTATGTTGTTGTATTGTATTCTTCTATACATTTTGCATCATGTTAAAGAATGGAGAGAACTTAATATTTTTGTTTCTATGTTTACATTATATAGTTACATGGAAAGGGGTTTAATGCATAATACATGTCTCATTTATTTGCGTTCAATACATTAACAGATTTATACTGCATATTTTATTATGATTATATTTGAATTGCAACTTTCGTTTAAGAAATATGAATATTACATTGCTTTTGGAAAACATTATTAAGACGGAAACATACTACAACATATTTATATACAGTAGATAAACATTCCTGTCTTTCTATTTTCAACCAATCCTTTAACAATGCATTTTAATAAATGTAACTTTCACAAAAAACATATATATTGATTAGATATAAATTATTGATTCTGTAGATCTGTATCCTTAACTGTTCGGATGAATGACTTTGAGTCTATTTTTACCTTGCACATTACTGTTATTATATAGATTTTGAACAATATGGAGAGGTGTGCTTTACATGTGAATATGCCGCTAAGAAAACATGGAATACTTATTAATCGTTGATAATTAATTGCGATACACAGAAATCCACGAGTGAGTTCAATTGTAAGAATATCACCCGAAATCCGTTTAATTCCAATTCCTTCATTTCCTGATAAAATCATACCGTGTTATATTTATTTACTATTATTATTTTTATTTATTTTGGAGGGTTTTTTTTATTGTTTTGTTTCTTTGCTTTGCTTAAAAATTTTAAATATGGTTTTCGAGACATGGATATAAGAAACATGGGTACATGTATGTAATACAGAATTTCACCCTTTCACCCTTTGCACCTATTGTTGTACATACATGTTTTACATTGAAATGCGAGAATTCATATAATGTTCGATTTAGGTAAATGTAACAAAGTTTGATTACAAGTTGATTTATAGCATTCATTTCTGCTAAATTGACTATATATGTATCTATTTTATTTATTCATTTTGTTGTTGTTGTTGTTGTTTTGGTTTGGGGTTTTATTTTTGGTTTTTTGTTTTTGGTTTTTGTCTTTTACAATTTGATCGGGGTATTTGGCTATTATTTGTCTTTGAAATCTACTTCTAATAATTTATACCTGTTATGATGTAGATATGATTTCTTTCGTCGCCATTACTTTTGTTGTTTTGATTAATAAACATTTTCAAGATGAATATACGTTTTATCCTATTTCTGCAAATATAATATGATGCCTGGTAATACGGTGTACGTTGGTATGTGACAGAAACGTCACTGTATAGGCTTGCATACTTTGCATATTTCAAATTTATTAATATTGAATCAATTAGAATGGATAGATGCGTAAATAATATAAAGCATAATTACGGTTAGTTAAATATCTATTAAAACTATTTAGAGATTTGTCAACACAGGGTTTTAAGTGTACATTGTTTGTCATCCGATCCGTTAGTCTGTTTTATTGGTAAAACCAAGACCAATAAAGTGCGTCCATTCATATATTTTAACAAAATAAACAGATCCTTTGACGCAATACATATATACTTACATTTTATTTAAAACTCTGTCCGAATATCAGACCATACAATGAAATCCGTATATGTAACTTCGTTTTGAATATTAATGTTAACACCAACGGCCGTCTAAAATAAACGAACAATATCGTGTGTGGATCCACGTCAAAACGAATGCAAAACCTAGTTTAAAAACTGAGGCGAGACCAGGTGCACGAATATAGAATTAAATTATGTTTGGAAGTCTGCAATGTAATTGCAGTGAAAGTGACATCCCCTACATCTTTGCCCCGTCCATTTCCCACTTTTGTTTGAAAAGGTGGAAGGACAAAAAAAAAGGTGTTGTCTTGTAGTTATGTGAAGTTGATTATTTCGTTTTTTTTCACCGTAAGTGCCGCTTACGATAACATTTTACTCAATATCTCACTCTTTAATAGAAGACCAAAGTATAGATTACCTTCCAGGATAGATTTTACCAATGCCGGGATATTTTTGAACAAGCACTAAACATTTACTGTAAACGATGGTGTAAAAAGGTGTAAAAATATATGCCTAGAATGACTGAAAAAATGAAATCTTTAAAATTATCGATATTCATTTATTTAAACAGTCACATTATATACTGGTCCGGTCTATAAACCAATGGCTGATTTACATAACACTTATGTCTTCGTACTTTGCTGACAAATCAGCTAATAATATTATCATTGTGTGAGAAATATATTATATAACAGTTCTTAAATCTGAATTGAACTCTACTTCTACTTCTGTTGAAACCCTATTGATTAAAGACAAGATCCTATCTGACCATTGTAAAGCTATGTGTGACCTCAATTTAAGCATTGATAAAAACGATCTTCCAACAATGCATCGGATTCCCAAATTACACAAAAATCTATATCAATCACTTTTTATATCTACTTCTAGTCTACAACTGTGTTTTCTAAACTTATTACTTCCGCTCTTACTGCAATTAAAGATCATATTATCAAGTGTTGTAATGCAATAGTAACGTTACTTACTTTGGTCTATCAAAAATTCTAACGAAGTCATTGAATAATTCCGTTTGAGAAATTTTGAGGCAAATAACGTTTCCTTCTACTTTTGATTTTTCGACACTATATACCTCTCTACCTCATGACTTTATCAAAAACTAATTGCTGTTTCTCATACGCTGGTGTGTCAACAAAGAGTCTAAATCATACCTCTGTCCTCAAGTTACATCTGTTTCTTCTCTAACAAACTATATAATTAAAAATATTGGACTTGTACTGAGATGTGTAATGCCATCACATTTTTGATGGATAATATTCATGTACAATTTAATGGCAAGGCTTATCAACAGATTATTGGGATCCCTATAGGCACTGACTGCGCTCACCTTTTAGCAGATCTGTTTCTATACTTTTATGAGAGAGACTTTATGCATTCCTTATTGATAAGTTCAATGACAGCCCTAGATATCTTGATGATATTTTAGTTATCGATAACCCTGAGTTTGAAAATTATATTACTGACATTTATCCACATGAACTTCAATTAAACAAAGGTAACACTTCTGATCAGGAAACACATTTCATGTGGACTTAAATATTAAAATTATTGACAACAATATTCATACAAACACATATGAGAAAGGGGACGACTATGGATTTCTTGTTGTAAATTTCCCTTATCTAAATTGTGATGTCCCCAGACTCCCATCATATGGTATTTATATTAGTCAATTGGTTCGGTTCGCTAGACCCTGCACTAACGTTTTGGATTTTCACGTAAAAATTCTCAGATTACTTTTAAGCTTCTTTCTTAGGGTTATGGATATCATTTACTTCGGAAAACTTTTGGTAAGTTTTACAATTCTTATTCAGACATCTTAACTAAAGTCGGAAATGTGATATTTCAACAATACGTATCAAGCGGAATTTCCCATCCCAATTTCTACGGCGATCTAGTGTACAAACTAAGGACGGTCAAAGATTCCGATAATTGTATATCGGCAGCTGGTTGTTGAAATTATTAAACGCCTTCGACATCGAGGTCATCGCTAATACTATAAGTCTTGTATTTGGTCCCTATACAACCCAATACACACTTCTACTTGAGCGTTGCACGCTGACTAACAGGGCAGTGGTACCATTTTCAGAGGAGGCGAGGTCCTGAACCTCGTCCCCTCTGACTGTTAGTCGGGACTCCTATTGATCTATATTTTACTATTATCATGTTTTATGTCCTTGGTGATTTGTGCCATACAGCTTTGTCAGATGTCTTCTGTTTTCTCTCTCATCTGTTTCAAATTGATTGATTGAGTATTGTTTTACGTCACTCCACGATTATTTCATGTATATGGTGACGACATCTGCCTAATGTATTGCATAAAAATTGATACCTTTGCCGCAGACCCACCCGAAGCAGTGAGGAATCTTTACGTGCCACGCCTACCGTGACACAGGACCACGGTTTTCACTGTCTCATCCGAAAGACAAAACACCGGTGCGTCCAGTCCGAAGTCGAACCCGGTACCTCTACATCACAAGCCGAGCACCTTATTCACTATGCCACGCCGGGCTCATCTGTTTCAAAATATATAGATATATGTATGTGCGTTTATAAGTATGTGTGTGTGTTGACGTCTGTGTGTTTCACACTTTAATTTATGATTGTTTATATAAAAAATATTGCACACTTCCAAATATAAAACAAAGAAAAATGTATATTTAAAAGCATATGTGAACCCCACTTACTTTATACTGTCATAAATTATTGTTCAGATTACGGTACACTCATCCGTAAATCAAAAGATTCACAAATAAATAAGTTCGGTAGACGTTTATTATCCTTTTGTAAATCTACCGGTCTGAGAATGGTAAACGGAAGGCACAAAGGCGACACGAATGACAGTGCAACAATTCTCAGTCAGGTTATTTATTTGCAAGTCATTATTTTGTTGCGGCTCTTCTCCGAGGTGGCCTCAATATGGCAAGAGCTGGAAACGGTAATTAATTAGTAGCAACTAAATGGTTAACAACCTCAGTTCAAAATTAAATCATAGACATATATGTGTATACACGTCTCTGATTAAATATTGATTGATTATTTATTTCAATCTTTCTACATACAAAATGTCAAGTTATTCGTCCTCTTCCTATATGTTCCAAGTGTTAAAAAAACATGGGCAAGGGCGGATTTAAGGGGGTTGGGAGTGGTTCGACCTCCCCCGGGTATCCTTTTCCCCCTTTTTATTATTTTTTTTTACCTTTTCCTTTCGACAATGGTCAGTTCATGTCCTTCGAATTTTTGTTTGATCATATTTTATTTTTATGTTTTGAACAACATTTAGTTTCCTTTCGGAGTTTTTCACACCTACACATGCTTATGCATAATTTAATTTTGATACATATATGACTGCAAAGTGCTTTTTTTTTTGACAGTAACTTATATATTCCAAATCTAATTAGTTTTGTTGTTACATGAAAATGTTATTAATTCTATACTAATTTATTTTTTGTTCAAAGTTCAATGACTATTAATAATATATTTGGTATCGCATTAGATCTTAGAACTCATTTACACGCAGTATAAGGACTAGTATGTAGTAGGCCACGATAAAACTTACTTTGTTAGGGAAAATTCTGATTCCAAAAATAAATACACTGAAACAGCTGTCATCCAGATGTTGAACTTTCTTATCGATAACATTTTTGTGGTGTTTGGAGGTAAGGGTTTTCAACAAATTGTCGGCATTCCAATGGGCACTAACTGTGCTCCGCTTCTGGCTGACATATCCCTTTACTCATACGAAGCTGAATTCATCCAGTCTTTGCTTTCGCAAGGAAAAAAACAATTGGCTCTTGGCTTCAATTTTACTTACAGATATATAGATGACTTGCTTTCAATTAATAATCCTTCATTCGCGGATTACCTTAGCATCATCTATCCAAGTGAACTTGAGGTCAAAGAAACCACAGAAAGTAGTAATTCTACTTCGTATTTAGATATTATGTTGTTTTTCGACATTAATGGTCAATTGAACACCTCACTCTATGACCAACGTGACGATTTCAATTTCGCTATCATAAACTTTCCTTTCATAAGTAGCAACATTCCATCATCGCCCGCATACGGCGTATTCATATCTCAGTTAATACGTTATTCCAGAGCATGTTTAAATTATAGTGACTTTGTTCTGAGGGCTAGGCGACTTTCAGTTAAGCTGCTCAACCAGGGTTATATATGTGCTAGACTAGCAACGTCACTGAGGAAACTCTATGGTCGTTACGAGACTCTTATTACTCCATATGATATCTCGTTATCCAGACTTTTAAATGATATTCTGCACTGAGACCGATTCCGATCATTTTACACAGATTTGACACCTTCTAAACGAGAAGGTTACCTACTTCGACTTCTCCATATATAAATACATATGGAATTTACACGATCTGACTCTTTCTGCTGGGTATATGTGACGGGTGTTGCTAGTAAGCAGGAGATGCTCACTCTCCCCGGGCACCTGATCTCACTCCATCACAGGGGTTCACATATGCTCTTCAAGTAGACATATTTTGTTATTTTCCATTTGTTTTTCATTTTCAATGATTTTGTATGTCCTCTGGTTTTATGATTTTTGGACTTGTGCTTTGGATTTATCCATCATCTTTACATGTACTTCAAATTATCAGTTATTAAATTTAGTAAATCACTCTAAAACTAAGGATTATCTCCCTCATGCATAGCTGTGTCCTTAGATAGATTCTTTTGATCACTTTTCGGTCATTTCGGTTCAATACTGCTCTTCAAATACCAAATTCTAATCATTTGATCACGAGCATCACTGAAGAGACATAAGTTGTCGAAATGCGCATATGGTGCACTAAATTATAAAGTATATATTGTCTATATTCTGACTTTGTAAATGTTCTTTAGGGTAAACTATGTGAATTTTATGCAATTTTGGCACCATATCAAAGTAAATAATTAAGAAATAAAGTGACAAAACAGATATGAATTTATGGCTTTGTTCTTCAGAAGACGAAAAAAACCCTGTGTCATTATTGAAAAAAGCCCCCCCCCCCCACCCCCCTACTCAGCTTCTGGATCCGCATGGGGTGAAAAAGTATTTCGGTATCAAATTTGATATCCATTGTCAAAAACTGCAAAGTTGGGCCATTTTTTATTTGGGCCGTTATGGTGTGGGCCGTTTTTGTCTTGGGCTGTTTTGACTATAACAATTTAATTTTTATGTCATTATACCTTTTCGTGATTCATGTCACTTCAGTGACAGGTGCTGTGACCCCTACAAACATAAAGTTTTGCTAAAAGTTAATAGATCTGTTCCTTATACCCATATTTATTTTACAGTAGCATACAATAACACATAAAATTCATTTTGAAATTTCACAAAGAACTGTACTTAATACAAAAGCACAAAGTAAAAATTGAGTATATACATTGCAAATTAAAATGTCTGCAAAGTTAATATTTTAGGAAATAAACGACGATGAGTTTGTATAGTGTGACTGAGCTATGAACTATTTGTCAAAAAGCTACACAGAGGCATACGAAATTACCGGTTTTATCATTTGGGCTTTTTCGAAAAGAGTTTCTGATTCAAGTGAGAAGGAACATGATCAAAAGTAAGATGATGCGATTCTGCTTTATATTCCTTCGTTTTCTTTTTTGTTTTTTGTTTGTTTGGAATTTATTATCATTATTTTTTTTTTTGTGTTGTTTGTTCTTTATTCTTCCTTCGCATCATGTAAGTAGATATCATTTGTAGTTTAACCTCAGTGCTTAACCTATAATATGACATTTTTGAGGGAAAAACAACATTTCTACGAATTATATAATTTATTTAAAAGTATAGGTTAAGATTTCACTATTGGAGACAAATAACTTTTTTGACTGGGCAAGTTTTGTTAGTCAAAATCAGGGTAAGAATTGTTTCATTGTTCCCCTACCCCTTCTCCACCTCCACGAATATAAAAGAATATGGTTCCTAATGTACTCGTTCGTTTGTCAAAAGCTGTGGAAGTCCTCGGTAGTGCATTTGTAAGCATGACAGGCATGGACGGAGTTTACCCCCGAAATATTAAATTTATGGTGTTGTCGTTAACATTGAAAGTATGGAGACTTCATAAATTCGCTAATCGGGTATTGTAGCATGTTTCCGGCGATTTGCCAAATATGGGCAATGCAATGCAATGCATGTACACTTTACAGATGTAGAATTGTAACGTGTATATTCTGCAAAAGCGTTAAATGGAAGTATCTAGAACTGCAAACTACGCTTGTGTTATAGTAAAATGTACATTCAAATATGCATAAATACAAGCTTAATGTTGCACCGGAGTGGTTTTGCACAGTTTAAATTGCCCATGAAAGTGCATATGTAAAACATACAACTGCGATTAGTACAAGAGTAAATAATACATTTGTACAAAGTACATGTACATGTGTACACAATACATCTTCAACGTAAATTTACATCTCTACATGTCTGTATTTTTGACAACGAATACTCTCCATAGTAAAACAGCTCTATATTCCTTGATGATGGACTTTCAAATGTACAAGCATTTTATTGGAAATATACATTTTTTTGCCATCTTGCAAAACCAAATGCGCAAAGAATGTTTGTGTACGTCTCATCGGAAGTCAAAAAATACATTGTGATCGAATTAGCATACGTTGGTCATCATTTAGCAAGCTCTTCAAACCTTTCATTCAGTTGACCATTTTCAACTGCTGTGCATATCTTATTGCATTGTCTACAAATTCGTTTTGCTGTTGATTTGTTTCTTGTGAGGAACTTAATATTATTCTAAATTCATAGCTGTGCACCATATGCGCATTTCGACAAGTTATGTCTCTTCAGTGATGCTCGTAGCCGAATGATTGGAATTCTCAAAATATATAAAAGTTATGAAAAGCAGTGTTGAAGCTAAAATGACCGAAAAGTGAACCAAAGAATCTATCTAAGGACAGAGCTATGCATGAGGGAGATACACCTTAGTTTTAGAGTGATTTACTTAATTTGATGACTGAAAATTCGAATTATATATTTCATGTCAGTACAAAAGCACTGAAAACTAGACATGATGCCCTCGGGAGCTATCAGTCCACCAGCAGTCACACCGGTCTAGTGGTTATAATAAATAGAGAACATATATACCTATTAATTTTGTGCACCATATGCGCATTTCGACAAGTTATGTCTCTTCAGTGATGTCCGTAGCCGAATGATTGGAATTCTCAAAATATATAAAAATATGAATAGCAGTGTTGATGCTAATATGACCGAAAAGTGAACCAAAAAACTTTATCTAAGGACAGAGCTATGCATGAGAGAGATGTAGGTTGAGAATGCTTCGACAACATATTTCTGCTGAAACACAGAAACTGCTAATTACTCCATTTGAATAACAAACTGAAAAACACTTATTTCTTATTTTGTTTTATGCCGAAACATTCTCCGTCTGATGCACTTCAGCAGTTTCATGTGTTTCTAAGGATTTATATGAAGAGAAAAAGCATCACATTGTTCTTAGCAATGGAAAAAATAACAGGAATTAATGAGTATGAAGGGTCCTCATTAGTCTTGTTAGAAATAGTTCCAAATGGCATCTTCGATTCTAGAAACTCAGATAAGGTGAATAAATTTATATGTCCTTTCTCCTGTGTAATGACTGACGCTCTGGGTATTTCTCTCCAGTCGCAATATTTTACGCATGGCATGTGACAAAATTTTATCTTCAAAATTCATATCTGATATTTTATTGACGCCTTTAAAACGGTGACAATTCACCTCTTGTTTGGGCGTGTTTACTTTGACTACAGCACATTAGCAGCCTGCTACTCCTGATTCTCTTATTATTGATCCCTACATATCACATTGTTTTCTTATATTTCTTCCACTTACCACACACATTCTCAAGTTGCGAGTTGACTAACTTTACGCAGCCTAAATGCATGCATGAGGTATATTGAAACTTTACTTTTCATAAATCCAAAGTATTGATAATACGTCGATTCCGAGATGTCGAATTACGTCATAATTATCAGGTGACTTTCATCACCACGTGATCAAATTTTAGGCACAATTTGTACAAAATGGCGGACGACGCATATCGATACAAAAGCATCCAGGAATTAAAAGAATTTTTGAAGGACAGAGGTATACAAACATCGTTTCAGCGGAAAAACTCTTTAATACGGCTTGCCGATGCAGCGTCTGAATTAAATCTAGCATCTGAAGGTGATGATGAAGAAACCTATGAAACAGAGAAGGAAAAACATCGCACAATCGAGACCAAAGACGAATGTGGTACAACATGGACAGTTATTTTGCCTCATGTGCAGTCAGTAGATGAGTGGCAAAAACATTTAAAAACATTACCACAATTAGAAACTGGCGATATAATGGTTTATCTAATGACTGAGTGTTCTTGGGACAAATCAAGGTTGAAATTCTATAAGCGGGACAAAGGTTATAAACTTTTTCTCCAACGCCATATTGATGAGGTTGTGATAAAAAGACTGGAGCATAGCCATGTATATGTCAAGTGTGTGTATACGCCAGAGACAACGAAAAAAGAGGAGTTACTGGCTCAGTTATATGGCAGAAGTCACCATGGAGCTATACAATACATGAATATAAATAATATACTAGAACATATGACACATTACAAAAATATTTGATTGTAGTTCAATTACGATACCGACTTAGGACGGTCATTTAATTTGACAAAAGCCAAACAAATGGTGTGGTTAACCGGTTTACGGGCCCACCTTCCCACTCACCGTAACAGCAGAACAATCAAAAGACGTACATTTAAAAATTTATAAATCATTCTCCATGTAAAGAACAAGGGTCAACAGGTATCGCATATTGAGAGGTCATCAAAAAATATAAACACGTAAGGTATTGTAAGACACATAATGGCATAAAAATATATGCGACATCAACATGATAAACCGTGCTCTGCCAGTCTGAAAGCGAACTAAGACCCTAGATCTGTAGGAGTCCCGACTAACAGTCAGAGGGGACGAGGTTCAGGACCATGTCTTCTCTGAAAGAGGTTTGGACAAGATGAAAAACCTTAGACAACTTGGATCTTGATGGACAATGATGCCACGGTGAAATCTGGTGGTTGCACATGTGTTACGTAAGTGCTCAATTAATAATTATATAGATAAATACTGTGCATACTACTTTGTTTGTGTGTGAGAAAAACTGTGGATTTTATTTATGCTCAAAGATTCGGGAGCATATTAAGTCTATGGCCTATCTGTTTGTCTATTTGTCAGTGCTGTACTAAAACACAAGACTAAAGTAATATTTTTTATTTTATTTTTTAACCAATACCTTACGTGTTTATATTTTTATGACCTCTCAATATGCGATACCTGTTGACCCTTGTTTTTTACATGGAGGATTATTTATAAATTTTTAAATGTACGTCTTTTGATTGTTCTGCTGTTACGGTGAGTGGGAAGGTGGGCCCGTAAACCGGTTAACCACACCATTTGTTTGGCTTTTGTCAAATTAAATGACCGTCCTAAGTCGGTATCGTAATTGCACTACAATCAAATATTTTTGTAATGTGTTAAATGTTCTATTATATTATTTATATTCATGTATTGTATAGCTCCATGGTGACTTCTGCCACATAACTGAGCCGGTATCTCCTCTTTTTTCTTAACCATGCCAATAAAAGACACTGGTTTGGGATGAGTTTTCAGATGGATCAAGTTAATCGCAAACGAGGTCATCCATTGTATGCAACAAAACCTTCTGTTTCACTTGTGGAGAGGGGCACTAGACAAAATTGCAATATACGAAACAAAAACATAGAAGAATACAAAACATCATACAAAGACAAAAGTACACACACATCAACTTTTTAAACCGGTTAACCACACCATTTGTTTGGCTTTTGTCAAATTAAATGACCGTCCTAAGTCGGTATCGTAATTGCACTACAATCAAATATTTTTGTAATGTGTTAAATGTTCTATTATATTATTTATATTCATGTATTGTATAGCTCCATGGTGACTTCTGCCACATAACTGAGCCGGTATCTCCTCTTTTTTCTTAACCATGCCAATAAAAGACACTGGTTTGGGATGAGTTTTCAGATGGATCAAGTTAATCGCAAACGAGGTCATCCATTGTATGCAACAAAACCTTCTGTTTCACTTGTGGAGAGGGGCACTAGACAAAATTGCAATATACGAAACAAAAACATAGAAGAATACAAAACATCATACAAAGACAAAAGTACACACACATCAACTTTTTAAACCGGTTAACCACACCATTTGTTTGGCTTTTGTCAAATTAAATGACCGTCCTAAGTCGGTATCGTAATTGCACTACAATCAAATATTTTTGTAATGTGTTAAATGTTCTATTATATTATTTATATTCATGTATTGTATAGCTCCATGGTGACTTCTGCCACATAACTGAGCCGGTAACTCCTCTTTTTTCTTCCATAGTTATTCCTTTACCCAATGTAATGTACTGCCATAATCTGATAATAGGTCATTCATGTACAAAAATCAGATGAGTGAAATCTTTTTTACCTATAATGCTTCAGCTTAAAAAAAAACAAATTATTCATGATTTTAATATTTTAATCTTGAGGTAACCTTTCATAACAAAGCAATTATTTCACTTCATAGTTGAAAACTAATAAATAGTTTTTACTGGACGAAAATTCACAGGAGTAATCTCCCATTGTCATCCATATTTTGGGTTAAACTTTCAAAATATAAGTTGCTTACAAATCAATAAATATTAAGACATAATTCATTTTGAAACTGTTAATTTTGGTGCAAAATTATGAAAACCCTTTTCAAACAGAGATCATTAAATAATTTTTTTGGGTAAGTTTTACTAGCCCAATTATAAATCTTAAATTCTTGTGGGTTGGCACATGTAGAATTGAAATTGAATTGTTTCTATTTTATTTCAGTGATGATTGAAGCTGCAAACATTGTGTTGCCTTTTTGTTTGCAATTCAGAGTTTCTCTGAGCGACACAGCGATAGAGGTGCAGAGGTATGTACAGACAGACAGTGCTCCTGCGACAAACCCAGACGAACTTCTCACCCTGTGAACGTTCAAAACCTTACTTATCGCAAAAATATGGATAAAAAAGACAACTATGTACCAATATCAACACAGAGACATATTCCGCATGATGATATCCGAAGTCCCTGTACAAAGCTTGTAAAAAGTACGGCTCTGTGTTTATTCATACATTAGAACCTCCATCAGGTGATAGTGAGGAAGAAGAATCAGCTCAACCCCTACCACTACCAGACATAAAACAAGTAACATCAAGAGGATGCAAAGAAAGCTATTGATTTCATTCAAAGTGAAAATAAGGATCAATCAGATTCTGATTTGTGGTTTAAATACAGACAAGGTAGGATCAGTGCTTCAGCTATGGGATCTGTGGTAAATTGCAGGATGGATAAACTGGAACAAAACAACCATATTGTCAAGAAAATTAATGGACTTTCAAACCAGTTTTCTACTGCCGCAACCGATTATGGGAAGGCTATGGAGAGCGTGGCTCTAAATCAGTACTATACTAAATATTGTAAAGATCATGTAAAGTAAACATGATGGATAAATCCAAACCACAAGTCCAAAAATCATGAAACCAAAGGACATACAAAATCAGTGAAAATGAAAAACGAATGGAAAATAACAAATTATGTCTACTTGAAGAGCATATGTGAACCCCTGTGATGGAGTGAGATCATGCTAGCAACACCCGTCACATATACCCAGTAGAAAGAGTCAAATCGTGTAAATTCCATATATATTTATATATGGAGAAGTCGAAGTAGGTAACCTTCTAGTATAGAAGGTGTCAAATCTGCGTAAAATGATCGGAATCGGTCTTAGTCCAGAATATCATTTAAAAGTCTGGATAACGAGATATCATATGGAGTAATAAGAGTCTCGTAACGACCGTAGAACTTCCTCAGTGACGTTGCTAGTCTAGCACATATATAACCCTGGTTGAGCAGCTTAACTGAAAGTCGTCTAGCCCTCAGAATAAAGTCATTGTAATTTGAACATGCTCTGGAATAACGTATTAACTGAGATATGAATACGCCGTATGCAGGCGATGATGGAATGTTGCTACTTATGAAAGGAAAGTTTGTGACAGCGAAGTTGAAATCGTCACGTTTGTCATAGAGTGAGGTGTTCAATTGACCATTAATGTCGAAAGATAACATAAAGGCTAAGAAAAGTAGATCTGGTCTTTGTGTCAGTCAGACACATCCTTTTATCGCTGCATCTCCAGACAGCTTTATTTCATGTGATTGTTGTGGAAAAGGCCTGGTTGAGATAAAATGCTCATTCACCCAACGACACAAATATGTGGAAGATATTGACAGCTGTCATATAAATTTCTCTGAAGGACAAATGAGACTGAAAAAGACATCATCATAGTATGCACAGATTCAAACCCAACTATTTTGCACACAGCTCCCTTGGTGTGACTTTATGTTTTTTACACGTAAAGACTTTTGTGTGGAAAGAATTATATATAATGATGGATTCTTCGATTCTTTCAAACTCTTGCATTTTTTTTAATTCTTGAAAGAATAAAAAAAAAAGGGTCAAACTAGAAAATAAAAAATTTATTCCATCGAGATGTATTTCTTATTCTTGAAATATTACACAGAATAAAAAAAACATTGAGAAAATTGAATCAACTGTCTACAATGTATGAAACATTCCATCAGTAGATACTATAGGTCAAGGTCACAAATTCATTATTATGACATTAATACACATTTTCCCCGCTATTCTACGAAACGCGGGAAAATATTACAACACAGTAAACAGTAGATGCGGTCGTGAGTTATGAACTGTATTTATTTTGATATAGACATATACGTTTTTATAACAGATTTCAAAGTGATGAAAGTTTATGAATACATACTTTGCAGACTTTTAAAATTTTATTTTCCCCTTCTTCTTCCTCTTCCTCTTTTTGCTCCCAGAGGGGAGGTCGCAATAAGCAGTAAGAGAACTTGCATTTAAGTACAACAATCTACCTCGTATCTGAATAAATATTTTGACTAACTAAATCTATTTCACTATGATTCATACAAGGGTCTTACCATACAATATGAGATGAACGAGTGTAAACGAAACAGGTCAGAATTTTTGGATCGTGCGAAATATTTGATACGGTAATCGTCATGTTTTATATTAACTTATTTTGTACTCGACGTTACTTTAAGACAGGTTATCTACTCGTTAAGGAAATGTACTTTTTATTATACATTTCTGTGTTGTCCCTCCATAGATTTACGTGCTAGTATACATGTCCAGGACGTGCAGTAAATAACACCTCATAATTCTTATTTCAAACGACTTAAAGTAAGTTCGATCTGAGAATTTTTTTTTTCAATATTTCATTCCAGTTTCTTCTAAACTTGATTTAATATATTTACTTTTATACATTTTGAATATGACAAAAAGTTTACGTAAATTTTAAACTGTCATCATACTACTACTAGAAACACAGAGTGTATAAATATGGTTTCGGTATGACCCAAAAATTTCGCGAGATACTAATTTGAATACGAGAAAATAAGTTACCGTGAAAATTTGTACTTCAAAAAATGGGGACCAAACTGTTATTAATATCATCCCCGTTTCTCACTGGAACTTCTAGGGGAAAAACGAGTAGAAATCCAGGGGATCGACTACAAACTCAAATTACGGGTATGTACAATTTAAAAACCCTAATTGAAAAAGCCCATGATTTCGTTATGTCAGTGGTCTCACACATTTGTCAATAGGTAACAAGCAATTATCAACGCGTAAATGAATGCAGCATATGGTAATCAACGCTATTGTGCGTCTCCGTATTCCCGTAATTATTTTGTTTACATACTTATTTATTGTTTTAAGGTCTTTTCGCTGGGCCAGCAGACGGAGTGTTCCTTTCAATGCTCATTTATGGCGGGGAGACTGATGTGGCCCCCCGAGGTTCCGATTATTCTCCGAATTCCACATAACTCATTTCGAAAACCGCTGGACAAACGGGGAAACAATGATTTAGTATGTTGAAAAAATTATATGCCTGTATGTGTCGAATATAATTTAGGAATTTTATCTGCCGTTTGGTAAACAAGAGGCCCAAGTGGGCCTATATGGCTCACCTGAGTACCTAGATGATCAGTCATGCAGGAAGGAAGAATTCATTTATTTTTGCACTACTGTGACTAAGTCAACACAAATGTTGAAAATATTTTAAATTTTATTTCCGACCAGAATAAAAAACAACACGTTTTTGCACATCCATTCAGGTGATTTTGATATTAAGAATTTGCTTTGTCTCTGCAAGATGTGATTCAGGGCAACAAGTTAGTTATTTTCTTTAAGTGGGGCCTTTTGTTGACTGATTTCAAGTCTGAGTCATGAATTGTTTCCAATATTGTCCAGATCTAACTTAAAATTGCCTAATTTCATTTGTTGAGTGTTGGGAAACATCTAAAAACTTATTTAGATGTGTAAAGAAATGAAAAAAATTGACCACAGCTGGATTTGAACCGCTACTCTCCATATTTTAAGTACCAAGTGATATATGTACCTTTGTGAAACCTAGTTTTTAGACATGGTGGCATTATCTGTTAACCAATTTGGATGAAATTTACAAAATTGATAGAGTACCCATAGTACTTCATGTATTCTATGTTTCATTAAAATCTTTCTGTGGTATAACAGCAGAAATTAAAAATGTGAAGAATTGTTCCTATACACCCTCATTTGGAGTCTTAAAAATTCATAGAAAATCCAAAAATTGAGATATTGACAAAATTCTTTAAAAGTAACATTCCTTACCATAATTATGATCACAATGGTCCATAAGAAATCATCATTATCAATTAACTAGGAAATATGAAATCACCAAGTCCAAACAAATGTCGAAAAAAATTCTAAAATTTGATTTTGGAAGGGAACCAAAATAACAATACGTCTTCACTCATCCCTCTAGATCATTTCTATGCATTCTGTTTGTTTCTGTATATAGCCCGTATGAGGAAGAATATTGTCAAAGGAGAGTACTCTTTTGTGACCTAATTTTGACTATGGTGGCGCCACCTGTCTGGTCTGGACGAAAACAACAGAATTTGAAGAGGATCATAAGTGATTTATTTCGACCAAGATTTATTAAAATCCTTCCAACAGTTTTGCAGAAAAAGTTGAAAATGTGAGAAATAGCCAACCCCCCTTTTTTGGAAGTCTTAAAAAATTCATAAAAAATCCAAAAATTGCGATATTGACAAAATTCTTTCACAACGATATTCCTTACAACAATTATGATCAATATAGTCATTAAGAAATCATCAATATCAATTAACTGAAAAACATGACACTTTTCTGCATTGAAATTACTAAGTCCAGAAACACGTCAAAAAGCGTAAAGTTCTATTTGACGGATCTTAACCCCGAACACAATTTTTGATAACCCATCTTTATAGATTGTTGAAATGCAATTAGTTTTCCCATTTATGTACTGGTTCTGGAGGAGAAGATGCTTAAAGAGGAGTACCGTTTTGTGCACTTTTGGTCCCGTCCTGGATCCACCCCTGAGGGAATCTAGTTCCCAAACACAATTTTAGTAGGGGACCTTGAGTACATCATTTATACAAAGTTTGATCCAAATCTGCTATGTAGTTCCCGAGAAGAAGTCGAAAATGTGAAAAAAGTTAACGACGGACGGACGACGACGGACGACGGACGGCGCACTATGACTATAGCTCACTTGAGCCTTTTGCTTTTTTGCCTTTTGCTCAGGTGAGTTAAAAAGAGCTCTTGTCATTTACGTCTGCTTTCTTTAACAAATTACAGATAATATCCGTTCAAGTCCAAACGTCTTTTTTACTCAACAATTCCGTTGATTACACCGACAAGCTACAAGCCGTGGATTTCAGCGGAAACAAGAGCAGTAATACATATAGGTAAGCTGATTCACAGAAATGCGGATATACCTTGTCATCTGCCCAATTGTTTGACGGCAATCGTTTTCATTTCATAGATAAAAATATGGGTTTTTTTTCTCCTTTTTTGAAATCGCGAAAAAAATGATATTCGCGAATATTTTCGGTTATTCGGTAATTTAATTTTATGGACGTTTGAAAAGGTACCGGTGTTGTAAAGTAGGCTTTCTCTGTCGATACCCCCCTCCCCCCTCCCGGAAAAGGGACTCTAGGGTAGAATTTCGCCCGGGGGAAATCTGCTCTAGAGTAGCCCCCCCCCCCCCCCCAGAAAAAAAAAGCTACTCTAGAGTAGAGTTCCCAGTGGGAAAATCTGTTGTAGGGTATTTTTATCGAGTGGCGGTTTTTATCTACAGGAAGTTACAAAGTAGGGTCTCTCCCGGAGTAGAATCACCCCGCCATTCTCTTACATAACATCACGCCATGGTATCATTGATTTCGAGGTCGTTTGTTCGATGATAATTGTGCAAATAGGATAGTGTGCAGACATATATTGCACCATTATCACCGCGCTTATATTGTTCCATTGTTTGATTGTGTTTGAAATATGTTTGCACGTAGCAAAGTGTGTGTGTGTGTGGGAAGGGGGGGGGGGGGTAAGTCCGCTACACCAACCATCCCATGACACCATGTTCTGCTTTACAAAAATGTATCAGTTGCTGAAGTGTCGCGATGCCGAATGCAAAGCCGCGTTCTGCGAGATCTGATGTCATACTGTTTACACAAATGGCGAAATGAGGGTATTGTCGTGTTTGCCGATAAAACGACAGCTTGAAGGAGTTACAGACCTGATCTGGAAAAGACATCGCAATGATCGAGTAAGTTAAAAATTCATTTTTCGGATTATAGGTTGCAACTTTGCTGGGTAAACGTTTATTTGTCGCCAGAGGCTTGTGCATCCCGATACCGGCTGGTATCGCTGAAATTCCAACTTTTGATGAACAAAGTTTCTCTGACCCTCTCCCACAAACCGTCAATATCAAAAGTGGGAGAGGGGCAGAGAATCGTGGACTAGCACAAACGGGAAACAATCGAAATCTCGGCAAAAACAGTTGGAACAGCACTTTTTACACCATTCAAATCTATTTATATTTATTTATTTTTTGATTAATGTAGTCACTTGCTTGGAAGACGATTTTATGAGAAATAAACTGCATTTAAGTACGTGAAGCAGATTATAAGATAATTTCGATTTTAAATGTTCCGTTGTTCTCTTATAATGGTCGGGAATCTTAACAAAACAATACAAGGGTAACTTTTATAGCACCTCACTCATATTTCAGGCATATGGTAACGTCATCGGCCCAATGGATTGCATACAAATTTATACCATTTCAACGGTGAGGAATGCTTTACGCGCAACTCCTGACATGACACGGACCTCTGTTTGTACTGTAATCCGAAAGACAGAACACCGGTATGCCCATGGCAGAAGTCAAACCCGTGTGGAGCACCCCATCCACTGAGCCATATCTGCTTCATTTTAAAGCAAGAATGGGAATAGAAAATATGATATTCAGAATAATGAGGTATGATAGGATTATAAGAACTATGGAGATCGTGGAGAAATTTGGCGAAAAAACGTTAAAAAAAGCTTGCTACTAGCGTTTGTATTAAAATGTGTGATACAGAAGCATTATGATTTCGATGTCAATAAATGAACGAGAAAGAAAATTAACAGTAATATTCTATTAAAAAATGTTTTAATTTCTGCATTTTCCGTCGACTCCTCTGTATTGGATGAATTCAGCCAACGTCTTATGCTCATAACTGATGCAGTAATTTTGTTGTTGAAGTTTTGCATTTTATTTTTTAAGATTAAAAAATGGGGGATTACTATACATTTATGAATTTCTCTTGATTAATATTTATTATTTTATTTTTCATACAGACCAATTCTGGCGTGATGACGGTTACTGGTTCTAACCCCAATGTTGTAGGCAAAAATTATTAATTTCATATACCTAAATAGGTTTTAAACTGTAAAGCAGCAATGAGTTAATTATATTAGAGTAAATCCTGACTTTTTCAAACATTTTTGTGTCCTCCTTTTGATTTACTCTATATATAGTTTTTAAGCAGCCATTAAGTATATATTTGCCACATCTGTTGCAAAGAATATATTTGAAAGGGGTATTCTTATCTTAGCTTCTTTTTCTTCTAATTTATATATAGGTCGGTTTTGGCATTAGTTAGAAAAAGACATTTGTAAGAGAAAACTGTTCAAACCCCTCTAAAGACAACGTTCTTTTTTTTTATTTACAACAAAACTAGATCTTAATATTTTTCAGAAAAATTAGACTGAAAAAAATTAGAATTTAATCTTTTTCACAAATGTATATATAATTTTCTTGATTTTTTTAATGTAGAGAATTATCGTAATAGTGTTTTGTTAGTTGTCAATCTCACGATAGGGAAGAGAGTATATATTTGCGATTTTTCCCAAGCAGTCATTTGCTTGTGAATGGAAAATATAATCCCTCATGTACTTCTTCTTGTATTTTATTTTTTCTGTCGTCTTCTCGCTTTTATATTCATTTTTCAATATTGTTTTATACGCTAGTGGAAATAACTCGTATCAATGTATAGCTTACCTGCAAACCGCCAAAGAATAGGCTAACTTTATCATTTCGGTAATTTCTGTACGATACCCATATCTTTGGATTATATACTTCACAGCAATCCATTATATTATTATATTAGTAGTTTTCGTAACCTAACTAGTCCTGCGTGTCAATCAGTTAACGTACTCGGTTTATTCAACAAAATCCAGAAGAGGCATCGAAGTCATGGTACACGCAAATACAACAAATCTGAAATACATAATATTTCCTTTGATGCTCTTTTGCCATTTGTAAATAAACCTTTGGGCCTTCACCACATTCGTACAAAACTTTATTCTATTTCACTCAGAAAATTAGACGAAATGTACGTATCGTCCAGACACCGTATATACTGATATAAGCTTTGCAGAGTATAGACTAGATGGCATTATTATGGACATATTGACCGCTAGACTTTTTCGTCCCGTCAAGTCAGATATATCTATGGAAAAATCTAATCGCCCTTTCATCAAAATTAAATTTGCAAATAAAGGCATTGATTATTTAAAGTTTGGCCAAATTTTAAATCATAAGTCTGTTTTAGAGAAAATACCTCCATATTTCAAAAACGAAGATCCGCCATGTATTTCCCATAGCTACACACCATCAGTTGCATCCAACATTTATAATTACAAAGGGTTTCTACAGTGTCTTGATCTTAGCAACTCTGCATGCCATCCTCAACCGTGTGCATGTTCCTCATCTAATTTTGTATATTCTCCTTGTGGTCATGTCATTACTGGTGATCTTGATATTGTTAAAAACACTAAATTAAGAGAACTTTTACTTAAAGGTCCAAAGTACAGAGAACCCAGATCATTCACATGGAGCCAAAATTTTGAGAATATTATGAGCTGCTGCGAGGAATATGCCACACGATCGGCAAAACAATGAGGAAGTACAGGTCAACACTCTTTCGGAATGGATAAAATCTATTGCAGTACTGCTGAGATCAAAACTTAAAAAATTACAAGGCTCTGTAAACACCAGATTCGAATCTCTTTTTAACGATCCTGATGTTGTCAGAGAACTTACCTTCCTCCAAGAACATTATATCATTACACCAGCAGATAAAGCATCTAATAATTATACATTTACTTGTAAGAAATATTACTTTGACAGCCTATTGAAAGAATTAGGATTAAATTCAGCTTCAGGAAATCCTACTTATACTCTCACGAACTTTTCGGTTTCGGAAGTACTTGAGAATCATAAATCTGTGCTCAGTACGTTTGGTATTGACTCAAATAAATTAACGTTAGAACTTCCATATTTGTACTGCAATCCAAAAATGCACAAAAATCCTTACAAACAATGCGTTATCGCTGGTTCCTCGAAGTGTTCCAGAAAATCTGTATCGATGCTACTCACAAAAATATTATCAGAAATTAAATCTGGCCTTCATAGATATTGCGAAACAGTATATTCAAGAAGTGGAGTTAATCAAATGTGGATCCTTAAAAATCCCAAAAGAGTTGTTAGAACATCTAAAATCAAAAAGTTTTACTAAAATTCACTCCATCA
Organism: Pteria penguin; assembly: GCA_035048485.1. NCBI lineage: Eukaryota > Metazoa > Mollusca > Bivalvia > Pterioida > Pteriidae > Pteria > Pteria penguin. The sequence goes on along the minus strand of CM068582.1, from coordinate 43,562,553 downwards.
TGTCTTTTGACTTTTCAACTCTTTACACAACGATCCCTCATCAAAAATCAAAAGACAAATTAGCGGAAATTATTCAAAATGCATTTAGTAGTAAAAACGGAAGCCGCAAATTCAAATATATAGTTATAGGCCATGATAAAACTTACTTTGTTAGGGAAAATTCTGATTCCAAAAATAAATACACTGAAACAGCTGTCATCCAGATGTTGAACTTTCTTATCGATAACATTTTTGTGGTGTTTGGAGGAAAGGTTTTTCAACAAATTTTCGGCATTCCAATGGGCACTAACTGCTCCGCTTCTGGTTGACATATTACTTTACTCATACGAAGCTGAATTCATTCAGTCTTTTGGCTCTTGGCTTCAATTTTACTTACAGATATATAGATGATTTGCGTTTAATTAATAATCCTTCATTCGCGGATTACCTTAGCATCATCTATCCAAATGAACTGGAGGTCAAAGAAACCACAGAAAATAGTAATTCTACTTCGTATTTAGATATTATGTTGTCTTTCGACATTAATGGTCAATTGAACACCTCACTCTATGACAAACGTGACGATTTCAATTTCGCTATCACAAACTTTCCTTTCATAAGTAGCAACATTCCATCATCGCCCACATACGGCGTATTCATGTCTCAGTTAATACGTTATTCCAGAGCATGTTTAAATTATAGTGACTTTGTTCTGAGGGCTAGGCGACTTTCAGTTAAGCTGCTCAACCAGGGTTATATATGTGCTAGACTAGCAACGTTACTGAGGAAGTTCTACAGTCGATACGAGACTCTTATTACTCCATATGAAATCTCGTTATCCAGACTTTTAAATGATATTCTGGACTGAGAGCGATTCCGATCATGTTACACAGATTTGACTCCTTCTATACTAGAAGGTTACCTACTTTGACTTCTCCATATATAAATACATATGGAATTTACATGATTTGACTCTTTCTACTGGGTATATGTGACGGGTGTTGCTAGCAAGCAGGATATGCTCACTCTCCCCGGGCATCTGATCTCACTCCATCACAGGGGTACACATATGCTCTTCAAGTAGACTTATTTTGTTATTTTCCACTTGTTTTTCATTTTCACTGATTTTGTATGTCCTCTGGTTTCATGATTTTTAGACTTATGGTTTGGATTTATCCATCATCTTTACCTCCTCCATAAGATATGCTATATATGCCACTAAATCTGCTTCTGACAGCATGGTAATTACTAAGCCGTAAATAGTGGCTCTATATGAATGATAGGGCCACAATTCCTTACTTTGCATGTAATATCTAAAACATTAAGCAAGCGATCGGCAATAATAACTTACCCGCGATGTGTCGTCTGTAGACTCCATACCCATTTTTCCCAACTTGTTTCAAATTTGCCGGTTTGTTAATATGTAGTCTGAATCATCCACATGTTTGTTTCTGCTAACGAGGTGCAATTACGCAAACGTGGAGATGATTCAACCTACATATAAATAAATCAGCAAATTTGACACAGGTTAGGAAAACAAAAAGTGTGTGGAGGTTTCATGTACACAAAACAATGTCCAGCACAAAACACAAATACACATATTCAACGTACAGTAAAATGCAAATACACATATACAATTACATTCTTCACAGCCGATGCATAAACAAAAGTAAAGTAAAAAATGCTAATACATATATACAATGTACAGTTCAAAATCCACATGCTGCACAACAGATATATGAAACACTGTACAATACAAAAATGAAAATTCTTGAAATTTGACCTACTAGACAAAAGCTTTAACCTGGATCAAACTCTAAAACTATCAGAGACACGGCTTATATATATAAGAGTCCGTCTACAATTCCTCGGCATTTTTTCTCCACCAGCACTTGACTTAGCTTTTGAAATTTGCTCATTTGTCTTGATAAGATGTTTTTGATTTCTGTCATTATTGTATTTTGAAAATCCGTAATTGTATTTTGAATTCCTATTCACACTTGTCATTTCCTTTCCGTGTCAATTTTAAGGAAATCATAATCTGATAAAAATGACCACATTTATTACACTACACTAACTGCTGGTTTTCCTTGCATTTGATTGGCTGATACCAATGACAATAACTATAAAATGAAAACTACATATGGAACATGAATATAAAGTTTCCCACTATACGAAAAGTTGGAAAATATCAATAGTCGCATTATACAATAGAAAAAAAAATTAGTCAGGATATATTTAAATAAATTCCCTTACTTTAATATAGTCTGTAATGGTACGCCATAAAACAGTTGTGTGTTGTAGTGAATAAGGAAGTAAAACATAATATTTCTACGGTTTTAATGTTATAACGAAAAGTGATATATTCTTAGCCAGAGTACGAGTATTTCAAAGGATTTTATTAACACTAAAACATTAATGTGACTTTTACGATCATTAACTGAAAACCATCAACTGTTGAAAAGATAAATTTTCTGAATCGAACAAAACTACTAAATACATCGGAGGTGTTACTGATTTTCTGTTTACGTAGGCATGTTTTCTTTTGAAGTTAAGAAGCTGCTTTTATTCCTAGTGTGTGTTCAAGGTACAGAAGGTATGTAGATAGTATTTATCTAATCTTCTTTTCGTGTGAATATTATGGAACTCCATATCCAGTTTTGTCTTCAAGGGTTTGGTCTATCAGTTGAACCTTAATATTCTAGTCAGTGTACGGGAAACATGTCTTGACCTCAAACAAATTGAAAAAGAAATGATTTTTGCATTATGAATATCTTGAAATCTTTCAGTATAACAGAAAAAAGTTTACGAAAATCGACCTTCGGAAAGGAAACACCAGGTTTTGAGGCAAAAATTTTAATTTGAGTGAAAAATCATGAATTTTAAGAAAACCACAATATATTACAAGATATTACTGGTTTCTATTCTGTATTTCACTATCATGACAAATATGTGTATGCTAAAACATATAATTAAGAAACACAAGCACACAAAGTTAAATGCATTAGCTTTCGTGGATAAAAATGCCGCTTTGGTGAGAAAAAATAAGAATAACAAATTTACTTGTACCACAATGGACATATATGTCCTTGGCAATAATTGATAAAAATGGTGCCCACTGCACAGGAATAAGCGTCTCCTGTTCGGCTAACTGCACTGAATTTCAAAACCAGACATTATCAAACATTGATTTCATTAATTGTTGTACAGAATACTAGCAATTGTTAGTTCAATACCGACAGTCTACGATTTTACGTAGCCATATCTTTGGTAAAATAGGTCATTTGGAATTAAACTTGATGTGTAAGTCATAGATATAAAAACCAGAGGCAAAGAAAAAGACATCTCACTCAGCTGCTTGACAAAAGTCCCCACGAAAGTGAAAGTTAACATTAATAATATAAAACGATTTGACCGAAATATCATTTGTAATTGCAAAAAGTCCGTTTCAATATCTGTAGAAACAACAATATAAAGTCTGAAAAACTGATATATTTTTAAAAAATATACCTGAAATTCCTCTACTAAGATATGTCAACAGACAAAAAACGAACTTGATCTGTTACTTTTTTATATTGATGCATATATCAAATCAATATCTTAGCTCAATGTCCGCAATAACAAAAGGGAAAGTCCGAATTACTAGAATGTGTCAGAGAGATAAACAGACAGGCAGATGGCGGAGAAATTTTAATTGATCATAATTTTGTAAATATGGTACATAAAATTATCTTTAAGAAACAATAAATGTTCATCATTCTTCGTCATTACCTCTTTAAGTATATAAACAGCATATTCTTTGACATTGCTCTACCGCCTACAAATGCAACGTCTGCTATGACAATTTGTCTTACAGCTACACCTAATAACATTTAGCAAGTCATATGGTACTGGACCGAGATCTGTTAAAGGCTAGGTATCCATCTCCATCTTTATACCATACATAAATCTCAAGAGTCATACTGAGATAGAAGGTCGCTGTGGTAATTTGCATGTATAACTGAACATCTTTCAGACGACATTTGTCTCGGATAAAAATATGTTGAAATAAAATGGCTTCTAGCAACATACTCATTTTTTTTATACGCCCGTCCAATAGACGGGACGTATTATGTTATGGCGCTGTCCGTCCGTCCGTGCGTCTGTCCGTGCGTCCGTCTGTCCAGGGTCATGTTTTCCGGACTTTTTTTGGACGTCTTTCAAGATATTGCGATGAAATTTGGTATATAGCTTTATTTCAAGCGGCGTCAGTACCAGTTCGAGTTTTATTACAATTGATTTACTTTTGACAGATTTATGGCCCTTGGACTTATGAATTTCAAGATTTTTTCAGAAATTCATTAAAAATCTATTTTATGTCAAAACATTATGAAATTTATCATGAAACAAGTAAAATGTACCAACTATCTCATATGCTACGGGTTTAATATCTTTTTCTTCATTTTTGAGAAATTTATGATTTTAGGGGGGGGGGGGCGGTTGACCATATGTCCTAGGTCATGTTTTCCGGACTTTTTTTGCCGTCTTTCAAGATATTGAGTTGAAATATGATATATAGGCTTATTCGAAGCGGCATCAGTACCAGTTCGAGTTTTGTTACGATTGACATAATTTTGACGGATTTATGGCCCTTGGATTTTGTTTTGAAGATTCATTCAAAATCTAAGTTTTGTAAAAACATTATGAAATTTATTATGAAAGAAGTAAAATGTACCAACCTCCACATATTTTAAAGGTATTGATATCTTTTTCTTCATTTTTGAGAAATTTATAATTTTAGAAGGGGGTGGGGAGGTGTTGGAGGGGGGGAGGCTAGTTCTAAAAAATTTCAAGTTTTTTTTTGCAGGTCAATTTCCAAGATGGGTTGCATAGGACCATTTCTGCAGGAGATATTGCCTTTGGACTTATTCCTATGATAAAATGCTATGAAACGCAATTAACTTCAGTAAACATCAGATGTTTTTCATGAAAATCATTCCAAATGCGAATTGATCCTGTCCCAATTAAGCGACGGGCGTATTATGCCACGCTAGGCGTTGCTCTTGTTATTTCCTATCTTGTATGCAGGATGTTTTTACCTGGGCTGTAAATTTTAATTTACTGAACAACATTCGATCAAATAATTTATCAAATTCGCAGTTCCTAAAAGAAGACAACATTCGAAATGACGGATTCTATCAATATGTCTTTAAAGTGGCACTACGCTTCTCTCCGCTTTTCCCTCCGTTATCGGCTCGAAACTGTTTTTACAAGATTATTGGAAAACCTGGAAAAATTCCATATAATGGTTTAAGTGACTTACATGATGTACCAAATGTAAGCCTTCCTATTAAAACAGTTAATTAATGTTTAAATCTACTATAACATTATATGGGATTTTCCCCAGTCTACAGTGGGGTGAAGAGAATAGTAGCGTACCCTCCTCTCATACGAAGCAGAATTCATACAGTGTCTGCTCTCCAAAGGCAATACGCACTGAGCATCTCGATTCAACATTACAGATACATCGATGGCGTTTTATCGATTAACAACCCTGTATATAAAGATGACATCAACATCATATATCCAAAGGAGCTCGAGAAAAACATACAACTGAGAGTGCATCCTCTGCTTCATACTTTATATATATTATTATCAATTAGTGATTATAGTTCATTAGTAACCTCTCTTTTTCAATTTCAATTTTATTATTACCAATTTTCCGTTTACTGCGTAGCAACATACCTACTCCCGCGTATCGCATCTTCTTTTCACAACTTATACGCTATGTCGGAACATGTTCTAAATACGACGATGTCGTCCTGGGGCCACTTGTTCGAAACTTTAACCACTGGTTAACAGGTGATTAAAAATTGAGAGACATTTAAATGAATTTATGACATTTCTGTATAAAAATCTTACATTACTTTACAATGCTTGTTTCACAGACAATGACTTTAAGTCTTCTCATTTCAGCGATATAGTTAAATGAAATTTAACTAATTATGTTCTTAACCAGTGAATATAGTATCGAACAACTGACACCTGAGAGCGAGGTTTCTTGTTACGAAATTACCCTCAAAAGTATATATTAAGAAACTTTTGAAATAGTCATAGATGAAGTTCTTTGGTCTAACTAGTGCAATTTGAGACCCCCTTTCAACAATGTATTCCGACATTTGGGAATCAAATCATACCAACTAACCATCTTGAACTATCTTGCTATATTTAATTTGACATTATATGTATACATACAGACATTTGTTCAGGGGCATTTCCGACACCGAAATTTAGGTTCAACAGCATTTCAAAAGTGAATGGGAGAATTTGATTTTGTGTCCTTGTCTCCTACATGTACTCATGTGTGTATATATGTATCTACTTCTTAAAATAGAATAGTTGTTGCAAGAAGTTTGTAATGGGTGATTATGCACGCAGGGGACGATTACTTTTTGTTTATTCTTGGTTAAACTCCGAACATTAATACCTCAAACATCATTCATGTCATAAAAATCAGAATATATATACGTGTAGTAATTTGGATCACCATATGTGTCTATTTATTGATTATCAAGGCCTAAACTGTGGAATTTTTGAAGATCATTTTTTATATGAAATTGTTCTAAAAAAAGAACGCAAGCTCACCTGGTCCTAAATTTTATCAAAGTCATACTGTCATCATATGTTTTCACTTGTGGTAGCCAAGAAAGATACCAAGGGAATAAATCAGTCCATTTCTAAATGCATTACAAAAACCAAGGAGCATAAATCAGATATCCCAAATTAAAACAGTACACGCCAAATTTGTTTTCAGATGGCACGCAGTTATCGAAGTAATATCAATTCCTTTACCTCAATACATAATATTGCATGTTTGTGTGATTCTTTCAAATTATTACATATTATTACTTTAAAAGAGCATTCTCGTGGTGACTAACGTCATATGACTGAGTCAAATGCTTCAATCTTTTCCTTTAAACCATTTTTGTGCGTTTTTGGATAATCAAGTTTAAAGGACTTCAATTTATTGATTATGGACAGGCATATCTTTTGAATTTATAATAGTTGTGTCAATTTTTGTTCTTGTACACTGAATGTTTCAACCTTTTATAACTTTTATACAAGATACTTATTTTGTAGAGAAAACAGAAAAACATTCTTTTCTGACTCCTCTCATAGTAGAGCAGTTTAAATTTTCTTTAGAAAAGTGTATTTTGACATACAGGGCGTTAATAATAGAGTTGATAGTAGACTACTACTGATAAATATGAAAACAAAGGATACCCTTCGGTAAATGCTGATGTACAAAATGAAAAACGTATCTCTCTATCGCCTATACAATAAAATAAATATATGTGTGTTGATTTTTGATAAACAAAAAGCTAAAAGTAAAATAAAATTACAAAAATATTATACAATTCTGTATATAATATTTGGACACAGAAATTTGAATGTGTAGACCTGGCGTAATTCCGAAAATAATCCTTAATTTAGAGTAGATTACATAATTACCCATAAATGAAACCTCTTAAAACTAAATCCAATTTTACAACTTCAAAAATGGACATGGCTCCTAGAAAATGAATAAAATATGCATGTACCTTTATAGATTCACTTTACATTTCATTAGATGCGTTGTCAATAGAAAAAGTAGTTACCACCCGAACACGATATCGATCTTAAGGTCATGACACACCATTGGGTCAAGGACAATAATTTTGTACATGTAGTATTATCCAAATCGAAATTATCTTTGTAAAATTCTGGCTCAAACACGATTATCGATTATGTGTGCACTGTACGCTTGACCTCCGAAATAAGGCCTTCCTTGGGTCATTGATAATAATTGTGTGAAGTGTTAATCGAATACAGTTATCATTACAAACACGAATTGTGACAATATGTGCAATGTGACATTGACGTTAGAGATATGACCTTGGTTAAAAGTCACGGATAACAAATGCATAATGTTACAGGAAGCATAGAAGTTATGACCCGGACTCGATTTGAACAATTCAATGGACAGACCAAAGATACAGACATACCGACAGACAGGTTGATGGACAGACAGACGGTGCTTCCAAACTTGCAGAAGGTTCTAAGATACCTCTCCAAACTTTTTTGCAGATGTATAATACATAGCATTGATAAATATAAATGTGGTCTACCTACCACAATTGTCTCCTGACAAATTGATCTATGCCGCACTGACAAAATTCAAGCACAAAGACGGGTTTGAAAGCAAGAGGTACCTCACTCTGGGGAAGTGCTGCTCTATAACTATAAAGTGAGTTTTTCTACCGGTCGTCTTGCTCTAGAGAGAGAGAGATCTCGCTTTAAAATAAGACTGTTGAAAAGTTTCACTCAAGTAAGACCACCAGGGAGAAGACTCAATCCAGAATATACAACGGTGGGAATCCTGTCTATTGGGGAAACCTTACTCTGTTATGATACCGATTGGGAAAAAAGTTGGGGGAGGGGTTCATCATGGGGAAAGCCGCACTCTATAGTCAGTTGCAGAATGAGATTTCTTCAGTGGAAGGGTCTGTTTTAAAGCCGGGAGGGGGGGGTAGTCTGGCTATGGGGGAACGTTCTCTATCTATCTATCTATCTATCTATCTATCTATCTATCTATCTATCTATCTATCTGTTTGTGTCCGTCTTTCTCTCTTTTCGATAGTCCTTCTGTCCATTCATCTATCCATCGTTTGTCTATCTAGTAAATCTACTGCGTTTTCTGTCTCTCCACCTGTCTGGTCTCGTTTAAACATCAATGTGTAATTGTTTCCATATTTTGCCATTTTCATAAATTGAGTCCATGTCGTGACTCTATCTGCAAGATGGACATACATAAAAGACCTCGAGAAAATTCGCATTGGAATATAAAAACATGTGATGGACAAACAGATTCATATAACTCTTGGGCCATGGATAACAAAATGCATAATTATGCAAGGTAACATAAAGGAGTTATGGTTCGGACTCGATTTGAACAATTCAGTGGCATACCAAAGATTCGGACATACGGACAGACAGATAGGTGGATAGACAGGCGGTGCTTCCAAACTTGCAGAAGTTTCCAATATACCTCTCCAAACTTTTTTGCAGATGTATATTAGATAGCATTGACAAATATAAATGTGGTGTAAAGACCACAATTGTCTCCTGACAAACTGATCAAAGCAGCACTGACAAAATTCAAGCACAAAGACGGGTTTGAAACCAATAGGCACCTCACTCTGGGGAAGTGCTGCTCTGTTTACTCTGTTATGATACCAGTTTGGAAAAAAAGTTGGGGGAGGGGTTCACCATGGGGAAAGCCGCACTCTCTAGTCAGTTGTAGAATGAGATTTCTTCAGTGGAAGGCTCTGTTTTAAAGCTGGGGGGGGGGGGGGGGGTTGTTCTGGCTATGTGGGAACTAACTCTCTATAACACCGGTGTCATGTGGTCAGACCTCGCCTGAGACGTGAGCGTTCCTGCCTTCCCTCCATAGGCAGCAGTATTACTCAAGAGCCAGGCTTCCCCTTGCAGGAATTTAGAGTGACACTCCTCCTATTTGGAGACTTTTAATCTTATGCATGATTTTTATAATATATATTATTGTCTACATACTTAGTAGTACGACTTTACATCAATGTAATAAGATATTGATTAGTTCTTTACCGATACTCTCCACTATCAACGGATTATAGGAACTATTCTAGTTTAATCATTACTGTTTTCATCTGTCGGCCTGGTGAGTCTGTATTGTTTCATCTATCTATCTATCTATCTATCTATCTATCTATCTATCTATCTATCTATCTATCTATCTATCTATCTATCTGTTTGTCTGTGTATACTTTCGTTAGTCCGTTTGTCCATTCATTTGTTTATTGTTTGTCTAATAATTCCACTGCGTTTTCTCTCTGTCTGTCTGGGCTGGTTTAAACTTCAATGTGTGGTTGTTTCCATATTTTGCCATTTTCATTAACTGAGTCCATGTTGTGACTGTCTAGACATACATAAAGACCTAGACAAATGTGCATTAGAATATAAAAAAGTGTGATGGACAGACAGATTATATCTATCAGAAAGTAAGACATACAAATAGAATTAAATTCTCAAAAACAGGAATTGTCAGAGAAACAACATTGCTCCCCACAAGGACATTGTCAGAAAGAAAGCATGTATTTTAGATGTTTTCATAGTTCAATGCCAAGTCCAAGCTCAAAGTCAAAGTGTAAAATTTATGGTACCATCAGATGATGCCCATGTGAAATATCAAAGCCTTACCTTAAACAGTTCATTAATAATGGCCTAAGTTTAAGTTTTTGAGAAGTGGGTTAAACTTAAAAGTAAAGTTTGCAAGGTCAAACATTTACTTCGGAGAGGTCTAGTCATAATGAACATTCATTTGAAATACCAAGCCCTACATAAGTAGTTCACCAGTTTCAGTGCACTGAAAACTCTTATTTACCATGAATGCTGAGGTCCTTAACAACACAAAGGGTATAGAAATAAAACTTCTAAATGTTGGTCGATGGCACAAACAAAATCATTGAATGAAGGAGACCTAATTATCATAAAAATTGAAATGTAAATGCATGTATGAGACCGCATCTTGATCCTATTGGAAAGCCGTTATAAAGGTACTAATGAGAGAAGTCTCACTCTAGATCTGTCACTAGTTATAGAGCTCCTGCTCTAGAGGGAGACTTCATCGGGAGAAGATTTACTTAAGCGTTCTAACGCTTACGCTAGAATTAACCTTTAGACTTCAAAAACATTTGTATGTTCACAGTCATGTCAGCAGCCGAGTAATACTTCAGAAGTCAAAACATAATTATTGAATTGTAGAGAAGTTAAATGTGCAGTTTGTGCAGTGTTAGATATTAATCCTCCAGGCATGGAATTAATTTAGTGAAACTGAAGTAGGTACAAAAGAATTATTCCATGGTAAGGCAGACAGAAGAGCCTTAGACACTGCTGAATTCGCTTTGACGAGGTTTGTGCTGCAACATTACGGTATGGTATGTCGGCGAGTTCTGAAGGATTTCAAGTGGAAATAGAAGTTACTGTCCGGGCCACCAGTTTCGTGCGCCGGAAAAATCGCAATAATTTTTTCAATTTGTCAGATCATGAAATAAAATATGTTCGAATGGAAAGATTGGCCTTAGTCGTAACTACAAATTACTCAAAAAAGAAAAAAATAAAACAAAAAAAAAAAAAAAAAAAAAAAGAAAAAGAAAAAAACTACATGCACTGTTATTCTTCGTAATATAGCCGATTTTCATTTACTATAGGAGATTTTCTGTAGTGAAGTTATTCATGTTTATGCTTACAGTTTTTCTCGCGCGACATGACATCATCTATTGGAACTTTCCATCCCTGAAAGAGGAAATAAAAGTTAGTGCTCCACTGATTTGTTACTTTTGTAACTTGTAGTTGCGCACAGACGTTTAGTTACGGTGGTTATAGCGGAGGTTTCTCCATAGAGAGGCCCATTATACAGAAATAACATGTATTTTATGACTAATCCAAACCACCAATTCAAATGAAATTTATATATATCTTTATTTTATCTTCTATGACTAAGGGCAGGTTACGACGATCTACCCCCTCCCCTAGAAAAAAATCACGAAAAAATCACGACACCAATACACAAGATTAGTGTCTTTTGGTGTGCTTATATTTTCACCATCTGCAAGTCCATTGTGACTTATAATGTCATACAGATAAGTCAAATATCTTCGTTTAGATATCTATTAATGTATTCCAGTTGAAAAAATACCATTCTATGTGGCTAAGACGATGAACAAGAACCCTCACGCTATAACTGTTAGTGCTGATTATCATTTCTGGCAATCTCTTCAATAAGTACATGTATACTGAATAAAATATAAACTTTGTAAAACGCCCTTAATTTTACAGCCAACTGTGGTACACCCACGACTATCAGTAACGGCTACAGGAGCTACTCCTCTACTTCCTATACCAGCTACGCGTATTACTACTGTAACACGGGATACTATGGCACTGGTGACAACTCCATTCAATGTATATATACTTCTTGGTTATACAGATGGGAAACTCTCAGTTATTACTGCACCATCAGAAGTAAGTCACAGGTATTTCGTACCTAAAGACTACATACAGTCAAACCTGCTTCAAAGGTCACTTGTATTAAGAGACCACTTGTGTTAAACTTCCTTACGACTAAATGTTAATACAAAAATCAACCTGTATTAAGAGACCACCTGTCTTGAGTGGGCAGTAATCCATCTTTCCTTTGGAGGTCGCTTATAACAGGATTGCCTGTATCTACATGACTTCAAAAGCATAATGAAATATTTTGCAATTAAAAAGTTGAGGTATACTTATGTTACAAAGCACATGAATTATGATATGTTTAGTTTTACGTAAAATCTGTTTATTAAACAATTATGCCCTAGAACTTTGAACAACAGTCATCATATCTATCATATTATAACTGTCATATCTTGTTGGACAAATTATTTTTGAATGTAGATTGTGGAACAGCGCCATCTGTGAGCTCTGCTTCAAAAAGCACAACGACAACGAACTATGGCGGCTACACGTATTACACGTGTAACACGGGTTATAATGCGTCCGGTACGAACTACATCTCCTGTGAGAGTAATGGAAACTGGAGCACTGTATACTACTCATGTACAATAAAGAGTATGTATCATATATGTAGGAGACTTACCATCGACTTAAATCATTCTATATGACAAGAGATACTGCACTGTTCATATGCTTAGGGTATAGTACATCATCCCTCATCGGATAATATGGCAATGGGTAATAGTGACGATTCCGTATTATGCATATTAGTCCCTGATCCAGAAACACTTTAGTTCCCTCAAGGGAGAATGTTGCAGACATGCCTCATGTGAAAATACATTCTCTGAGAAACATTTGAGCGATGTTTGCACTCTGACCATTGGGGCTTTACTGAGATTTGGGGCAATATAAAGATTTTGAACAAAAATCGCTGAAAATTGGAAATTTTGAATAAAATGTAAACAATTCAATAAATTCATGAAAAAACATGTAACCTTATAGATCTTGATATGATGTTTCCAATGAAAGAGGTTTCAGTACCAAATCATGAAAGTAAAATATTAAAAGAGCAATCTTTGTATTTTTTTTTCCTTATTTTATTCCATTTCATACATCCGGCTTTAGTGTAGGTCCAAATATTTGTTTTAATTGTTATGAAATGATAAAACAATGTCTAATCTATTTAATGATATACCATATAACCATTTATGAATTCATTGAAAAGGGATATATAGAAATATTTTCCATTAAAGTGATGCCGAATAAGAAAATCGCTGAAAATTTGAAAATCTTTAGAGACCATTTATGCTTTATCATTTAAGAGTTTTAAATGCATCAGTTTATAGGATTTTTTATACATGAGATGTCTTTCAAATTGTGTATTTGCAAAGTGCATAGAAATTCCTATATCATGATGCATTTAAAATTCATAAATGATAAAGCATAAATGATTTATAAAGATTTTCCAAGTCGGATGGACGAGGGTCCTATCATTCATGTGAAAATTATGTTAAGGTTTAAAACAATGGTGTATTATATTTTTAGTGTAAATTTATTGAACAGATTGTGGTACGCCGCAGTCTATCTCTCATGGATCCAAGAGTACGACTACTACTAACTATGGAGGTGTGACTACATATTCCTGCAATACGGGATACTACGGCACTGGGACTAACACCATCTCCTGCACCAGTAGCGGCACATGGAGCACATTGTCATATTACTGTACCATTCGAAGTATGATGCTCAACTGAAAACAGTACTAGTAAAATAAAATAATATATAAATTTCAATATGATGTAATAATATAACATGTTTTTTCCAAGTATCTATGTTTATAGGATACGTAAACGACCTACGCTGTACGCTTGATTAACTGAGATAATTTTTATGGGCCAAAATAATAGAATTTCAGTTAATTTAATGAAATGTTTTAAGAAGTATCATTTGTCAAACTGACCAAGATTTCTGTTTAGACTGTGGAACGGCACCATCTTTGTCACATTCCACCAAGAGCACCACGACTACAAACTACGGGGGAACCACCACCTATACATGCGTAACAGGCTACTACGGTTCCGGTACAAGGACTATATCCTGTCAAAGTTCAGGAAGCTGGAGCAACCTGGGCTACACTTGTAATATCAGAGGTAATTTAACTATGTTTACGGGAAATCGACGGACTTATCTAGGAAAGCCGGGGTACAAGTATAGATTTTTAAGGTAATTGTTATCAATACATGAATAAATCCAATAAAAGCCGTTTTCATTACTCAGAAGAAGTGATTTTAAAAGTTCAAATTATACAAACACAGCCACACCTACACGTATACACATACCGTCACACACATGCAAATATGCAAGCAATTTTAAATGTCATTAATTCTTTCTTTGCACCAGTAATAAAAGTCAAGTTATCTTATATCTTTATTTTCTTTATTTATTATAAAGAAGTCGTTGTTAATATATCAAATGATGAATGTGAGCCAAGGTTACACTTTGGAAAGAGTAACATTAATTTCATCTAGAATACATGACGCATATCAACACTTGATGAACGTCTTATAGTTAAATGATCTATTTTCATAAGTTCAAAATTACTATTAAATTACCGATGTACAATGTGAAAGCTATCGCGGTATATGAATATTTGTGTATGCGTTCGGGTGCACTTGTTAGATAAAGAGAGAGAAAGAGAGACGGACAGAGGATGGGAGAGAGTGTGTGTGTGTAGGTGTGTGTGTAGGTGTGTGTGAGAAGAAATCCTACTGTATTTCCGTGTGCGCTATGTCTAGTTCCACATTCACATGCTTAGTTCATTCTATGCCTGTGCTACAAATTAATTAAATACAACATATAAAAAGTAAAATGCTGAAATATCGAGCTGTAGTCAATAAAAATATCTATTATACCAGACAAAATAGGGATATTGGCTGTCACAGACTTCTGGAATAAACAGAGGTGGGATCAAAAGCCATAAGGAGTAATCACCCTTTCTGCCCTGTCATACCTGCCGTATCCACATTACGTGTTAAAATTCATAATTAGTGTAATAGGGGTATTATAATACTGCCAAAATAGAAAAGCTCTAATGAGGACTACATTGAAATTAGACAGTCAAAATGTCAGACAATAATTTCTAATAAGTTTAAACAAGGTTTTCATAACGACCATAAATTTTGCAGAATTTAAACTTCAAAAGTGGTGCGTCTTATTCTAATGAAATCGCTGATAATGTCGCCAAATATACCTCACTTGCAATGTCATTTTGTAAGTAACAGTCCTTATTAAGGTAATCTGTGTATAATGAGCCTTAAATGACAAAATGAGACGTAAACTTTATTATTTTGTATTATAGTTGTTTGTTTATAGTAATATATATGTTGTAATAATATCTATTTTGTAATAAAGATAAAAGGTGCACTTCAGATTTAATTAGGGCTTATTATACGTTGAATACCTTTAAAGTTGCACTAGCGGTCATTTTCCATATTAAAAAGGAAAGCTGTAACTTTTAACCCTGGACTCTCTCCTGAAGTTAAACCTTTATATGAAATTACAATGTTATATCAGTTCGATTAGTAGTGGAAAAAATCATTGAAATGTAATTAAATAATTACTACCTACCCGCACAAAGTCTGTAATTTTTTCTTCTCCTGGCATGCTCAATGTATCAATGACCTAGCCAACTAACGCGAGATTAGCAAACTTTCACTAACAACAACAACACTGGTGACGTCGACAAAGCTATCGGAGATGAGACGTCCTCGATTAAAGACAGAATTCGATAACATCAGGGATGAAAAAAGTCTATGACGAAACATTTTTTGAACAAGAACAACATAGAAGTTGCACTAGAGAGATGGGAACGGGGGAGAGTTGTCAATTTACACAAAATACTTCGCACGAGTCTTTAATGTTTACATTTTTCAATACCACGTCAGCACGAGGCCTTGACATTCCATTGTATTGATTACTTGCGTGTTTGTATTATGAAAGGGATCCGATATTTACAGTCATTAGGTGAGGTAATCTTTTAAAATTAATTGTTGATAATAATGTGTAAAGTGGAAATGAAAGAAACGTAAATGCATTTTGTAAAATTCTTTAAAAGAAATTCTCTTAAGAGTCCCTTTTGGGGCCCCTCGAGCAAATCATGTGGGAATACTAATGTGACATAAAGCTTTAAAATGTTCGTTGTACATAGCCAAATTACTATTGACAGTATTAATAATAACCTTTTTTCTTTTACTCTGTGCATTTAGTGTGCGCCTATACATCTCTGAGTTTACAAAGCTAGATAAAGCATGTTTTTACGAAGATATACTCAGCAACACACTTTGGTATATTGTTTTTATCACGTGATTTTCTGACCCGATCTCCATACGTGTCAAATGTTGTGTAAATGATGAATGTAACGGACATTTCTCAATTTTTCCGGTTTATTAAAACGTGTCAATGCCGTCAAAAGAGTTGACTTTCGATGTAGTATGACTTTGTTTTGTAGTTTGATTGTATGTAATTTCAGATAATTAAATGAAACATAACATTCTTGTTATATCAATTTTGACAGCTAATGCAACTTTAAGGGCTTCCCAAAAAGTCACAAATAATACAACAAATCAAATTGTCGAGCAGACATGATTAATTTATTATTTTTATTTTATTATCTGTTTCTCTACTCCCAAAACACCCAGTCCTTCTCTCTTAGTGAGAAATACACGTAATATTTTTATATTCATGATGCGTACCTCCTTTAATCCCATTTCATTTCTACACTCGCGTTTCCAATTTCTTATGATATTTTCATCGTTTTTCCTAAATTTCGCAGGATGTGTATATTTGAGTATGCGTATGTTCATCATGTATATAAATATCGTGCTGTATTTCTGCTTGTGCTATGATTAGTGCCAAGTTTACATGCTTAGTTCATTATATGCTTGTGCTACAGTTGAGTTAAATAATGCAATGGATAAGAGGATATTAAATGCTGAAATATCGAGTTGTAGTCAAAAGAAATATATATTATTTCAGGTAAAATAGGGATATTGGCTATCGCAAACTTATGGTATAGCCAGAAGGGGGGGGGGGGGGGGGGGCAAATGTCATTAGGACTGAGCATCAGTCCTGACCTGTCAAACCTGCCGTATCCACATAACGTGTTAATGATATATCCGTAGTCACAATCGGTAATGTAATAATTAGTGTAAATGGGGTTAATTGTACTACCACACCACAGAAGGTCAAACGAGGACTACATTTCAATAAGTCTTTATAGCGAGCGTAAAATTTATAGAGTTTAAACTTCAAACGTGGTGTTTCTTATTTTAATGAAATAGCTCATAATGTCGCCAAATTTAAAAGACTTGCAGAATAATTTTAAAAAATAACAATCCTTATTAAGATAATCTGTCTGTAATGAGCTTGAAATGACAAAATAAGACATATACTTAGTTACTTTGCATAATAGTTGTTTATAGTAATATCTATGTTGCAACAAAGACCAAAGGTGCACCAGCTGTACAGATTTAAGTTGAGTTCCTTTTTCTTTGAATACTTACAGGGCTTCGAGTAAAAATGACATATAGTACAACAAATCAAACTGTCGAGCAGACATGTTGTATTTATTATGTTTGTTATTATCATAATCTTAGTATAAAAGATAAAATCTATTCCCGGACTCCTATGCCTTATGCTGAATTCTTAATATTTTATTGTATTTTTAATAACATTGATCATTTACTATGTATTAACGTGTATCTACAACTATTGGTATAGGTACGTACATGTGCGTTCCTAGCAACCCTGAGTGTATGTGAATGGTATATCAGCGCTGCACGTTTCTCTATATAGAAGATATAATAAGTATGCCATCAATTCTCTCGTTTCGAAAACAGAGTTATCGTTCTTGAAAACAGGTATATGTTACTTCCGGTATAAACATACTACACATCGCGGTTGAATTCAGTCTTACAAAAAAAATCGAGCACGGGTAACATAACATTCAACGAAAACACAAATTTATAAGATATCTCAGATAACTTTAAAGTAAAAGTAAGTGGTTCGAAAAGCTGGCTCAAAGGGTTCTAAAGACAATCGTCCCATGTAAAAATGACGTGAATAGGGTTGATAAAGATGTATGTTCTCCTGATGCCGAGTGTCAAAACTTGGATCCGTCTCTGGCCCCTCCAACGGGATGGACGTCTGATTCGACATGTTTCACAATCTTTCGCATACTGATATTGAAAAATACCTAGTTCATAGCAGCCATAGAACCGAAGATAAGCAGAAAATTTAATGTTACCGTCAGTTCATCAGAGGATACAACTTGTTCAAGGAATGGATATATCCACAAAGTTATGATTAACTTAACTGATAAAGACTGTAGATTATGTTACATGCAATCGAAATGTCACCCATCATTGAAAGAAGGAGCCTATAATCAATAGATTCTGTTGACAAAGAGACGCCCTGTGAGATTTCAAGAACATATTGTTCCTGTCCCGCAGGGTAATGTTTTAGTTCTTTCTATAGTATTTATTTTAATAATGTTTTAAATTTGTGATTATACAACACAGAAAATCTTGTCATTTTTATAATGAGATAGGCCTATATTAATATTTCTGAGAAAATGATATATAATAAATAGTTACAACCTGAGTGATTGGATATAATTTCCTGTACTGCGGGTTTTGTTCCATAGTATCATAATTAATCACCTAAAGCACAAGCTTATAGGTTTATGAATTATACAATATATAATACAAATATACAGAATTGGACAGTGATTGTAATAGTAGTACAGTAAAAATTAGATAATCAACACCCCCTTGCCTGAAAGTTTTTAAATCCTTGCATATGCCACATGCAGCTATCATCATTATCAACAACAACTCTCTATCAAAATATTACTTTTGCAGCCTAGGGGAAGGATGCACGCATAAAGCAGGTCTTTTTAGCTCACCTGAGCCAAAGGCTGAAGTGAGCTATAGTCATGGTGCGCCGTCCGTCGTCGTCGTCGTCCGTCCGTCGTTAACTTTTTCACATTTTCGACTTCTTCTCTGGAACTACATTGCAGATTTGGATCAAACTTAATATATGATCATAAATGATGTACTCAAGGTCCCCTACTAAAATTGTGTTCGGGATCCAGATTCCCTCAGGGGTGGATCCAGTGCGGGGCCAAAAGTGCCCAAAACGGTACCCCTCTTCAAACATCTTCTCCAGAAGAACAGTACATAAATGGGAAAACTAATTGCATTTCAAGAATGTATAAAGATGTGTAATCAAAAATTGTGTTCGGGGTTAAGATCCGTCAAATAAAAATTTACGCTTTTTTGACGTGTTTCTGGACTTAGTAATTTCAATGCAGAAAAGTGTCATGTTTTTCAGTTAATTGATATTGATGATTTCTTAATGACTATTTTGATCATAATTGTGGTAAGGAATATCATTGTGAAAGAATTTTGTCATTATCTCAATTTTTGGATTTTTTATGAATTTTTAAGACTTCCAAATGAGGGTGTATAGGAACAATTCAATCACTTCCAAAAAAAAAAGGGGGGGGGGGAGGGGGAGGGTTGGGCATTTTTCACATTTTCAACTTTTTCTACAAAACTGTTTAAAGGATTTTAATAAATCTTGGGAGAAATAAGTCAATTATGATCCTATTCAAATTCTGTTGTTTTCGTCCAGACCTCTTTACAGGTGGCGCCACCATAGTCAAAAGTAGGTCACAAAAGAGTACCCTCCTTTAACAATATCCTTTTTCACACGGACTGTATACAGAGACAAACAGAATGCATAGAAATGATCTAGAGGGATGGGTGAAGACGTATTGTCATTTTGGTTCCCTTCCAAAATCAAATTTTAGAATTTTTTTTCGACATTTCGTTGGACTTGGTGATTTCGATGCAGAAAAGTGTCATATTTCCTAGTTAATTGATAATTATGATTTCTTATGGATTATTGTGATCATAATTTTGGTAAGGAATGTTACTTTGAAAGAATTTTGTCAATATCTCAATTTTTGGATTTTCTATGAATTTTTTAAGACTTCCAAATGAGGGTGTATAGGAACAATTCAATCACATTTTTCACTTCTGCTGTTATACCACATTAAAGATTTTAATGAAACATGGTATACATGAAGTACTAAAGGTCCTCTATCAATTAGGTAAATTTCATCCAAATTGGTTAACAAATAATGCCACCATGTCTAAAAAGGTAGGTCTCACATTGGTGCATATACCACTTGGTAATTGAAATATGGAGAGTAGCGGTTCAAATCCAGCTGTGGTCAAAATTTTTTTTTCATTTCTTTACACATCTGAATAAGGTTTTAGATGTTTCTTAACACTCAAAATATGAACTTCGGCAATTTTAAGTTAGATCTGGACAATATTTTAAACAATTGTTGTTCATGACCCAGACTTGAAATCAGTCAACAAAAGGCCCCACCTACAGAAAATGACTAACTTGTTGCCCAGAATCACATCTTGCAGAGACAAGGCAAATGCTTAATATCAAAATCACCTAAATGGATGTGCAAAAAAGTGTTGTTTTTTTTATTCTGGTCTGAAATAATATTTGACATATTTTCAACATTTGTGTTGACTAAGTCACAGTAATGCAAAAATAAATGAATTCTTCCTTCCTGCATGACTGATCATCTAGGTACTCAGGTGAGCGATATAGGCCCACTTGGGCCTCTTGTTTTTTTTACCTGTAAACGAAATTACCCAAACTTTCCAGTGATGAACTATGTACTTCGCAACCCTGCCAATGGTCAAAACCAGGAAAACGTAAACGAGAAGCTGGAAGAATATTCAATTCAAAAATTTAAGATACGGGAAAGAGGAATGTGAAAAAAGTAAATGCAATATTACTGATTCCCTTTCAGCTGAAAGTTTTAAAACAATGTTGTGCTACAAATTAAGCTGCTGGCCTCTCACAATAAAAAGCCGAGGTGTTTTGAAAATTCTTTTACGGGAACGAAGTTGACCTAGGCCAACCTCACTCCCGTATGTTTTATGAATATTAAATGAACGTCTGACCCAAATGCTGGAACAGAGCTTTCTCCCACGGTATAAAAGAAACAGGCGTAGTCATGCAACCGTGACACTTTATCGAAGACACGACAAAGGCAACATTGCCTCACAAACAGAAATACATGTAATTATCTCAATATATTTTCTTTTTTGTTTCTTCATTTTTTGAAGTAACATACATAAATAATACAAAGTTAGTTATAACAAAAGATCACTGATACTGTAATGTTGTATGCATTTGCCACGAAAAGGCCACCCACCCAACCGTGCGTAACGTAAATAAAGACATTTTAAAGTTGAACGAACAAATTATATTACATGTTCTAGTTATTTAGATATTATAATATGACCAGGTATGATATATCATAATGTACGAATAGTATCGTGTGTTCAGTTGTGTTCACCCTCTCCGTGCAAATGCAAAAAGGCCAATAAGATATAGGTAATTTGAAAACTTACGATATTCAGGTAATACTATCCTTTCTCCGAATTACAAGAGCCAAATTCCAATACTCCATAACAGACCACACATTTGGAAAGCATAATATTATTTATACATATATACATGTACTTTACTGTACAAAAAAAAAATACAAATCAGTTTACACATCCGTTTGTTGACACATCTTTTGGAGTGTTCGAATAAGTAACATACAAACAGGAAATGGTATAGATTGAAGAGGAAATCTTCAAAATTATACACAAGATTCTGTTCACGATCCTACATAGTGGGTGCATACTGAATAATGTTATTTGTAAATTATAGGACTCTTCTGACGTCTAGATTCACAAAGGTATTAATTTAATTTATTTTATTTTGTTTTATTTATTTTATTTCAAGTACAAACATTTTTCATCAATAATAGTACGGAAACAGAAAACTATATGACACTTTTGTGATAATCTATATTGTTATTTACGGGCTAGTAAGGTGTTCATACAAATTCAAGAACTATCAACATTTTTAGCCAAGCACCCTGCGTTTTGAAACACGAAGCCCCAGCTACAAATAAACATAGTTGTCAATGTTCTACCCCCGGGTCACATTATGACACTTAGGGGATATACTTACTGTTGAATTTTGGTAACTGTAACAACATTGTATTTAAAGTTATAAGGCACTGCAGAATTACGGAGGTACATACAGACGGACGGAACGACCGAACCCTTTTTTGCCCAAGATCTCAGACAGGTGCCAAAACGGAATGGGGAGGCGCAGGTGTTAAGAGAACGAAAAATGTTTAAAAATCATATATTAATTAGAATTAATAACAATGCTGTTTGTTTGTAACTGTTCGACTTGACATGGATCCCCATTCATAAAATTTTACAAAAAATTGCGCAGCTTCTTACCCATCCATCACTGTTATCCAACCCCCCCCCCCCGAAAGGAAAGACTAGGTAAAAAGAGCATATGCTGTTTGAAGAACAAACAGCTTTTATCTTCTCTCCATCATTTCTGTCTCGGTAAATGTAAAAATACTTATAATCGAACACTCTGAATTCAAGAAAGTGTCCTTGGGAATGCTGTATACTAATATCGAATTTCATTTTATTTTTGAGGTGAGGTGGGAAGGAGAAGAAATGAGGGAATGGGTGGGATGTAGGGAAAAAGTGTAAATTTGAGGACAGTAAACTTGGGCGAATGCCACCCGGGTAGAATATGGAAGACGGGTTTAAAGGATAAGCCAAGAAGCGATTAAGTCAATCAAGACCCTTGCGTCTCCTGTCTGCAGTGGATCATGTTATGAAATGCAATAACATATGCATGTTTACACTATAGACTATGTAGACTTGCATCCGTATTGTATAATATCAGTCAAAAATGAAATTATAGACACATAACTAAATTGTTGTAGAGGAATTAAATAAATGTAAAAATGTAAATAAATGAATCCGTCTAGTGTTGTAAGTGTTAAATATCTATGTAAAGTGCAAAGTGAGGAAAAAAATTTTCATGCGTTTTGTACAGCCATGCTGACCGTCCGTGCAGGTCGCCGCCAGTTAAATGTCACGGTTTGTCGATTTGATATTTCTTTTATATGGTAAGCGAGAGCATTTGGGTCAGACGTTCATTTAGTATTCATAAAACATGCGGGAGCGAGGTTGACCTATGTCGACCTCGCTCCCGTAAAAAAAATTTGAAACATTTCGGCTTTTTATAGTGAGAGGCCAGCTTTAAGTGACAACAACTCAAATGCTGTCCTACTTCAACTTATCACTCCAAACCCAAAATACGATTTAGAAATTACAAAGACTTAAACATCGGACGGTGTGAAGAGGTAGAGACTTCAGAAGAAAAAAGAGGAGTTACTGGCTCAGTTATGTGGCAGAAGTCACCATGGAGCTATACAATACATGAATATAAATAATATACTAGAACATATAACACATTACAAAAATATTTGATTGCAGTGCAATTACGATACCGACTTAGGACGGTCATTTAATTTGACAAAAGCCAAACAAATGGTGTGGTTATCCGGTTTACGGACCCACCTTCCCACTCACCGTAACAGCAGAACAATCAAAGGACATACATTTAAAAATTTATAAATAATCCTCCATGTAAAGAACAAGGGTCAACAGGTATCGCATATTGAGAGGTCATAAAATATAAACACGTAAGGTATTGTAAAACACATAATGGTATAAAAATATATACGACATCAACATGATAAACCGTGCTCTGCCAGTCTGAAAGCGAGCTAAGACCCTAGATCTGTAGGAGTCCCGATTAACAGTCAGAGGGGACGAGGTTCAGGACCATGTCTCCTCTGAAAGAGGTTTGGACAAGGCCCGTCATATAGTCCCCACCGCCCTGTTAGTCAGCGTGCAACGTTCAAGTAAAAGTCTGCATAATGCTGTAGAGGGGCCAAATACAAGACTTATAGTCTATTTGATGATCTCAATATCATATTGTCTATTTAGAAGACGTCTGACTATTTGATTACTTGATAAAATAACGTTATCGGAGCCTTTTACTTTCCTTAGTTTATATACGAGATCACCGTAAAAATAAGGATGGGAAATTCCATTGGATACATACTGTTGAAAAGAAATATTTCCAAATTTAGATAGAAGTTCTGAATAAGATCTGAAGAATTTGCCGAATGTTTTTCTTAGCTTGTGATATCTGTAACCCTGAGTTAAAAGTTTAGTAGTAATTTGTAAATTTCGTTTATGAAAGTCCAAAACATCGGTGCAGCCTCTGACAATCGAACTAATTGAGATATATAGATACCATATGATGGGGGTCGAGGGACATCGCCATCCAAGTAAGGGAAATTTATAATAGGAAATCCAAAATCCTCACGTTTATCATAAATGGTAGTATATAGTAGGTGGTTGATAATTTTGATGTTTAAATCTAAGAAAGGTGTAGATTTATCTCAAGTATTTGCTTTATTCAATGTGAGCTCTGCTGGATATATTTCTGATATAAATTGTTCGAATTCAGGGTTGTCGATAACCAAAATGTCATCCAGATATCTGCAAGTATTATTAAATTTGTCAATGAGGTCAAAACGTTTTTAGTTTTGAACAGAAACCATAAAATCCCTCTCATAACAATAAAGAAATAAATCTGCTACCAGAGGCGTGCAGTTGGTACCCATAGGAATCCCAACTATTTGTTGATATATCTTGCCATCAAATTGCACAAAAATATTATTCATGAGAAAATCTAGTGCTTTACATAATTCCTTGCAAGTCCAGGATTTATATGAAGTATATTGTTTGTTGGAAAAGAATCCGGAGTTATTGGAAGTACATATGTACGTTTTAGATTCTCTGTGAAAACACCATTGTATAAGAGACAGCAACTTGCTTTTAATCAAATCATGAGGCAGAGATGTATAAAGTGTAGAAAAATCAAATGTAGAAATTTGATTCGTTTTGAAATTTAGCGAAAGAAGTTTGTCTATAACTTCATGAGAATTTTTAATCGACCAAAAGTAATTGATGTTACTATTATAAAATGCGACATCTCAATATTTGATAATATGATCTTTTATAGCAGTTAGAGCAGACGTAATATGCTTCAATAGTACCGTAGTAGAGCAGTGGCTAGAATTAGATATGAAACGTGATTTATATGGACTTTTATGTAGTTTTGGGAGCCAATATATGGTTGGTAGATCAGATTTATCAGTATTAATTTTGAAGTCGGACATGGTCATGATGCGATCGTGCAAGGTGCTGACTTTTGAGGTAGTTCTTTCCACATATGTATTAGAAATCATAGCTTATCAGTCAGATGACTTTGTAGACGTAGAGAGGATGATAAAGGAAAATGCCACTTGCAATGGCATAATAAGCGCTACATCAGATATTTCAAAAGAAGTTCGGGGAGAATTGGAAATAAGAACAGGGAGACCAAACCAGAATGAACTTTGGCTGAGAGCTAGAAAACATAGAATAACGAGTTCTAACTTCCATGACGTTTTACTGGGAAAAGAAACAACTTTACCAGAAGGGCTAGTAACTAAATTTACTGGTAAAAATACTGACAAAATCAATACCCCAGCTATGAAATGGGGTAGGAAAAATGAAGCTATTCTTAAAAAACGTTATATAATATATCAAAAACTTTTTAACCGGCAAAAGGTTACTGTCAATGAGGGCGGCTTATTCCTATGTAAATACCATGCTTATTTAGGTTCGAGTCCAGATGGTATTGTGTATAACCACAAAACCAAAAAAAAAAAAAAAAAAAAAACTAGAAATAAAATGTCCATATAGTGTAAGGAATAAAACTGTTCATGAAGCCTGCAGTGATAGTCGATTTTGTTGTACTATTGACAAGGAAATTAAACACATAAGACGATATTCACAAAAAAGACTTCAAAATGATTGAAGTTAAATTTGACCATTCATTCTGGGAATCCATAAAAAACAAACTCAGAAAATTTTATGTGGAAAGTTAGGCGCCCGTAAAACGGTTACTATTAACTTCATCAATTAAGTGATGTTTGGTACTTCAATTGACCTTCCATCGAATAATTTTGAAATGTCTTTTTTGCGTGTATATTCTACTATTACCATGTTTTTGTACGTGTCCTTGGTGATTTGTATCATAGGCCTCTGTCAGATGTCTTCTGTTTTATATATATATAGAGTCAGTGAAACACCTACGAGTACTATGGACCTTGGATCTCCGAGGAAATACCTGTAGAAAATAAAAACAATTTTTTATTATTATTTTATTATTATTTTATACACACACACACACATATATATATATATAATGTCTTTGTTCTTAATTTGCAATGAACGCTAGAGCAATATTCACAATCCCGTATGTTTGAGTGTACAAATTACTTTTCCAAAGAATGCCACGATAAATGAGAATATTAAAAATCAAGCTCGAATTTTCTTAAATATGTATAAATACAAGAACATGGACTTTGCATGGAAAGCAAAACAATTACCTCCTATATCTGTATCAAGGCCGTTAGAGGTGGACTGTTTGTTCCAGAAAGTACCAGAACCTAATTCTAATGCTCCTCCACTGACTCTACCATAACATCGACATCAAAGTACCTAGTGGTTGCGAAGACCTCTTCGTATATATTGCTCAACCGGACGCGCGCGTGTTCATGGCATTAAAGGGGGTAAAATCTGCGTTATAGTGATTTATCTCCGCGTGCATTGTGTGCTTCATATACTGTTTAACATCCAGTATAGAAAATAAAGTTAGAGGGCAGACCAAGACTTGTAGTAGAACATTGGTTTTCTTCAATTACAATTCAGAGTAACTCGCATTTGTTTTTAAATTTCATTATAATTTTCGAAATAATAATTTTCAAAATAATTTTTTCATCTTTTAAATTTTCTTTCAAAATCATTTTTACATATTTATTATTATTATTATTATTATTATTATTATTATTATTATTATTATTATTATTGCTTTTCTTTTCGTTTTTTCTTCTTTTTTTATTATTATTTCTCTCTATTTATTCTAAATTTAATTTAATATTACTTCAATAGACTTCGCCGATTTCTTCAAAAAGTCATTTTTAGTTGTTCTGTTGGAGTGATTTTGATTAATTATATTTGTATTTTCAGATTGTGGTAACCCTGGCGGAATCACCAATGGTCAGGTCAGCTACAGTACCACTACATACCAGAGCTCGGCTTCATACAGCTGTGATGTTGGATATAACATTATCGGCTCTCCAACCACTCTCAGTTGCCTGGACACTGGTTTATGGCAGTCCACGACGGCCGCCTGTCAGGCAGTTGGTAAGTTCTCAATAGAATTATTATATTTGAAACTGAATGTATATCCCCTTTAGTAGGAACGTCGATTTGATAACTAAAATGCTTAGATATCGAGTGGTAATAAGGAACATCAATTCTACCAGGCAAAACAGAGATGTTTGTTACCACGAACCCCGGTAAAGGTACCTTACTAAAATTTTTAATGAAGTTTTGTGCTGTTAAAACAATATTTGTCCTTTCATCTGTATTCTTTTGTTTTTCTTTTTTCATTTTTGTTTCTTTTCTTTTCTTTCTTTCTTTTCTTTTTTTGTTTCCCCCCCCCCCTTGTTTTTGTTTTTGTTTTTATTTTGCTTTCTTTTTTTCTTTCTTACTTTTTCTTTCTCTTTATTTCTCTCTATTTATTCCATATCCAATATAATATTACTTCAACAGACTTCGCCGATTTCTTCAAAGTCATTTTAAGTTATTCTATTTCAGATAGATTCTGATGGATTATATTTGTATTTCAGATTGTGGTAACCCTGGTGGAATTACCAATGGTCAGGTTAGCTACAGTACTACTACATACCAGAGTTCGGCTACATACAGCTGTGATATTGGATGTAACATTACCGGTTCTCCAACCACTGTCAGTTGTCTAGACACTGGTCTATGGCAGTCCACGACGGCCGCGTGCCAAGCAGTTGGTAAGTTCTCAATAAAATTATTATATTTATTTCAAACTGAATGTAAATCACCTTTAGTAGGAACGTCAATTTGATAACTAAAGTACTTAGATACCGAGTGGTAATAAGGAACATCAGTTTTACCGGGCAAAACAGAGATGTTTGTAATCACGAACCCCGGAAAAGGTACCTTACTAAACTTTTTAATGAAGTTTTGTGCTGTTAAAACAATATTTGTCCCTTCATCTGTATTCTTTTGTTCTTCTTTTTTCATCTTTTTTCAGATTTAAACATCAAAATTATCAACCACCTAATATATACTAATATTTATGATAAACGTGAGGATTTTGGATTTCCTATTGTAAATTTTCCTTACTTGGATGGCGATGTTCCTCGATTCCCATCATATGGTATCTATATATCTCAATTAGTTCGATTTGTCAGAGGCTGCGCCGATGTTTTGGACTTTCATAAACGAAATTTACAAATAACTACTAAACTTTTAACTCAGGGTTACAGATATCACAAGTTAAGTAAAACATTCGGGAAATTCTTAAGATCTTATTCAGAACTTCTATCTAAATTTGGAAATATTTCTTTTCAACAGTATGTATCCAATGGAATTTCCCATCCTTATTTTTACGGTGATCTCGTATATAAACTAAGGAAAGTAAAAGGCTCCGATAACGTTATTTTATCATGTAATAAAATAATCAAACGTCTTATAAATAGACAATATGATATTGAGATCATCAAAAAGACTATAGGTCTTGTATTTGGCCCCTCTACAGCCTTATGCAGACTTTTACTTGAACGTTGCACGCTGACTAACAGGGCGGTGGGGACTATATGACGGACCTTGTCCAAACCTCTTTCAGAGGAGACATGGTCCTGAACCTCGTCCCCTCTGACTGTTAATCGGGACTCCTACAGATCTAGGGTCTTAGCTCGCTTTCAGACTGGCAGAGCACGGTTTATCATGTTGATGTCGCATATATTTTTATACCATTATGTATTTTACAATACCTTACGTGTTTATATTTTTATGACCTCTCAATATGCGATACCTGTTGACCCTTGTTCTTTACATGGAGGATTATTTATAAATTTTTAAATGTACGTCCTTTGATTGTTCTGCTGTTACGGTGAGTGGGAAGGTGGGCCCGTAAACCGGTTAACCACACCATTTGTTTGGCTTTTGTCAAATTAAATGACCGTCCTAAGTCGGTATCGTAATTGCACTACAATCAAATATTTTTGTAATGTGATATATGTTCTAGTATATTATTTATATTCATGTATTGTATAGCTCTATGGTGACTTCTGCCACATAACTGAGCCAGTAACTCCTCTTTTTTCTTTCATATCTACACTTATTCTCAGATGCAGTGTGGAGCCTGTAAAAAGGTTCCCCGTGTCTGGGTGTTTCAAGTGTTATTATTCACCCAATAGTTACTGACTTGGTTGTGTGGGAGCTTTCCCCTGGGTTTGTACATTTTTAACCCCCCCCCCTTTTTTTCATTAAAATGGCTTCAAATATAATAAGATTAAAATACAAATCTCCTAAAGTTATAATCACACCACTTAGATTGCCCTCTGTGTCCAGTCTTCATATACCTGGTATTTCTTGTAGAAAATTATTCGGCACCACTAAAGTTCATATTTCTCCACTTAAAAGTAGTTTCCCTATTAAACGTTCTATCTCATTTTCAAAAACATTCACACCTATAAATTCTTACAGAGCTGTCAATTCTATACGCTGAGGGTATTATAAGATTAATAAGTGCAACGCCAAGAAATGTCTTACTTGCTATCATTTAAGCTGCAAGTCCAATATTGAATCTTCGGTTAATGGAGATACATTTAACACCAAATTAGACAAAGACATAGATTGAAATACTGCCAATGTTATATATGTCATCACTTGAGAAGCTAGAGGATGTGGGGCTCAATATGTCGGGGAAACTTCTCAAACTTTGAAACAACGTTTTCAGAATCATTCCTATAAAATTCGTAATAATTCACGACGTAAATACCAGAATTTTCTTTATAACCACTTTAATAAATACCAACATAATATTAACAATGTGAAAATAACTCCAGTAGAAAATATCTCTAAATTACCAGGTGATACGAAATCAGATGTTAAAAAACGACTTTTGGAAACCGAGCTCTACTGGATTAAACAACTACAAACCCCATATCCTCTCGGTCTCAACGACCAAATATATCGACAAGGTAATATTTCTTCTCGTCAGAATAAGATCAATATTTTTACATTAAGACATAAAACTATTAGAAAACGTAGGTCACATGGTCGTCGCCGTAATCGTAACATCAGAAAACGTAATCGTTTAAATGGGTCATTAAACGATCTTCTATTTATCGCAAAAAATAATGGCCGTCATGAACTTTTGCATGCACTATCCTCTATTCCGGTTAATAAATTGAAATCTATCCTGGACGAAGCTGATCTTCGAAGTTTACACAATTCTGATTGATATAAACTCAATTTGATTATTTTATTTTCATATAATAAACTCTTTCCTCGTATTCCGTCTCTTCCACCCGAGCAGCAATTTCTCAAAATTAAATTTATTAATAAAGGCTTCGATCTACTTAACATTTCTAATATTTTCCGTGATCATAGAGTCACATCTAAAATCCCCCATTATTTTGAGAATTTAGAACCTCCACTTATTTGTTACCAGTACAAAAAGCCTATAAGAAATCTTATTCTAAATTATAATAAAGTTACATCTAACCCTGATGTTTCAGACTCTATTCCTTCGTCGTGTTCTTGTGATAAATCTAAATATGTTTATAAACCGGCAGGTCATGTTATTACTGGTGACCTAAACTGTATTTCGGACAAGAAATTGCGCTCTCTTTTTGGAAAAGGACCTAAATATAGGTTACCGTCCAGGATAGATTTCAATAAATGCCGTGACGTTATAGAAGATGCTTTAACTACATATTGTAAACGTTGGTGTAAAAAAGAAGAGGTAAAGGTTCATGCTCTTAATGATTGGAAATACTAGATTTTAAGAATTGTCGATATCCGTATTAAGAACTTTACGGAAAATCCGCATTTATTTCAACAGCCTAATACATTGACGGCAAATTCTATTAAAAAGAAGATAGCTGACTTACATGCTAAATATGGCTTTGTTCCTGCTGATAAAGCAGGTAATAACATAATAGTTGTTTGAAAACTATATTATATTGAAGTACTTAAAAACGAATTAAACTCCACACATACATATGTGGAAAGCCCTACCTCAAAAGACAGCACCTTGCACGATCACCTCATGACCATGTCCGACTTCAAAAATTAAAACTGATAAAATCTGATCTACCAACCATATATTGGCTCCCAAAACTATATAAAAGTCCATATAAATCACGTTTCATATCTAATTCTAGCCACTGCTCTACTACGGTACTATCGAAGCATATTACGTCTGCTCTAACTGCTATAAAAGATCATATTATCAAATATTAAGATGCCGCATTTTATAATAGTAACATCAATTACTTTTGGTCGATTAAAAATTCTCATGAAGTTATAGACAAACTTCTTTCGCTAAATTTCAAAGCGACTCAAATTTCTACATTTGATTTTTCTACACTTTATACATCTCTGCCTCATGATTTGATTAAAAGCAAGTTGCTGTCTCTTATACAATGGTGTTTTCACAGAGAATCTAAAACGTACATATGTACTTCCAATAACTCCGGATTCTTTTCCAACAAACAATATACTTCATATAAATACTGGACTTGCAAGGAATTATGTAAAGCACTAGATTATCTCATGAATAATATTTTGTGCAATTTGATGGCAAGATATATCAACAAATAGTTGGGATTCCTATGGGTACTAACTGCGCGCCTCTGATAGCAGATTTATTTCTTTATTGTTATGAGAGGGATTTTATGGTTTCTCTTCAAAAATCAAAACGTTTTGACCTCATTGACATATTCAATAATACTTGTAGATATCTGGATGATATTTTGGTTATCGACAACCCTGAATTCGAACAATTTATATCAGAAATTTATCCACCAGAGCTCACATTGAATAAAGCTAATACTTGAGATAAATCTACACCTTTCTTAGATTTAAATATCAAAATTATCAACCACCTAATGTATACTAATGTTTATGATAAACGTGAGGATTTTGGATTTCCTATTATAAATTTCCCTTACTTGGATGGCGATGTTCCTCGACTCCCATCATATGGTATCTATATATCTCAATTAGTTCGATTTGTCAGAGGCTGCACCGATGTTTTGGACTTTCATAAACGAAATTTACAAATTACTACTAAACTTTTAACTCAGGGTTACAGATATCACAAGTTAAGAAAAACATTTGGCAAATTCTTCAGATCTTATTCAGAACTTCTATCTAAATTTGGAAATATTTCTTTTCAACAGTATGTATCCAATGGAATTTCCCATCCTTATTTTTACGGTGATCTCGTATATAAACTAAGGAAAGTAAAAGGCTCCGATAACGTTATTTTATCATGTAATAAAATAATCAAACGTCTTCTAAATAGACAATATGATATTGAGATCATCAAAAAGACTATAGGTCTTGTATTTGGCCCCTCTACAGCCTTATGCAGACTTTTACTTGAACGTTGCACGCTGACTAACAGGGCGGTGGGGACTATATGACGGGCCTTGTCCAAACCTCTTTCAGAGGAGACATGGTCCTGAACCTCGTCCCCTCTGACTGTTAGTCGGGACTCCTACAGATCTAGGGTCTTAGCTCGCTTTCAGACTGGCAGAGCACGGTTTATCATGTTGATGTCGCATATATTTTTATACCATTATGTATTTTACAATACCTTACGTGTTTATATTTTTATGACCTCTCAATATGCGATACCTGTTGACCCTTGTTCTTTACATGGAGGATTATTTATAAATTTTTAAATGTACGTCCTTTGATTGTTCTGCTGTTACGGTGAGTGGGAAGGTGGGCCCGTAAACCGGTTAACCACACCATTTGTTTGGCTTTTGTCAAATTAAATGACCGTCCTAAGTCGGTATCGTAATTGCACTACAATCAAATATTTTTGTAATGTGATATATGTTCTAGTATATTATTTATATTCATGTATTGTATAGCTCTATGGTGACTTCTGCCACATAACTGAGCCAGTAACTCCTCTTTTTTCTTCCTTTTATTTATTTTTTTTTGGGGGGGGGGGTTTGTTTCTTTTTTCTTTTTCTTTTTTGCTTTCTCTTTGTCTTTTTCCTTATTTCTCTCTATTTATTCGAAATTCATTATAATATTACTTCAACAGTAGTAGTAGGGACGTCAATTTGATAACTTAAGTACTTAGATACCGAGGGGTAATAAGGAACATCAATTTTACCGGGCAAAACAGAAATGTTTGTTATCACGAACCCCGGAAAGATCTAGGGGTGAGATCAGGTGCAATGGAGAAGTAAGTATCCCTGGTGACCGGTCACATCATCCATAATATTATATGAGCTAGTATATTGTAGTTATAAGAGGTGGTAACGGTGATACCGTGGTCACAAGAAAAAAATAGAAATAAGTTAAAATGTGTGATACAGTAGTATTACAGTACAAATGGTGTAACAATGACTACATTCAAATAAGAAAGTCCCAACAAATTCTTCACTATTGGGTAATTTAGGTTTGCGTATTCTAGCAGCAGTTCTTAGTGCACACTAATAGCAATTGTCACGAAATAATAATGCAGTGATATATTATGACTGTATCCATCAACTATGGTACCAAAATGCCGGCAAATTCATTTATATAAAATCTTGTAAATCTAAAGTTAAAAGATCACCAGTTTAATCTCGACGATTGTGTAATTTCCAAGTGTGGAGACAAAAAGTGTAAAACATGTATCACTCTGGCAGACAATACTTTTTCAAGTAATCTTACGAAACGTTCCTATTCTACTCTTATTTTCGATAACTTTTCCTGTCCAATGCAGTTTATGGCATTGAGTGCCATATGATTGTTTGACAATACGTTAAAAAGACAAAGTCATGGTAAACGGAAATATAGGAGACCCGAGATCTATGACATACACTTTTGATGACCATTTACCATCAACCAATCAAAATTTAGGTGCTCATTGTATTCGTACCTAACTTTATACACTACTTTTACAATAATTACATGAGTTGTACGAATCCACGAGAAACTTGCATTTCACTGAATACCGAATACCGACTCCAAGGTACCAAGGTATTATCTTGCATATCTCCTGTAACATACTATTGCAAGTTGTCCATTCAGACAAGCCTGTTAATGGTGATGAGCTGGGCTCCTTTCTTAAAGCATTTATTGTAAATAAGGGAATCGACGCACTTAATTTAAGTAACATTTTTGAATCACATTCTGTTGAAAATAATTTTCCTCCATACTTTAAAATAAAGAGTCGTCCTGTATTTCCTATAAATACTCACCAACAGTTGTTTGCAAATTTTTTAACAAGAAAAAAGTTGAAATGTGTAGATCTGAACGAATTTCAGAACCCTATACCATGTTTATGCTCCTCGTCTGAGTTTAAATATAATCCATGTGGTCATGTTGTGACAGGATATCTCCATTTTTTTCATAATTAAAAACTTAGAGATCTTTTAAATAAAGGCCCAAAATATAGAGAACCACAGAAATTCACATGGCGTCAAAATCTTGATATTATTAAAAACTCATGTGAGGAGTATCCCAGCAGGAGGAATTAGACACTCTTTCTGAATGAATAAAGTCAATCACTAGTTTACTAAAGAAAAGAATTCGAAGACTAATTTCTTTAACAAAAAACACAAATCTATATTTCATGACACCAGCATCGTGAGAGAACTTTCTCAACTTAAAGAAAAATCTCATCGTTGTTTCTGCTGACAAGGCAGCTAACAATTACACATTCGTATGTAAGGCATATTATATTAACTGTCTCATAGAA
Source organism: Pteria penguin (assembly GCA_035048485.1). Taxonomy (NCBI): domain Eukaryota; kingdom Metazoa; phylum Mollusca; class Bivalvia; order Pterioida; family Pteriidae; genus Pteria; species Pteria penguin. The sequence continues at coordinate 43,527,609 of CM068582.1, read as the reverse complement.
GACCTCGGTCTTCATTCAGCGCCGGGTATTCCTACTAACAGTTAAAATTTGTCTCCTACAGAGGTATTGGATAACCACAAGTCAGCTTCAGTTCATTTGGCATTGCTACAGATGAAGCTAAGATCTCGAGCTACCATACATTTTTTTTATAACAATGATACATAAAACCCCATATAAGCATCTATTCATACCTGGACCTTCCAAGAGTTCCACTATGCCTTTTTCCATATTACTGACGAAAATTCTGACAAACATCAAACATGGTCTTCAGAAATACTGCTCTACTGCTTACTCGAGAAGCTGAATCAATAAGATCTTAAAGAATTCCAATGAACTTCTATTTAATTTGAAATTTCCTATTTACAGTAATGCCACTAGCATTGAATCTTTTGATATTTCAATTCTTTAAACTGCCATTCCTCATTGAAATCAAATGAAGAACAGAATACCATCAATTATTCAAAACGCCTTCTTTCAACAAAAATGGAATTCGCAGATACAAGTATCTCGTTTTAGTCCACAATGATCCATATTTTGGAAAATACGAAAGTAACTTGTGCCACATGACTATGGCACTACCAACAATGTACCCCTGTGGACATTTACGGACCCCTGAAATTCAGAGGTGAAACCAGGTGCCCGGAAGGAGTGAGTACAGAACAGTGTGATTCCAGCAGCAAGTATACAGAAAAATAGATCATTCAAATATTAGAATTTCTTATACAAGTAGATGATATTTTTGTGATTTTTGGTGGAAAAGGATTTCAGCAGATTGTTGGCATTCCGATGGGTACAAATTGCGCGCCACTTCTGGCATTTTTGTGTACTCATACGAAGCAGAATTTACAGTCCCCCCCCCCCCCTCCGTATGTAAAGATGATCTCAACATCATATACCCAAAGGAACTCCAGATTAAAAATACAACTGAGAGCGCATCTTCTGCTTCATACCTCGATAAACCTCTATCAGTTAGTGATGATGATTCATTAATTACCTCTCTTTATTACAAACGTGACGATTTCAGGTTCATTATAACCGACTTTTATCAGACATTTCCTGAGTAGCAGCATACCTTTCTATGAAAATTTCATCCTGAAAGCAAAGATTCATGTCCCAAAACTACTTCTCACATGGTTATCTTGCGGAACGTTTGAAATTGTCACTGAGGAAGTTCTATGGTCGACATGAAGATCTGGTGTAATTTGAGATGCCCCATTTAAGAATGTTAAGCGAAATTTTGGGATATATATATATATATATATATATATATATATATATATATATATATATATATATATATATATATATATATATTATATATATATATATATATATGTATATAAAGCACAAAAAAGGAAATTGTAACAACATTCACTATTCATAAGTATCGGATCAACCTCAATGAAGGTTAATGCAAATCGCTCGAGAAAAAGGGGTCAATATAAAAGCACAGGTAAGCGATAACGATACTAAAACAATTAAAAAATTGCCAAATTTTCGAAGCAATCTGCTTCTTCTTCAGGACACACACAAACACTCACACAAATATAAAGACACGAAAAGAAAGATAGAAAATATATACAAAGCACTAGTCTAATAAAAACTGGTTTCTTCAATTGGCTACATATTGAGCGTTTCTCTATGCGCTATCTAATAGGAAATTTCATATTTAAGTTTGAATACTTTTTTTCCATGAAGTGTTGTGCTGTTCAAACAGTCTTTTCTTTTCTTTCGTTCGTTTTTCTTTCCATTTATTTTTTCTATATTTCTTTTATTAAGATCATATTCTAAATCAAGTTTATTTCTTGATAACAGACTTCCGCGGATTTCTTTAAAATCGGTTAAAGTTGTACTACTATTGGAATATTAATGAAAGATTATATTTGTATTTCAGATTGTGGTAACCCAAGCGGAATCACCAATGGTCAGGTTAGCTACAGTACGACTACATGCCAGAGCTCGGCTTCATACAGCTGTGATATCGGATATAACATTACCGGCACACCAACCACAGTAAGTTGTCTGGATACTGGTTTATGGCAGTCCACGACGGCCGCTTGCCAGGAGGTTGGTAAGCTCTCAATAAGATTATTAAATATAATTCATCCTCAATGTAATTTATAGTTAGATTGAACGAGAGTATGATATTTTGCCAATATCACAATACAAATAGCTGCATATTTTACAGACAATCGTTTGCAAAAAGTTTCTTTTTCTATGTAAAGTATAACAATGTTTCTTATTAATTTATGCGTTTACAAACCTAATATGAACTTTTACATTATAGATTTGTTACATACGGTAAAGTCTTGGATACAAAAATTAATTAAAACAGTATATAAATGTGAAAAATATTCAAGGAGAAACCAGCAGACATCTGACCAAGTCGTATGACAGAAATCATCAAGTACAAGTATAATGTCAACATGTAAAGTAAACACAGAAACGACATTAGAAACATATCCGATTGAATTATGTGTACAGACTATACATGTTTATCACATACAATCAAAGGTGTCAACTAAAATGGTAAAAAAATTATTTAAGATATGGACAAATCAGATTGGAAAGCTTTGAATAAAACTAAGATTTTTCCGATTAAAATTACATTGGTTTTTCAGTACATGGAATAGCAATACACTTTAACTTAACATTCGCTGCTTATAATATAACTGGTGAAAGATAATTTTGTTCTATAGAAGCAGCTCCATCTGTAGTTAATGATTTTGCTTGAGAACCATTCTGGAAATAAAGATAGGGCAAGAGCAAGCATACATTTTCTTAACAAAACAAAATATAATGGATTGAGCGCTAGACAGACAGCTGGATAGACAGATAAAGAACTTTGTAAGGGAAGGCTATAATAAGTGTGTGCGTAATAAAATCTACTTACAGATCTATGCAAAGTGATGAATCATTCATCCTTAAAACATTGAAACATTCAATATGTTTCTTCTTTATATCCACATGGTCATAACCAAGGGCCGATAATTAGTGGATTTTTGGTATCATTTTATACCATTTTTCTTTGAAGGATACATTACATTATTTAACTGAACATGGCGAACAACAATGACATTTTTAGATTCTGAGATTGGGTTTCCTCAAACGAAAACTGACAATTTCAGATAGATAGATATTTATTTGGTAAAAACAATGTCATATATGATGTACAGATACATAAATATAAAGCAATAAAGTTGACAGTAGCACTATTGAGATATACAGAGTTAATAACTAATGTTGAAAATTTGTATTCAGTATAGAAATTTGTAAAACAAAATAATTTGGCACAAAACATCCCTAAGATATATTGTTACATAGGACTAATTAATGTAAATACTATAAATTTCATTTATATATTATTTATATATACAGTGCTGAATTATATTGTTTCGTCTGTAGGTCGGGGCATTCACGGCGGGTGTGGCTAGCCAAACAAGAGAAGCTCACTCCTCCCGGGCACCTGGTCTCACCTCTGAATTTCAGGGGTCCGTGAATGTCCACTAGGGTACATTGTTCTTAGTGCCATAGTCATGTGACACCAGTTATTTTCGTATTTTAAAAAATTTGAAAATTATTATATTGATATCATAACTAGAAGACATTGATTCACCAGGATAGCCGATGAAAGCCAATAGGCTTACTTCCAATGGGGTTTCTTGATGATTGAGGACTTTTAAAGTAATAAATAAAATAAAGAAATAAATTTAAAATGGTATTGTGAATAAGGATAAATATTATAAATGTAAAAGTGAGCAATAAAAATAAATAATTTTCTACTTAATATAAATAATTGACAAATTTCTAGCATACTTGAATAATTTAATTTTATATAAAACTATGAATATATTTGTGTAAATATTATATATAAATTTATTTAACATAGAAATTTTAATTTTTACAAAAATATGTATATAAAATTATTTATAATGAATTATAAAAAAAGATGAATAAATTGATAAAAAAAGGAGACAGTGTTTAATACACAAATTGGCACAATGAAAATCTTATCACAGAATTACATGTAAAATTAATTTCAAAAGTATAAAATTATTAATAATAATAAAAAATCACAGTTATGTTTTGAAAGCTCTTGTTGTAATAAAAATTGCTTTATATTATTCTTGAAAATTCCCTTGCTATTTGATTCTTTGATAGAGAGTGGGAGTTGATTCCAGTCTTGAAATGCAGAAAAATGAAAAGTGCTAGATTCGCATGTCTTAATATTTGGAATATAAAAATCTAAATTTGAACATGATCTTGTTTGTCTTCCACTTTTAGATGTCTTTAAAAGAAAGTTATCTTGCAAATAAGTTGGTGAAGTTTTATGAAATATATAGAAATCAATATCGAAGAAGTACCAAACCGTTAATCATTCTCAAAGTCCAAGGACAGATACAAAATCGTGTAAGTTTCAAAAAGAAACTGTTTTGAACCCCGAAATACTGAAAAATTCCGAGGTGAGACCAGGTGCCCGGGGAGAGTTAGCGTCTCCTGTTTGCATGCATCACCCGTCACAGCAGTTCTTAAGAAACATGTCAAAATCAAGAGTTTTGGTTTCCTAATTGTACATACGAAAGTACAAAACTGGTAAACAAAGTCATATTTGGTGTTCACTGAACAGGTCGTTTAGTCGCATTCCAGAATATTGTCAATCATTCTAGAAAGAGGCACATCATATTTTCGTACAAGATCCCCATAGCGACTGTAGAACTTCCTCAGTGACGATTTCAGACGTTCTTTAACATATCCCTGCATGAGCAACTTAGTGGCCAGTCGTTTGGCCCTTGGAATAAAACAGTCGTATAGAGAACAGGCTCTTGCGTACCTTATAAGTTAAGATATAAAAACTCCATAGGCAGGTGAGGACGGGATATTGCTGCAAAGAAACGGAAAGTTAGTTATTTGGAAGTTAAAATCGTCACGTTTGTCATACAGAGAGGTGTCCAAATGACCATTACTGTCAAAAGTTAAAAATATATTCAGATACGAAATGGAATTATTGCTCTCGGTTGTCTCTTTTATCTCGAAGTTCATGGGGATAGATTTCATGTATGTAATCCTTAAAGTTAGGATTATTGATTGACAATACGTCGTCTATGTATCTAAACGTAAAATTAAACTGAGATGCAAGGCTTTTTCTGCCTGTGGAGAGCATGTTTTGAATAAATTCTGCCTCATACGAATATAAGAAAATGTCAGCAAGAAGAGGGGCGCAGTTAGTTCCCATGGGAAAACCAGATTCACTCTATCTTAGACACAAAGTATATTTACCATATACGTAAAATATTCGTGGTGTGACGTTAAAAAAAGCATATTTGAATTATTTAAACAATATAATTTATTGCTTGTCTTGGTGTGTAATTCAAAATAAACCTGACCATCTTAATATTTTGACAAATTTAATTTTTGTTTAAACATTTTGACAATCCATAGCACCAGGCACTACATGCATAATCTAAGTGACATTGAATTAAAGCAGAACACAATGATATTTAAAATTAAAATCTAAAAATCTGGTTTGTCTATATAAAAATTTCAATCTGCCATTTACTTTCTGTATAATAGAATTTACAATGTAGTCACCACATAATGAATTATCAATATAAACACCTAAGTACTTCACATGATTTGTAGAATGTATAACATGATTTTGACAAAAAATAGTAAAATCTTTAAATCTTTTTGGTCCAAACAAAATACATTCTGTTTTCCCGAAATGTAATGAGAGTTTGTTGTCTATAAGCCATGACGAACATTGATCTAACACAGAAGAAAGCTTTTTTGAAATAACAGAAGAATATTTGTGTGTGAAAAAAAAATTGCATTGTCGTCTGCATATAATTTACAATTACTATCAATACTTATGGACATGTCATTTATATAAATCAAAAATAAAAAAAAAAAAAAAATTGCGGCCCAATTATACTTCCCTGGGGCACACCACATGACACAAAACCAATATTAGAAGACACATTGTTAATATGTGCAAACTGTTTTCTGTTGTTAAGATAGCATTCAAACCAGTTTACTGATAAAATACCAGTGCCATCTAATTTGTTACATAAAATGTTATGATCCACAGTATCGAAGGCCTTTTGGAAATCTAGTAACAACATACTTGTAAACAAACCTCTCGAAGTATTGCCTTTTAAAAAGTCAAACAAATGAATAAGACAAGTGTCAGTAGAGTACCTGCTTCTGAACCTTGATTGAAATTCATACAATATATTATTTTTTTCAAGATAAGAAACCACACTAAGAATACTAACAGGCCTGTAATTACCAGGATCAAGAGAACTATTTTTCACACGAGCAATTTTCATGTCGTCGGGTAAAGTTGAAGTTGAAATTGAAAGATTTACAATATCAGTAATGGGTATTTTAAGAATATTAGCACTATCTTTGATGAACCTTGGTATTTCATCTAAACTTGTACTTTTGGATGAAATTAATTTTAAAATTCAATTTCTTTACAAACAAAATCTTCACTTACTGGAGACAAGATAAAAGATGTTTCTTGTGAAATGCTTTCTTTATAAGAAAACAATTCACGAATTAGGACATAAAACATGGTGTCCAGTCGGCATCACTTAATTCATTATGTAAATTACGGGAGTGTAGTTTTTCAAAGAACGAATTTTGGTAGAATGACGTTTTTTTTTAACTATTTTTTAACTATATTAACCTCTTGCGATCCTCCTGGAGCAATAGATAAGCATGTGATCAATTAAGCCCATAAGCAGCACACCAAATTGGGAAAGATTTTTACTTACGATTAGTGATGATATGGTCTATTGTAGATTGTGACGTCTCAGTCATTCTGGTAGGATCACGCATGATTTGGACTAGGTTGTAAATTGTCAACACCTGTTTGTAAGCTTTATATAAAGGATGTATTGGTTTAAAATCAATATTACAGTCCCCTAAAAGATATGTTTCACAGTCTGAGCGTAGAAATTATAAATTTTCCTCTAAATGCTGTATAAAATCTGACTGATTAGGAGGACGATAACAAACTCCAATCTGTATAGACTTGCTACTCTACTCTCTCTTTCGTCCTGGATTTAATTCGATGTCACCACATAGTAAACGAGATAGTACTTTACTAGGGTCCGGTTTTTTGGAATGAAAGTTAAAGATAAAATATACTGTCCCTTTATTCAGAGAACCCTCTGTCCAAGTAGAGCGTTTTGTTTATATGAAAGTGAAAGTAGGGCAAATTGCCAGAAAACGTCAATTTTGATATTGAAAACTATATCTGGAGTCAAAACTATCATTATCGTTCGAAATCTTTGCCACAGGAAGACTTAATTCGGAATAAAAGAAACATAAAAATACTAAAAACCTTACTTTGCTGATTTTAAAATCCTGTCGCCATTTTCCCGGAAGAGCAATGATTATTTTATTTCGAATCATTGCCTTCCTTACATTTATAATTTTATTTGAAAATACTTGTCACCTGATTAAATTCTAACTATGGTCATCGGTAATTTATACATTGTACTGATTTTTTGAAATGCATTGTTTGCAAAATGTAAAATGTATAAAAAAAACCATTGAATTACACATACTTTTTTGTAAATTCGAAACATGATATATTAAAAATTGCAAACAATTATTTTGGAGTTCTGAAGTATATTGTTATTTTCGTTATCTTATAAATTTCAATATATTGTCCTTTGATTCTGCTGCCTTTGCGGTGAGTGGGAAGGTGGGCTTCCGTAAACCGGTTAACCACACCAATTGAATGACGTTTGTTACTACAATTGACGGTCGTAACCGCAGCACAATCGAATATCTTTGTAATGTCGTTCTACCGTGTATATTCTACTATTATCATGTTTCGTGTGCATGTCCATGGTGATTTTTGTCATACAGCTTTGTCAGATGTCTTCAGTTTTCTCTTTTATAAATATAAGAACATATACGCAGGGACTTTAAAAACGCCTATATGTTTTTTTCATGTAAAAACATAAATGTTTTGAAAATAAATCGATTTGAATATATGCTTGATATTGTGTGATTGCGGTAACTTTCATGCTATTGGCGAGACAAAAATCACTCAACCATAACGTAATACTGCTCACTCGTGCGCATTTCAAAAAGAACTCGACCACGTGCTCTACATTGAGTCATTTTCTTAAGAAATAACATATACTGGTGCCTAGTGCCTTTATCTATCCTGATTTCAAACTTCTTTAAAACTAACGCGTGAAATGCCGAGACTGTCTGAGCAACAGAGGTATGTTGTAGACGCCGGCGTAAATTAAAGTATCATCACAGGACGCTTCAGCGTCTATTTGTCTACAATCACGAGACTTGTAGGGAAGTATCGGATCACAGGAAGTGTTAAGGATTGTCCTCAAAGTGGTCAGCCAAGCGTAACGACAAGACGTTTTCATAAGGCAACGTCATCTACGCGACAGGTTTGCGACATCCGTAAGCACGTCAAGAGATGGGATATGTCGTCACGGTGGGCAAATCCACCCCAGGGCAGTGCGCCGACGATTGAAAGAGCAAGGTTTGCTATGCCGTCGGCCATCGAAAGGCTTGATCCTAACTCCTCGCCACCGAAGAAATCGTCTGACCTGGTCCCGGAACATGCTTGCTAATCGACGTAATTGGCATGATGTAGTGTTCAGCGACGAATCAAGATTCAATTTGTCCATGGCTGACGAAGACAGCGCATATATAGGAGGCGCAATGAACGTTTCGCCGCAAACTGCATAATTGAGCGTGACAAATTTGGTGGTGGTGGCGTCATGGTTTGGGGAGCCTTCAATCAACATTTCAAGTCATCACTGGTTATTTTGAGGAACACTCTTACCGTGAGGCGCTAAATCGATGACGTTTTACAGCCTGAGCTCCTTCCATTAATTCAACGTCAGCAAACTGTCAACAGTCCATTGACGTTTCAACAATACAACGCACATCCGCACACGGCTAGAGTCACCTTAAACTTTCTTAACATCCAGGGAAATAATGTAATGTATTTCCCAGCAGGTTGACCCGACCTCAATCCTATAGAGCACATGTGGGATGAGTTAGGCAGACGCTTACGTAAACGTCACCGTCAACCAAGAACTGTGGATGAGTTGACACGTGCTCTTCAAGAAGAGTGGAATAATATTCCTATGAGAAAAATTCGAACTCTATGTCAATCCATGCGATCCAGATTGCGTGCATGTGTTAAAGCAAATGGGGGGCATACTCGTTACTAAACAATACACATGTAATTTTGGACGTGTATACATAAATGATGAAATCAAATCATGCTTAAAAGAAACGTGTGATAGTATCAATCATATTGTCAAAAACAAAAAATTCAAATTTTCGAAATAAATCAAGTTTCATGCAATTATTTACCCTATATAATGATATTAGATAGGCGTTTTTAAAGACCCTGAGTATATATACGTGTATCAGTTAAGTTTACCATATGCCCATTTTTAATCATTTCATTAACTGTATATAAACCCATTTACAGTGTCGATAGTATCCTGGGTCAGGATAAAATCGATAACAAAATATATGCTTATTTCATATACAGGATACATATATTAATGGCTAGTTACAGAGTATGAGTACATATAAGTATACTTTCCTATACACAGGTATAACACATTTTTAAAAAAAGTAGGCGTTGAGGTTACATTCGTGTACGCATTACATATTTTACCTATGCATGCGATTACTTGCATTCATTTATAAATAAGCTCGTGTGGATATGCAAGCATAAATATGTACATCATACATGTCGATATACAACTATACTTTTCATGTATTCAATCATATTCATTTATGCATAGATATTCAAAAGATTGTACCTTAAACATTGAGATACACATACACATATAAATCACACAGATACCATATGCTCATTTCAACAAATTTGCGTGAGGCGTAATGCTCCAGCTTGACACAATGGAAATCCAAAGAATAAATATTTTAAGGTATACAACCCCTGATAAGCCTCAGATGACAGTTAAGATATTAACAAAGGTACTGTATGTTACGGTTGATTAGTATGGCAAAATCTATGTCGTCTTAGAGTGTATTGATGTTTGTGATTGAGAAATCGGGGATTATTCACCATGAATACCATTAAAGGATTTATCTTCCTTTGATAATATACATATTTAGGTTCTTCTTAGTTTTAGAATGATTTAGTATTATCTTATGTCACACTAAATTTATTCTTGGCCAGGACAGAAGCACTTAAAACGGGAATTGGAATCGTAATTTGTAATCCAAATCACCTTCACTGTAACGTTCCTCGTAAACAATACTTGTCTTTCATGTATCATTACGCTGTATATTTACATACTTACTTTTAAGAAATATATTTGTATGAAAAATATTAGAACATATATAAGTTATAATTTTGTGCACCAGATGCACATTTCGACAACTTATATCTCTTCAGTGATACTCGGGGCCGAATGATTGGAATTCTAATCATATTTGGAAAGCAGAATCTAATCCAAAATTGCCGAAAAAGGACAGAGCTATGCATGAGAGAGATACTCCTTAGTCTTAGAGTGATTTACAATATTTCACGACTGAAAATTTTATGTACATATTTCACATCAGTATAAAAGCACAGAAAACTAGACTTATAATTCCCTCGGGGCCTTTCAGATTGTGGTATCCCTGGCGGTATCACCAATGGTCAGGTCAGCTACAGTACCACTACATACCAGAGCTCGGCTACATACAGCTGTGATACTGGATATAACATTACCGGCACACCAACCACAGTAAGTTGTCTAGACACTGGCGCTTGGCAATCCACGACGGTCGCTTGCCAGAATGGCGGTAGGTTCTCTTACTACAGAATAATCAAAGTCTCTTTATAATTGATTCAAAATAAAGGCTAAGGGATCTTACTCATCTGCACAACAAATCAGTCACGGATATGTAGAGAAAAGAGTTATGGATTTTTTCCTATTGCCAATGATTTCTGTATGAGATTATGGTTTTTGACGCAAAATTCCCCAGTGTCCCAACTGTGAAAGTGCTAATATTACAACTCCTGTAGCATTTTTATAAATAATACCCTTCAAAACCCCGCCTTCGGTGGGGGGGGGGGGGGATCAAACTCAACTCTGGATTACTTGAAACATATAAAGTCGGTGTGGTGTGAACGAGAAATCCCGGATTCGATTCCACTGTGAAAACACCATAGGTATTCTGTCTTTCGTATGAGACAGTAAAAACTGAGGTCCCGTATCAAGGTATTCGTTGTTGCTACCTGAATTGTAATAAAAACCTGAATTATAATAAATTTATTACAATTCTGGTTGCCATGCAAAAAAAACCCCCTCAAATCACAGAATATGGATAGGTCGCATAGTGAAAATATTACATGGAATAACAAGCAGAAAAATACCCAACCAATAGCACAAAATGTGCTCAACGTTTTTCTTGAAGTGGAAAATAAGCCTATAGATCTAGTGCAATTGCCTTACCAAATTGTAATAACAACCAGAATTGTAATAAATTTATTACAATTAAGCTTTTAATACAATATTTGAAAATGTTACAACTATATAATCCTCTGAAAATGTAATCCTTTTCATCTTAATTTGTTTTGCTAGGATTCAGGCCTTCATTACAATTCAGGTTGGCTACCCATTCATAATAACTTTTTAGCATTTCAACCAGTTTTCCAATAATTAATTTCAATTCTTGCTTAGAATTCAAGTACTATTTAAAATTTCTGGCCCATATTCTATAATATCTGAAGCGTTCATAACTATGAAAACCTAAGGAAATAGAATTCAAGTTTTTATTTCAATTCAGGTTTTTATTGCAATTCAGGTTGCAACAATGCGTGGCACGCACAATATCCCTCACTACTTTTGAAGGATCCGTTGCAAAGGTATAAATTTCTATGTGTGCAGCAGACAGATTGAGTTACTATATATACGTAAAATAATTTAAGGTATTCCCAGTTAAATTATAGATAACCCTCACGTACTTATTACATCATATTATATGGATATAACAAAAGTTGACGACAGGTCTGATTGGGGAATTTCCTTCTCAAAACCTTTTTATATGTCATTTTCAACAGAATCTCAATAATATATATATATAGATTTGAAAACGTCATTTTATGATTTGTTTGAATAAAATCGAACAATACGCTAGAAAATAATTAACAAAAAGAACGTTGACGACAAAAATGTTTTGGAGGATTTGATTTCTTAGCCTTTTTCTTGAATATTTTAGTCGTGCTTGATATCGATTGACTCGGAACGAAAAACTGAAAATGAAAATGGAAAAAAATGCCAAAAGATATTGAAATAAAGAAGCTGAAATTTTCAGATGAGTTTGTCAGTACAATTGCCGAATACGCGTATAGCATTAGCATATCATTATATGTCGGCACACACCGTCATTTTGAGCGGAAGTAGGGAGTTAGGGTGGGAATTCCTTAATATAGGGTAGTTGAATGACAACGGCACAAAATGTGGCATTTTCACCCAATCTGGCATGTAAATTGATGTAAAGGTGTTAATATTGTCCATAAAAAATGATAGAAAGGTTATCACTGTAGCGATGATTAAGAAGGATATATGTAATCATTCAAAAGCCATTTCTAAACCTTCATTTTTTGACTGACATCCTACTGGGTCCTTGAAAACATCCATTTAATCTCCAGATACGAATTCTATTGTTCAATGTGTATTTACAACTGGAATGCTTATTTAAAGTCCCAACGGTAGCTTATAATAAATAAAAAGAAAACAGATATACCTTTTAATTTTGTGCACCATATGCGGATTTCGACAACTTATATGAATAGACATTGAATTTTCTCTCAAAATAATCTGAAGCACACATCGATCTCTTTAGTGCGTAGTAGATTCATTGATAATCTGTCTATGATAATGTAAGATCTTTTGCTAGCAGATTTTGATTTAAAATGCCTATCCTATTTAGTAAAGGTAAAGATATATCACGTAAGTCTTCATTTGAACAACATTGTCTCAGCTCTTAGATGAAGCTCATATCTTCTAAAGTACTACATACTTTATATGTTATTTGTTTATTTACAAGACTCTGCTTCTTGTAATCTCAACTTCCACTTACTGAAATATCTTTTGTAGCCATTTAGTGATTTTCAAATTGTTAAGGAAACAATGTACTAATAGAGTATCATAATGCACTAATAGAGTATCATAATGCACTAATAGAGTATCACAATGTACTAATAGAGTATCAGAATGTACTAATAGAGTATCAGAATGTACTAATAGAGTATTACAGTGTACTAATAGAGTATCAGAATGTTCTCATATAAGAGTAACATGTAGAACAATCAAAATCGAAGAAGTACCAAACCGTTAACCATTCTCAAAGTCCAAGGTCAGATACAAAATCGTGTAAGTTTCAAAAAGAAACTGTTGTGAACCCCGAAATACTGAAAAATTCCGTGGTGAGACCAGGTGCACGGGGAGAGTTAGCGTCTCCTGTTTGCATACATCACCCGTCACAGCAGCTCTTATTTTGGTTTTGGTTTCCTAATTGTACATACGAACGTACAAAACTGGTATACAAAGTCATATTTGGTGTTCACTGAACAGGTCATTTAGTCGCATTCCAGAATATTATCAATCATTCTAGAAAGAGGCACATCATATTTTCGTACAAGATCCCCATAGCGACCGTAGAACTTCCTCAGTGACGATTTCAAACGTTTTTTAACATATCCCTGCAGGAGCAACTTAGTGGCCAGTCGTTTGGCCCTTGGAATAAAACAGTCGTATAGAGAACAGGCTCTTGCGTACCTTATAAGTTGAGATATAAAAACTCAATAGGCAGGTGAGGACGGGATATTGCTGCAAAGAAACGGAAAGTTAGTTATTTGGAAGTTAAAATCGTCACGTTTGTCATACAGAGAGGTGTCCAAATGACCATTACTGTCGAAAGTTAAAAATATATCCAGATACGAAGTGGAATTATTGCTCTCGATTGTCTCTTTTATCTCAAGTTCATGGGGATAGATTTCATGTATGTAATCCTTAAAGTTAGGATTATTGATTGACAATACGTCGTCTATATATCTATACGTAAAATTAAACTGAGATGCAAGACTTTTTCTGCCTGTGGAGAGCATGTTTTGAATAAATTCTGCCTCATACGAATATAAGAAAATGTCAGCAAGATGAGGGGCGCAGTTAGTTCCCATGGGAATGCCAATGATTTGCTGAAAAATGTTCCCTCCAAACACCACGAAAATATTGTCTATTAAAAATTCCAGCATTTTGATTATTAGATCTTCGGTATACTTGTGTTTTGCATCAGAGTGTTGTTTTACAAAATATGTATCTTCCCGCCCAATAACAAGATATTTATATCTACGATTTCCATTTTTATGGAAAAAAGAATTTCGAATAATTGTAGCAAGTCTGTTTTTGAGCTTTTGATGCGGAATTGTAGTGTAGAGCGTGGAGAAGTCAAAAGATTTGATGCTGAAAATATTATTAAATTTCGGAGATTTTAGATTCTCTAAAAGTTCTTTAGAATTCTTGAGGATCCACATTTGATTTATTCCGCTTCTGGAGTATGCGGTATCACAGTAAATTTGAAGACCATGCTTGACGTGTGTCAATATCTTCGTTAGCAATATGGATAGAGGTTTGGTGGTACACTTGGAAGAACCAGCAATGAAACGATGTTTGTAAGGGGTTTTGTGCATTTTTGGAATCCAATAAATATAAGGTAATTCAAGGTCAGAGTTTGTAGTGGTAATTCCAAAAGACTCGAGGACAGATTTGTGGTTTTGAAGTATTTCAGAAATAGATAAATTTGTTTGTGTGTATGTTGGATTTCCAGATGCAGAGTGTAATCCAAGTTCCTGTAACAGACAATTAATGTAAAATCTTTTGCAAACGAAGGTATAATTGTTTGCTGCTTTGTCAGCTGGGACAATAATAAATTGTTCGTGGAGTTCAGAGAGTTCTCTGGCTACATCAGGGTCATTAAATATAGACTCGTGTTTGGGTCTTACCGAATGCCTGAGACGCCCTATTCTTCTTTTGAAGAGTTCTCCGATGGATTTCATCCACTCGGAGAGAGTGTCAGGCTCCACTTCTTCCCTTTTTGTAATAAGATACCAAGCGATGTTCCATCGGAATACAGATTTAAAAAGACAAAATAGTGAGTAAAGGCAATCACGGACCCCCGGTAAAATCCAAACGTGGGATTAGGTGCCATGAAAGAGTAGGCATCCCCTGCCGACCAGTCATACCCGCCATGATGCCATAATATATGTTGAGTTATTATAAAGTCGAAGTCACATTCCGTAGACGGAATAATACCGTAGTCACATTTGGTAAAACACCACGATTAGTATTGTTATTGCAATAGAACTCTACCACAATCTAAATAATAAACATCTTCCACCGAATAACGAAATCAACATATCCGATAACTGTACAATAGAGCTTTGTATCGTCCATAAAATTTGCGGAATGTTGACTTATGATGTTTGATTTCACATCCTTGTCATAAGAACATTTGCTGAGTAATTTGCTTCGGTGAATGAAAAAATCGTAGTCAGAAGAAGCTCTAGCATATGGCATCAGCTGAGGCACATAGTCACCATATGCAAATGATAATGTTACTACATGTGTGTGGAAAGTTAACAATAGGAAAATTAATGTCGTCTCGTTTGTCATATAGTGATGAAGGTAGTTTACCATCTTAGTCAAAATATAGTAACATTTTAAAATTTTGGTCTTGTGACATATTTGTTGAAATAGTATCTCTGAGACCAAAGTATCATAGGCTACAGAATGTAAAACGGGAGCAGAGAGCCTTGAGTTATGAAACATTGTACCCATTAGTAACAAATTTATGATTTGAATAGATACGAACTAGAAATACGAAAGTACAGAACATGAAATCTATGATTACGACGATAATCCATATTTTTTATGGCTTAACATCCAATTAAAACATTTTTACATAGAGTTCACAAAAAATTAGAATATGAACTTCAGTAACGATAGACCAATATCTAATTGAATATCAGCTTCCGTCAGCTTTTACAAATTATCTATGATGTTGATGTCATGCATGATATATATATATATATATATATATATATATATATATATATATATATATATATATTATATATATATATATATATATATATATATATATATATATATATATATATATATATATTTAGAGGTTCTTTACGGGATATATCATCCATAAACATAATAGATGATTTAATTATTCCATTCTCTATATACGTCCTGTAAATTACTTTGATTTTAAAATTGCATTATCTCTTAAACAGTGTGTGATGACCCTCCAGAAGTTTCAAATGGTTATAGGAGCTTTGAAGGTACCACCAGTGGTGATAATGCCACATTTATCTGTAACTCGGGATATTCCGGTTCTGGAAGCAATAAAATCACTTGTCAAGTAGATGGATCATGGTCATTTTTTAGCTTTACAAGTACAGCTAAAGGTATATCAACTTTATAGTACAATGATGCTTTATTAAGACACGTAAGTTGCAGGTCAATATTTCTTTATAAATGAATTCCAGAATACCGGATCATTGTACTCGTGTATTTGTCCGTATCCATTGAGATAGCATATTTATAGTGTAGTGAGGCCTGTATGCATTTTATGTATAGAAAAAGAATTTTATGTACACATTTGATTATTATCATTATTATTATTATATTTTTTTCGTCTCAATCCCAAACATACGTAAGTATTTTTACATTTATCGCGTTAATAAATCAGAATGTTTATATAGTACCGTTTCATAATAAAGAAAAACCTATAGGAAATATCGGAAAACGTCATCTGTACAAATGTAGATTGAAATATAATTTGGTGCCTGATGTTCTAGGTTTGATTCCCATCGCCATATGAAACAATGAATGTAGGACTCCACGTCTCAGTTAATGTCGCCACATAGAAGATCCTGCAATGCGTTGGTGTTTCCATTGCATGCACATGCCGTCACCCGTATAATGAATTAACATGGCATAACGACATAATAGAACAAGCAAGCAAATAATCAAATTTCACTTTCGGATTTTTGACTTCGATTTAAAACTTCGGCATAGATTGAACAGTATAAGTTTTGAAATCGGCAATTTACTTTCATCTTCAATATTAGCTTGTACTAACCTATTAAAAACAATAATTATCATTGACAGCTAAAATAACCCACATTAGACAAACATATCAATTTATCACATTTTGATGTCAAGATAAATGCAGTATCGACTTGTGAAACAATAATCAAAATGTTAAGCAAGACGTTAAACGGCATGGTTTCATTAGTTATATAAAGATATATATTTGTTGCAATTGTGTTGGAGGTAGAAAATTTTCCGGAAAAAGGTCAGCTTTAACGTACTTTTTGAAATCCGTTCAGTAAAATGTCTTCCAGACCCCGAAAGCCGATTTCCAGATTCTTGGTACATAAAAACATTATCGAAATCTGTTACCATACCCTTTGGTCGGAATACGTGGATTTCACTGATTATCGCAGTCCAGATAAACGAAGCGTCAAACTATTAATCTTTGGTATCTAGTCAAGTTTGCCCATTGTATCTCAACCAATTGCAATTTTAGGCTATTTCTTTTTTTATATATGTATAGGGATGTGTGTGTGTGTGTGTGTGTGTGTGTGTGTGTGTGTGTGTGTGTGTGTGTGTGTGTTTGTGTGTGTGTGTGTGTGTGTATGTGTGTGCATAAATTGGGTTGATTTGTACAATATATATTTACACTTTAGATTTCCATGTGAAGATGATTTATAGATTGCTTTCAAGCTTTTTATTCAGGTCTACAGAAAGCAAAAGTTTAACACTCTTTTTTGGTGAATTTTACAGAGGTTATTTTGTTAATTTGTGTCTAAATTCGGAAAACTTATTTTACAGAAATATTTGTCTTAGAATCTCTCATCCGCATTTCCTCATACTTTGAGATCATAGCAAAGACCACAAGCATTGTATTTAGTATCCTTATGGACTTACTGACATTTCTTTGACCATTGCTCTCCTACGAACAGAGAATTGGGGAATTTATGCCGGATATTGTCTTGACCATTTCAGATTAAATAAGGCCCAGAACCTCTTTCCATCTGAGGGTTAGTCACGACTTCTCTTCGAATTTTGTCATAGGACTAAATCAGATATCTTTTTGGTCCCTTTTACTCAAGATAAAAGAGAGAGAGAGAGAGAATCGCGATGAAAATGTGGAGACATGATCAAACGAATCCAAAAAGTACAACTCAATTAGACGATTTGCGATGATTTTTTTAGATCATTTATTGATTAAATTATAGTATCACATTTTACATGCAATGATAGAAAACAGAGTATATCAATAACAAAATCAAATCCATCAACAAAGTTCATATTAACAAAAAGACACAGTATTCTTAACATAATGCATTAATTAATTGTTTTACTCTGTTTGAGAAATTTATGACGTTTTTATTTCAAAAGGGAGTAGATATCATTTTCAATAAAGAATTTTTCACCGATTATTTAACTGCATACTCAGATTCAAAAATATTTTCTAGTCTACGATACATCTTATACTTGTAAATTCGAAGACAGATGTATGATAACTAAAAACTGTAAAAATAAACCTTTGAATTTTGTTCTAAATAAAAACCGAACATGATATGCTTCCATTTAATTTCAAAATTTAATATATTACCAACCGATAGCCATGTAGATTTTACATTGATACATTCAAAGAGTATATGCTTCGCATTTTCAATATCATTAGACGATTTGCGATGATAACAGTTAGCGATCTCCGTCCTTTAAAGAAACAGCGCAGATATGAAAGATTTCCTTTTATTTAAAATGCTACTTTTGGAGATTTCGTCTTGTATTTCGATTAATTGGACTACAGTGATACAATATAAGTAATATCAAAATTTTATCTATACATGACTTTGCTTTTGGTCCAGTCATGATGTAGATTGGCTCAATTGATGGTAATAAAAACAGGTAAGTGATGCTGTACTTCTAATAGTACATACAGTATTTTAATATTTAATTCAAATGTTTATATATTTTTACGACGTCTGTGTATATAATAATCCTAGATTTCAATCTTATCTAGGGGTTTCACGAATATATTTTCGTCTTGTAATTGAGTCCTATATCTTTCTTTCCATCACGTCCATTTGGTGAAACATTTAAGATTTCCAGGAGGATATGTCCCATATACCAGAAGCCCACTCCAGCTGTGTATCAATTGTTTCTTCTTGGTCCGCACCGAGACTGCATTGTTAAGAAAAAGATAAATGAGAAAAGAATGAAAATAACTATGATTAAAAATCAGAGTATCATTGAATGAAAATATTTCTTTTATTATACTTATCAAAATCCAAAAATAACGACAGAATTCGGTTTTGTATTATAGTATTGAATTAATTAAGTATGACTTTACACGAATTTCCTGAAAGTCATCAAAGGGATTATCATTATCGCTATCATAACCAGAGACAAGATTAATAATTACACGCATACCAATTAAATAAACTGTAAAGAAAACTTTGCATTTAGATTATTAAAATATAACTTCATAAAACACATATAAAATGTATTATAATTAAAATTGATTTTCAAAATTACTTTTGCTAGATTGTTGAAAACCTCCTATCTTCCTCATTGGAACTTGGAATCCTACAATATATAAGAATACAGGAAATACAAATGTAATGTAGGCTATTTCGGCCATTAATCCGATAAAATTACTTGTCAAGTTAATGCTTCGTACACTTAATTGTCAATAATATGACCCCTACTAATAGTAGGTGGTGTTGCATATGTAATCCGTCATGAACATCAATTCTTTCTCCGACATTTCTTTTGATTAACATGTAAAGATTATTTAATATATAGCTAATATATCTATTAATTTTGTACGTTTAATTTTCACCAACTATCATTCCAGAAGAACCTAACATCGTTGCAGCAGTGGTGGGTGGTGTAATTGCAACTGTTGTTGTAGCAGTTGTAGTTGTAATAATTATAATACGTTGTACGGCATCTTCCAAATTAGTTCCAGATCAACATCAGTCACATTCCTGTCGCAAAATAATACAGACAGGAATTGAAATGAAATGGTATATAGGTTATATCATATTTTAACTATAACAATAACATATATGAATGTTTATTGATGGATATATGTGATGCAAAGTAAGCAATGTAAGTTTTGAAAGGAATAGACGTAATATAACAGCAGCGGAAACGAAGAGATTCCCGAAAATCTTATGTGACACAAGGTATCCGGTAGGGCTAAGCGTCTCCTGTTTGGCTAACCATATATGCCATTATTTTCCAAAATATAGATATCGCTGCATAACATCAAGACAACGGTTTATATAATAACAATTTAGTCAACCGCTCTGCGTGAAACTTTTCTACGAGCTACTTTTCTAGCTGTGAATATAATGTAAAATACTGAAATAACTGATATAAAGAATCAAAGAGAAAATTGAAGACATCTGACAAAGCTGTATCACAAAAGTCACCAAGGTCATTCACACAAAAATGATAATGTAGAATATATGCGGAAAAACGACATTACAAAACTATTCGATTGTGCTGCGGTTACGATACCGACTCAGGACGGTCAATTGAAGTAACAGACGTCATTCAATTGGTGTGGTTAACTGGTTTACGGTCGCCCAATTTATGGGCGCCAAGAAGTTTGTCAGCGACCTTATTCCATCTATGAAGTAAGTGGAAAAAAAAATTGAAAAATTTTATAGTATAGTTGAATTAAGATTGAACAAAACAAAATGTATAATATTTTTCTTTTTCTGAACCTGTGTCATTCCACACCAGATAATTTATTTTCCCTTTTGAAACATGTAAATACCCATGAAAAGCAATGTTGAGATTTTTCAATATCAAACTCAACGTGGTAAGTATCACTTCATGACACATTTTAAAACTGTTGGATCAACAATATTGTATTGATTATATCTGACATTTTACGCATGACTTGTGAGGCTATACAAGTTATATACGTAGTATAGACAAAAACCTTTAAAGGAGCATGGTCCGATTGAAGTCGGGAAAAGTATAAAAAATGTAAACGGATTTCTTAAACGGCAATCGATTGCTAGTATATTATCTAATATGTGTAAAAAGTATCATTACCAAAGTCGATGTCGTTAAAAACGAGATATGCCCGTTTTAAATTTGCAGCATAACCAGGCCAACTCCTTGAATATTGATGAGGTCGGTCAGAGGAAATCACGTGACAATGAAACTCAAACTTTACCCGATTCTAACATTTGTTCCACTTTAATAATGTACACATTTGAACATCAGTTCAAAGATACGTAACATGAGGAGTTTATTGACACGAACCGCCATAGCCTAGCCCAGGCATTCTACTTCGGAGTACATATTCATAGATATTAATCCAGTGAAACATAAAATATATATAAATCGAATGTACAGAAATGTACGATACAATGCCATTGACTTATGAGCACAGAACAACTTAAAACATCACAGTATAGAAAAAGCCGAGTTATGTATTACACAGGTTACATAGGCGGCACCTGTAAATGTCGTGTGTAGATGAGGTGTATGATTAAGTTTACGAAGTACATATCAAAACTACCACGAAATACAGTTAGGTGCAGTCCTAACCTTACATAAAGTGCACTTCAAGTTAACTTTATGACTGCTTTTCAGGTTTACTTGGCGACAACACAGTAAACTTGGAATCAAGTTTAGTAGTAATCCATCATCTTTACAGTAGTACTAAACTTGATTCCAAGTTTACTCCAAGTGCACTTCAAGTTTAGTTTACTTTCTATATACATGTACATTTACTATATTTTTCTATTAAAACACTATTTTTTATATAAATTATGCAATTGTACATAATAAAACAATTATTTCTATCGTGTTATACAAAACTGGATAATTGTAATAAACAAACGTGAAAAGTAAACTTGGTGTCACGTGATAGTAAACTTGAAGACGGAATTACTTTAAAGTAAACTTGATATCAAGTGCATTTGACTAAACTTTATGACTGGTTTTCAGGACGAAAAACTAAACTTGAAGTGCACTTGTCAAGTGCACTTGAATGTAAGGTTAGGATTGCACCCAACTGTATCACTACACATTTTTTCGCAGTGCATTCATATAAGTTCGACAGATACGTGTATATGACTTAAAAACAATTAGTCAGCAATGTATTTTAACACTGTGCCTTACTCTTTAAATAATGATTTCGTTGTTTTCCCTTACGCAAAACCACACTACGATTAAATCTATGCCGCTGCAGTGTATGAAGAATTTGACGTCTTTTCATGTACAACTTCTAAAATTACCTAATGGTAATCTAAATTCATCTATGTGCAATCCATGTTAGTTAGCAAAAGATAAATGCTTAGCATAAAAAGGCCAGGTGACCTAAAATTTGTGGAATGTGAGTGTTTCTGGTTATTCGTATTAAAGGTGATGATTTAAATTATATCAGGTGCGAAAGCAATAATCTTATCACCGTCTTTAATTCCAGTTAGATTAAGATAAGTCGAGGTGGACTTTGTTGAACAATCCCAGCTCTAAGCTCAAAGTGATACATTATATTCATCTCGATTATTGGAGAAGATTAAGGCGCTGTTACACATGGTATAACCCCTGATAAGTTTGTATTTGGAATTATCTTGTCTGTCAATGTTCTTGCCGAAGGTATACTCTTTCCTTCAATCCTCGACTGTAGTAACATCTCATCTACAGCATATACAGTGAGGTGCAGTCCTAACATAACATTATGTTCACGTCGCGTTAACGTGAAGTTTGCTTTCCTCGTGAGATCAGGACTGCTGAGCACACGCGTTTGCGTTAACGCAGATTTCCACGTGAACTTAATTTCGAGACCGCGTGAACGCGCTTGACTGCCGCGTGAACGTGCTTGACAGCCACGTTCGCTTGCTTACAACTTTTAACTTGTATTAACATGTTCATATAGAAGAATTTGAAGGAAAAAAAAAAAAAATATATATATATATATATATATATATATATATATATATATATATATATATATATATATATATATATATATATATATATATATATATATATATATATATATATATATTATATTGTGTATATAAATATTAAAACATATAAATAAAATATTTAGAATTAAATAAAACCCTTCCGAGTTAAGTGATACTTTTAAAAACATTGAATAGAATTTCCGAACAATGACTTTAATTAAATTCTTACTTTAGGAAAATGATAATAATGATAATAATAATAATAATAATAATAATAACAACAATAATAATAATAATAATAATAATGATAATAATTATGAAATTAAAATCGATAAAGATAATAATAATGATGATAACTACTATATTCATAAATAAGAAAATAGCTTTATCAAAATTAATAATAATAAATACATAAATAAGAAACACGTGAAAATACATAAATAAGTTATAAATGAATCAACAAATAAGAAATAGATAAATAAATAAATTAATTAAAAATAAATAAATAAATGAAATTAGAAAGTAATCATGCTAGTATAAACTGACGAAGTTTTCATAAATACCTTATTGCATGTCTATATTACATATGAAATCCTTAATGCAGGGTGTCATTTTAAAATAACATTTAATACACGTTTTTACGGCAACATTCGCGGTAATTTAATTAGATACATTTTATTTTCTCCGTCCGCACTGCATAGAGAATTACAAATATAGACATGTGAACGTGCGACGGACCGAGCGCACGCGGGAATAAATCGCGTTAACGCGGGGAGCGCACGCGCGTCCGGTCGAGCAGTCCTGGCACGTGTGCTAAAGCAGTCCTCGCGACTGCTTTTCGCGTTAACGTGAATGTTATGTTAGGACTGCACCCATCTGTACGTAAATCGCACGCACTTGCTGTTTAAAAAAGAAAATATTTTTCATATACAATTATACATATGAACACATCTTCTGATTGGTGTTTTACGTCATCTAAAAAATTCTTCAGTTATATCGACGCAGGCGGAATCCGTGAACAGAAATCGGATCGTCTGCACAGCAAGTTGTGCAATTAATCTCTACAGCAAGCCTATTCCATGCTTTATAGATCTGACGAAGCTTTTATAGTTCCCATGCATGCAAGTCTGAGTGCCTGGACATTTATTATATAGTTCTCGGTCCAATTAGCGGTTTATCAAAAACATATTTAACATACCCAATTAAAAATAAATTTGGTAAAAAAAATTATGTATTTTCTTTCTGAATTGGTTTGAATTCAACCCTGACAACCCTGAATTCGAACAATTTGTATCAGAAATATATCCACCAGAGCTCACATTGAATAAAGCTAATACTTAAGATAAATCTACACCTTTCTTAGATTTAAACATCAAAATTATCAACCACCTAATATATACTAATATTTATGATAAGCGTGAGAATTTTGGATTTCCTATTGTAAATTTCCCTTACTTGGATTGCGATGTCCCTCGACTCCCATCAAATGGTATCTATATATCTCAATTAGTTCGATTTGTCAGAGGCTGCACCGATGTTTTGGACTTTCATAAACGAAATTTACAAATTACTACTAAACTTTTAACTCAGGGTTACAGATATCACAAGCTAAGAAAAACATTCGGTAAATTCTTCAGATCTTATTCAGAACTTCTATCTAAATTTGGAAATATTTCTTTTCAACAGTATGTATCCAATGGAATTTCCCATCCTTATTTTTACGGTGATCTCGTATATAAACTAAGGAAAGTAAAAGGCTCCGATAACGTTATTTTATCATGTAATAAAATAGTCAAACGTCTTCTAAATAGACAATATGATATTGAGATCATCAAAAAGACTATAGGTCTTGTATTTGGCCCCTCTACAGCCTTATGCAGACTTTTACTTGAACGTTGCACGCTGACTAACAGGGCGATGGGGACTATATTACGGGCCTTGTCCAAACCTCTTTCAGAGGAGACATGGTCCTGAACCTCGTCCCCTCTGACTGTTAGTCTGGACTACAGATCTAGGATCTTAGCTCACTTTCAGACTGGCAGAGCACGGTTTATCATGTTGATGTCGCATATATTTTTATACCATTATGTGTTTTACAATACCTTACGTGTTTATATTTTTATGACCTCTCAATATGCGATACCTGTTGACCCTTGTTCTTTACATGGAGGATTATTTATAAGTTTTTAAATGTACGTCCTTTGATTGTTCTGCTGTTACGGTGAGTGGGAAGGTGGACCTGTAAACCGGTTAACCACACCATTTGTTTGGCTTTTGTCAAATTAAATGACCGTCCTAAGTCGGTATAGTAATTGCACTACAATCAAATATTTTTGTAATGTGTTATATGTTCTAGTATATTATTTATATTCATGTATTGTATAGCTCCATGGTAACTTCTGCCACATAACTGAGCCAGTAACTCCTCTTTTTTCTTTGGTAGATGGACAGATGTGGAATAGATCCAAATCGTGTACATCAGAGAGACGTATTAAAGCACACTATTATGTACTGATAGAGGAGAGTGTCACTATTCAGGATGTGAATACAAATTGTGATTTTTTTATTTGGGGTTGTATCTGTATTTGAGTTTGTTTTTTTTTTCTTCTTCTTCTTCTTTCTTTCTCTTTTTTTTTTTTTTTTTTTGTTTTGTTTTTGTTTTTTGGTTTTTTTTTTTAATTTTTTCTTTACATTTTGCATCATGTAATAGAATGGAGAGGGACTTAATATTTTTGTTTCTATATATACATTATCTAATTACATGGAAAGAGGTTTAATGCATAATGCATGTCTTATTTATCTGCATTCAGTACATTACCAGATTTATACTCAATTTTATTATCACGCAACTGAATTTATGCAATTTGAATTGCAACTTTGGTTTACAAAAATGAATATTACACAGCTTCTTGAAAACAGTATTACGACGGAAACAAATTACTACATATATATTTGGACAATGTTTTATTTTAAGCATAACACGTCTATTTTATTGTCGAATGATCAATAAGTAATGGTCCTGTCACACTGGGCTTTTCTATTTTTTAGCCAACGCATGAGGAACGAACTTCATTTTAATGCAACACGCTGATAAACATTTGAGTTTGGCCCGAAAACTCAATATGCAGTAACATTCTCAACGTCCGTGTAATGCATAAACAACGTTCGCCCGACGATGACAGTGTGTGCCCAACGCATAGATATTGTTCAAATTGCTTTTCAATTTATCTGTTAACGTTCTCATAACGCGTAATCAGCGACCTCGCAACGTTTGTCTAACGACTTGACAACGACCTACAATCCGCGAATAACTTATCGATATTGAAGTGCATCAAACAAAGATGGAGACATGCGAAAAAAGTTAATGAATGAGGCGGGATCTTCTGTTCTAAGTTCGACCATGAGTAGATCGTAGATTCCAAACTCTTGTTTCCTGGCAATCCGCATTCTCACCCAGTGTCTCCGACACTTAAGTTTTTTGTTTCTCATAATATACAAAAGTGAATTGATGGTATAAATTTAGCTAGTGTTAAGTCCCTTAGAGAAATATCAGGTTCCACCATTTTAAAAACATGCAGTACTAATATAGCAAACCTTAATTTGGGGGAAGTATTTTGTTCACCTAATAGTAAAAAGTCATTTAATATCAACAATAAGTTAAAGTCGTTCTCAAGACGTTAGGTACACGCCAAAGTCGTTATGCTGTCGTTAGGTGCGAATTGGGGACGTTAGACTATCCCTACACGGTCGTTGTGTAGGCGTTAGGCATGCGCTCCCTTATCATTACATAGTCGTTGGAATTATCGGCGACCTCGCAACGTGTTTATAAACTTATGATGAACGACTGCACAGCGCACAGTAACGCATGTCTAGCGTGTGCCAAGCGACCTCATAACGACTACATAACTTACATCTGGACGCTGGGCAGTCGTCGGAAGTTTATTGCATTCACAAAATTTCCCGGCGATCAAAATACATGCCAACGTCGTTCGACATTTAGAAAGTGACCACACAGCGATCACAAAATTTACTTGACGTTCATCGACGTGTGGGAAAATTAACTTGGTCGTTCCTCATGCGTTGACCCAAAAATCCCTGTGTGACAGGGTCTTAAGAACTTCAAACGAAATTCGTTAATAGCACATGTCTCTTATTTCAAGACGTAAACATACACTAGATATACAATCCTATCATATTGTTTTCAACCAATCCTTTAACAATGCATCTGGATAAATTTTACTTTATCAAAGAAAATGCATATTGATATTAACTTGCCCTTACCGTTATCATAGATTTTGATCAATATGGAGAGGTGTGTTATATGTGCTCAACATGTGAATATGCCAAAACACTGAAAATACCTTTTTAAAATCGTTGATACTTAATTGGGATACACTAGAAATCCACGAATGGGTTCAGTTGCAAGGTTGTTACAGGAAATCAAATTACCTTTATTTTAGGGGCAGGCGTGGTGTAGTGGTTAAGCGCTTGGCTTGCGTCGCCGACGATCCGGGTTCGATTCCCGGGTTGCGCCACTATGTTTAAGAGGTTGGTAACCTCCTACTTCCATGTCGCGATATAACTGAAATATTGTTGAAAGCGACGTAAAACACCAATCAACCAACCAACCAAAAGGAAATCAGTTTAATTCCTATTCCAGCATTTTCTGTTTGAACTTTAGCGTGTTGCATTAATTTTGTTTATCATTATGATTATTTACTTATTTTGGTTTTAAGGGGTTTTTTTTTTCGTTTGCTTTCTTTCTTTGTTTTGTTTAAAAATTTAAATTTTAAAAATAGGATTTACTTACGATATTTTAATGCTTTGTCTTAAGTATCTCTTTTGTCTTATATAATCTTATCTGGTTTTCGATACATAAATATAAGAAACATAAGTATGTAATCCACAATTTCACGTTTAAGCAGTTCTCGTTACATGTCACCCCTTCTCAAAACACCTAAACACTCAGCGCTTATAAGTCTAAGTTTTTTCATAGGCTTTCTAAAACCAATACTTTTTACAACTCCTGTTAGGTGCAACATATATTCTTGCCACTAAACTACATATTTATCAAGTTTTTCAAATGAGTTCCTTTAAAAATATATGCAAGATACAAATTAATATTACTTTCCATTATGATGTAAAGATGATGGATAAATCCAAACCACAAGTCCAAAAATCATGAAACCATAGGACATACAAAATCAGTGAAAATGAAAAACAAATGGAAAATAACAAGATATGTTTACTTGAAGAGCATATGTGAACCCCTGTGATGGAGTGAGATCAGGTGCCCGGGGAGAGTGAGCATCTCCTGCTTGCTAGCAACACCCGTCACATATACCCCGTAGAAAGAGTCAAATCGTGTGAATTCCATATGTATCTATATATGGAGAAGTCGAAGTAGGTAATCAGTCTCTGTCCAGAATATCATTTAAAATTCTGGATAACGAGATATCATATGGAGTAATAAGAGTCTCGTAACGACCGTAGAACTTCCTCAGTGACGATGCTAGTCTAGCACATATATAACCCTGGTTGAGCAGCTTAACTGAAAGTCGCCTAGCCCTCAGAACAAAGTCATTGTAATTTGAACATGCTCTGGAATAACGTATTAACTGAGATATGAATACGCTGTATGCGGGCGATGATGGAATGTTGCTACTTATGAAAGGAAAGTTTGTGATAGCGAAATTGAAATCGTCACGTTTGTCATAGAGTGAGGTGTTCAATTGACCATTAATGTCGAAAGACAACATAATATCTAAATACGAAGTAGAATTACTAGTTTCTGTGGTTTCTTTGACCTCCGGTTCACTTGGATAGATGATGCTAAGGTAATCCGCGAATGAAGGATTATTAATTGAAAGCAAGTCATCTATATATCTGTAAGTAAAATTGAAGCCAAGAGCCAATTGTTTTTTTCCTTGCGAAAGCAAAGACTGAATGAATTCAGCTTCGTATGAATAAAGGAATATGTCAGCCAGAAGCGGAGCACAGTTAGTGCCCATTGGAATGCCGACAATTTGTTGAAAAACCTTACCTCCAAACACCACAAAAATGTTATCGATAAGAAAGTTCAACATCTGGATGACAGCTGTTTCAGTGTATTTATTTTTGGAATCAGAATTTTCCCTAACAAAGTAAGTTTTATCGTGGCCTATTACTATATATTTGAATTTGCGGCTTCCGTTTTTACTAGGAAATGCATTTTGAATAATTTCCGCTAATCTGTCTTTTGATTTCTGATGAGGGATCGTTGTGTACAGAGTCGAAAAGTCAAAAGACTTGATGGAGTGAATTTTAGTAAAACTTTTTGATTTTAAATGTTCTAACAACTCTTTTGAATTTTTAAGGACCCACATTTGATTAATTCCACTTCTGGGATATACTGTTTCGCAATATCTATGAAGGCCAGATTTAATTTCTGATAATATTTTTGTGAGTAGCATCGATACAGATTTTGTGGAACACTTCGAGGAACCAGCGATAAAGCGTTGTTTGTACGGAGTTTTGTGCATTTTTGGAATACAGTACAAATATGAAGGTTCTAAATTCAATTTATTTGAGTCAATACCAAACGTATTGAGGACAGATTTATGATTCTCGAGTACTTCCGAAACCGAAAAGTTCGTGAGAGTATAAGTAGGATTTCCTGGAGCTGAATTTAATCCTAATTCTTTCACTAGGCTGTCAAAGTAATATTTCTTACACTTACAAGTAAATGTATAATTATTAGATGCTTTATCTGCTGGTGTAATGATATAATGTTCTTGGAGGAACATCAGGATCTTTAAAAATAGATTCGAATCTGGTGTTTACAGAACCTTGTAATTTTTTAATTTTTGATCTCAGCAGTACTGCAATAGATTTTATCCATTCCGAAAGAGTGTCGACTTGTACTTCCTCTCTTTTTGCCCATCGTGTGGCATATTCCTCGCAGCAGTTCATAATATTCTCAAAATTTTGGCTCCATGTGAATGATCTGGGTTCTCTGTATTTTGGACCTTTAAGTAAAAGTTCTCTTAATTTAGTGTTTTTAACTATATCGAGATCACCAGTAATGACATGGCCACAAGGAGAATATACGAAATTAGATGAGGAACATGCACACGGTTGAGAATGGCATGCAGAGTTGCTAAGATCAAGACACTGTAGAAACCCTTTGTACTTATAAATTTTGGATGCAACTGATGGCGTGTAGCTATAGGAAATACATGCCGGATCTTTGTTTTTGAAATATGGAGGTATTTTCTCTAAAACAGACATGATTTAAAATTTGGCCGAAATTTAAATAATCAATGCCTTTATTTGCAAATTTAATTTTGATGAAAGGGCGATTAGATTTTTCCATAGAAATATCTGACTTAACGGGACGAAAAAGTCTAGCGGTCGATATGTCCATAATAATGCCATCTAGTCTATACTCTGCAGAGCTTATATCAGTAAATATACGGTGTCTGGACGATATGTACAACTCGTGTAATTTTTTGAGTGAAATAGAATAAAGTTTTGTACGAATGTGATGAAGGCCCAAAGGTTTATTTATAAATGGCAAAAGAGCATCAAAGGAAATATTATGTATTTCAGGTTTGTTGTATTTGCGTGTACCATGACTTCGATGCCTCCTTTGGCTTTTGTTGAATAAACCGAGTACGTTAACTGATTGACACGCAGGACTAGTGAGATTACCAATACTACTAATATTGTCATTGCATCCATAGGGCGAAGCAGTGCCGAGACGTCTTATCCAGTATTCTTCTCTTTTCCGACGAAAAGGAGTGCTCAAATTGGCATTGTTTGTGGGGTGATATATTTTTTCTATAATTCTAATTTTCATTGAGAGAATAGAGTGGTCAGACTTACATACACAACTTTATGTTGCTCTGCCATGCTCTGTACAAATATGTATTTCATATCTTTGTTTAATGCTAGAAATGTTTTATTACGATATTTTTCATTAATTTTTGAGAACGGATTAAAAGTTCTTCTCTCATCTCATCTTGATTTGAAATTTGAAATTCTTTCATAAATGTATATATAGAGCATATACATTTACGTTATTCCTTCACATACGGAAAATGATTCGGTATCTTATCGTTGTACATACATCTATGTGTATGAATTGAAACGCGAGAATTCATATATTTTTCGATTTATGTAAAAAGTTTAATTACAAGTTGATTTACAGTATTCATTTCTCCTATCTTTTTTATACCTATTACAATTTTTTTCTTTTCTCCTGTCTTAATTATGTCTTTATTATACCAATTACATTTTTAGTATTTTACAATATGATCGGGGTAATTGGCTATTTATATTTGAAATCTACTTCTATTAATTTATACCTGTTATAATGTATAAATGATTTCATTGCCGTCATTTTTCTTGTTTCAATTAATAAACATTTTCAAGATCAATATAC
The DNA here is from genome assembly GCA_035048485.1 of Pteria penguin. Taxonomy (NCBI): domain Eukaryota; kingdom Metazoa; phylum Mollusca; class Bivalvia; order Pterioida; family Pteriidae; genus Pteria; species Pteria penguin. The sequence continues at coordinate 43,496,125 of CM068582.1, read as the reverse complement.
GATTTGTCTTACTTCTGCAAATACACATGCATATGAACCAGGTGCCTGGTAATACTGTATAAGTTGGTATGTGACAGAAAATTCACTGTGTACTTTGCATATATCAAATTAATTAAATATTGAAACAATCAAAATGGATAGAAGAGTAAATAAACTTAAATATATGAGTACAGTTACTTTAATATCTATTACAACCTATTTAGAGCGTGGAGAACACAGCGTTTTAACTGTGCATGGTTTTTCATCTAATCCGTAAGTCTGATTTATTGATGAAATCCAAATCAATAAACTGTATCCGTTCATATGTTTTAACAAAACAAATAGATCCTTTGACACTATACACATATGCTTATATTTTATTCAAAACTCAGTCGGAATATCAGACCATACGGAGTCCTTATATGTAAGTTCGTTTTGAATATTCATGTTAAAACCAAGAGCTGTCTAAAATAAACGAGCAATGTTGTGTATGGTTCCACTTCCAAACGAATGTAAATCCTAATTTTAAAACTAAGACAAGACCAGGTGCACGAATATGTAACTGCATTTCAATATATACGTACATACATATGACATTTATTTCTTTAGGCAATAAAATATATAAGTCAACTTTACTTGTAACAACATAAATATCTGTAATCCTCAATGACGTCAAAAATGAATTTAGAATAATATTAAGTTCCTCACATGAAACGAATTAAAAGCAAAATGAATTTGTCGACAATGCGATGAGATATGAACAACAAGGGTAAATTGTCAACTGAATGGAAGGTTTGAAGAGCTTGCTAAATGATGACCAATGTATGCTCGGCCTGCTAATTCGATTGCAAAGTAATTTTTTACTTTCATTGAGACTTACACAAACACTCTTTTCGCATTTGGACAAGAATGCAAACAATATAGACAGAAAGAAATACAAAAACATTGAATTGTAATGCAGTTTAGGTACCGACTCAGGACGGTCAATTGAAATAACGTTAGTGACTCAGTGGGTGTGGTTAAATGGTTTACGGGCCCACCATCGCACTCGCCACAACGGCATAACAATTGAAAGATATACATTTAAATATATATAGATTATGCTCCACATATAAATAGAAAAAAAATAATAGTCTACCCAATTTAAGAGCTCTTAATCATACACACGATAAATGTAATATGGATAAATAATTTCTATTCAATATATAAAGTGACGTCAATTTGAGCCTACCTTGTTCTGCTTGTCTGAACGCGAGCTAAGATCTTTGTTCTATTGGAGTTATAGAGATACAAATTGATAGTTTGTTTACATCGTCTACAAGCATAAACGAAACTGGGAATACCCAAAATTAATTCCCATTGTAGTAGAGTTACCTCCCATAGTTTTTTTTTTCAAATAAATTCTTCCTTCTAACCATGTTATTATCATGGTTAAAATAGGATAAATCTCAGTTGAGCATCTTATCAATTATTAAACATGAACTCTTTAAATAAAAGTATTCATATTCTCGGAGAGTGTTGGAAATTACAGATCAGTTATCTTGAATTTTCAAAAAATTTCAAATCACTTTCAACTTGTGACACAAGGTTATAAACTTAGAAAACTTTTGGTAAAATTTACAGATCTTTTTTCAGACATATCTAAATTCGGAAATGTGACTTTTCAAAAATACGTATCCAGCGGAATTTCTCATTTTCAATTTCTACGGTGATGTAGTGAACTAACTAAGGAGGGTCAATATATCAATGATTTCAACACCTTTGACATCGACAGTACAACCCCAAGATCATCGCAAAGACCATAGGTCTTATATTGATCCCTTCTACAGCCCTATATAAATTTTGATCTGCCTGTCCAAACCTTTTCAGAGGAGACAACGTTCTTCTACAATGATCTATGCTCGTTTGCAGACGCTCGCTTTATTCTATAAAAGGTTTCGTCTGGATATTCTTATGATCTCTCGTCTTGAGAAATCTGTTGATCATTGTTCTCTTATGGAGGATTATTTATAAATTTATAAATGTGTGTCCTTTGATTGTGCTGCCTTTTACTTTTTGTTGTCTGGGGTTTTTTTTCTATTTATTATTATTATTACTTTCTTTGGGGGGGGGGGGAGTAGTTGGAAGGTGGGCGCCAGTAAATCGGTAAGCCACACGAATTGAGTAACGTTTGTCACTCTAAGTCGGCATTGTGCCTGAAATACAATAGAACATTTTTGTAATGTCGTTAACTGTGTTTATTATATTATATTATAATCATGTTTTATGTACATGTACTTGGTGATTTGTGTCAAATGTCAGACGTCTTCTTTTTGAACGGACGTACTCGGATCGTGTTCGACAATGGCTTCGCCAGTTCCACAGATGTAGTCATCAAAAGAAAAAGACTGTTTTAGTATTCTATCGTTTCTATGCTTTTACAATTGTAGAATACGATATCAAGGTTCACTCCTTTTCATTATTCACACCACATGTAGCTACATTATCGTCATTCAAGGTTTTGACATTATTGGAAACATCAGTTCTTGTTGAGATTTCGATTCTGCGATTCAATGCATCACAGTCCTGTATATTTGCTCATGTTTCACTGGTTACATTGTTTCGCATCATTGACAAATATGCTACCCTTTGTAACGATATATTCTTTTGTTTACTAAGCTTATCATCAACGGTGCATTAAAGGAGTTTTGTCTTCGTGGTCTCACCAGTAATAGGGGTTTTTGGAACGTCTTTATTTGGACGTCCTTCGCCAAAACTGATGATGTAATCTATCTGTGCCCTTGTTGGATTGATGAAGATAGAATTCTTAAAGTATATTTCATTTATTTATGTATGTTTCTTTTATTTTGTTTTATCTTTGTTTGAATGGTCATAAATATGAAATATATTAGGTTGATATCACTTTTTCATGCGCTGTGTCTTGAACATTTGCATCTTGAACTCATCAACCTGGTTTAGTGGGCTTTTTCTCTGGGTACACCGGTTTCCTCCCACACAAACGACACCCTTACGCCAAGATCCGTGCCATCGAGCAAGATTTATATAAGTTGTTAACTTGTTTCTTAATCGCTGTAAAATAAATAAAGTTTTAAAAAAAACCTTAAACTTAATTTATAAGAGAATAATGTAGTTATTTAATCAATGCTGTCTTGTGAAACTCAGTCTTATGTTCATTTTCTAACACTGTATCCATGTATATTTATTTGTCGTGCGTACTAGAAATATTATAATATCTATATCATATGAGAATTCCAACCATTCGGTCACGAGCATCACTGAAGAGGCATAAGTTGTCGAAATGCGCATCTGGTGCACAAAATTAAAAGGTATATATGTTCTATATTTTTTTCACAATTGATACGCTATTCCAGAGCATGTAAATAGGAAGGAAGATATCTTCCTGAGAGCGAGGCTTCTTGCCACGAATCTATTCTCACTAGGATATATTAAGGAAACTATTGCAGGACGTCATGTGGTATCTAAATATTGAATTGCAACGTGTTCCCGTGTAAAGTCCGGTGTGATGCAATATAAATATATGAAATGACATAGCAAAAATATTGATTGTGCTCTAGTTGCGATACGGGAGCTCGTTTCATCAACATGTTTAAATGTTTGACAAACTAAATCTTACGACAATGGCGTAAGTTTACTTACGTACTATTTTAGTTCAACGAAATGTGTGTTTTGTCAACCGGTGTAAAAGTGTACGTACATAAGGATCTGACTAGCGAGTTGACTCTACATAGCATAAATGCATGCATGAAGTATATAAAATTTTACTTTTCGTAAGCATTTATAATTCAAAATACATATATTTTGCGACACGCGCTTACATTTACATCTACACACGATGCGCTTGTAAACATGAAGTGAAGTCATGGAATCGTATGTAAATACGAAAAATTGAAAATACGTCATCACATGAAAGAGATTAACCATCCCAATAAGTACATATGTGTCCACATAGATCTATATACAGTCAAGCGGATCACGAATTGCGACAAAATAGAAAAAGAGAATTTTTCCTCCCCTTTCTTTCAGTCTAGTATATAATTTTGTAATAATGTAAAAGACGACTAATATCCTCCTCAATTCCCCCTAAAAATAACAAATCAAAAAATAATAGAATAATTATCAAATATCAAACTAGATCCCTATAGATCTTTTGATTAGTTTTGTTTTTGTTTCTGTTTGGTTTATATATATATATATATATATATATATATATATATATATATATATATATATATATATATATATATATATATATATATATATATATATATATATATATATATATATATATATATATATATATATATATATATATATATATCTTATGTATTTATTTATTTTGTTACGCGTAGTCGAATTACCTTGAAAACGAATTTTCTGTATAAATATAATGAAAACGCGGTATAAGAATTATAAATGAATTCGCACACAAAATTAGCAAATTTATATAAGGCAAACTATGTTCCTGGTTAAATGTGGATAGTATATTTTACTATTTACTTATTGGAAACATTACAAACATCTTAAAAGGGCTAGACATACTTGCATTGATTTACGCCAACACTTAGAAGAGGTAGGAGGTTGGCGTAGAGTTTCGACTAAATCTACGCTAAAGTCTAGTCGGGTATTTATGCCAAACTAAGCCTATGCCATGTTTTAACCTTTTGATGAAAAGGGCGTCTGGCAGATAAGGGCGGTCAATTGAGCAACAAAAACTACTCAGTTGATGTGGTTAACGGGCTTACGGGCCCACCTCCCAACTCATCCCAAAAATGGTACATTCAAAAGACACAACTGTAAAAATTAAAAAAATAAAATATTTGGAACAAAAGAATCGTAGAGTAGGAAAATGAGGTCAAAATAGGACTTCTTTTTTCAAAAGGGAGGTGGACGGAGATGTTCTAATGTCCATAATTTTGAAATATAAAATGTTAAGGTTTCATACTTTACATATCTACTGCACTAAAACATCTTTCAAAGTTCAATTTAGATGAAGATGGTAGAGGGCCAAAGGTCAAAAACTAGGATTTATCTATTTTTTTCAGTGGTTACTAAATTTGAATATATGTTTCACCAAAATATCTTGTTTACTTTATCATATTCTTGATAACTTTGACTGAGACAAAGTTGTGTATCAATAATTACCTTAAGCCAAGTTGTGCTTTGACCTCAATCCAAGGTCATATTTCAAAGGTCAAATAACACTTATGTTTTTTTCCTTGTTGTTTAAAACTTTATGTTCTAGGGGTAGGGTAAGATTGAGGTCATTTCTGCTCTTAGATACCTTGAATGATATATTTTTTTTTTTTTTTTTTTTTTGTTGTTGTTGTTGTTGTTCAATAAAGGCTATGAAATACCCTTGAAATTAAAACAATAAAATAAAATATTCAATGGTTAGATCTTTTTATTTTGACAATGTCACTTTATATGATAAAAATATCTTGAAAAAATGTCAAATTCCTTTAAATACCATGCAGCAACAGTGGGCTTTTTTTGTATTTTCATTTATTTGTTTATTTATTTATTTATTTATTTATTTATTCATTTATTTATTTATTTATTTATTTGGGGGTTGTTTTTGACTAGATATGGTATCTTATTGTATTAAATATGAATTGGTACCTGTGATATAACCCAATATCTGTCAATTTATCGGTTTATTATTTTTGATGAGAAAATTGTGCCTGTTCAAATTTTCATATTGTTATCAAAAATTGATATGTAAAGGTATAGAAAGGGAGATAACTCTAGCTGACAAACCAACCTTCAATGGTTTAATAAAAAAAATCAATGGACCATTTTTTTCGACTGCCCTTTGCAATCGCTGCCTTAAGGAACCTTTGAAAATGTCATTGAGGAAGTTCTATGGTCGATATAGGGATCTTTGTTCATATGCATTTCAGACATTGGAATTTCAGTTCAAGTGCATTTCAATCGTGAATGGGATAAACTGATTTAGTGTTCTTGTCTCCAACATGTGCTCATGTGTGTATAGATATATTTACTTCTTGAACTTGAAGGGTTGTTGCAGGACTTTTGCATGCAATCAGGGGGCGTTTCTCCACCCGGACCCCTGGTCTCACCTCAACTTATTTGCGGTTCGCTTTTCTCTGAATATGACATTATACACGATATTGTCCTTTTATATCATGGACTTTTTCGTTTTTCCTCAAACTCTAGAGGGAAATATCATAAAATAAGTCAAACATTTAACAATCAGAATAACCTTTCAATTAAAGGTCAATGTACCTTCCAATCATATCCATACAATCACCACGGTTCTTCCATTTCGAAGCTATGATCGCCAACATTCTGATGATTGAAAGGCAAAACGATATACAATCAACTCACAGTGAAAATAAACCAATCGATCGAATAAGCAAAAAAGGAAATATTCTTACAATATTTGAAAGATAATATCCTTAAATTCTATTTCCTCAATTGAAAGTACTACATAAAAGTACTCTGTTGATATTTGATAAGTGATACACTTAGTCTATTTCCTAAGTTTAATTTACTATATACAAATTAAAACTTCAAGTACAATATTAGACAATGGAAAGATGTACAACTATGTTGATTTTATATGCAATAACATTAAAGTTAATAGCAAATTTATCATCATCATCGCCATCGTCATCAACATCATCATCACTATCATCAAGATCTTTTTGTGGACCAAATGAGTAAGTATTTGTGTTTGTATTTTACTTTTTATCTTTTTGATGATAAAATTTGTTTTAGTATTTCAACATGTCTAAATTGTCTTACTGATATGTGAAAGAAAGCATGAATTCATCTGACTTGGTCGTATGACAGCATTTAGATAGAAATATGGGTTTATATCTCTAATTTATATCTTTGTATTGTAGATATAAATGCTGTATTAATTTCTATTATAATACAGTTGACAGTAGTTGCGTTCGTGAGTATGAACTGTATTCATTTTGATATAGACATATATGTTTTTATAACAGTTTGAGATTTCAAATACTGATGAAAGTTTATAAGAATATGATTTGCATATTTTTTTATTTCATTTGTCCCTTCTTCTTGCTCTTCTTCTTTTTGCTCTATGGGGGGAGGTTGCAATAAGCAGTAAGAGAACTTGAATTTAAGTACAACTATCTACCTCGTATCTGAATAATTCTTTCGATTAATATTAATGAATATCCAGCCAGTGATAAGAAAGTGGCCGACTAACAATTTCACTATGATTCATACGAGGGTCTTACCATACAATATGAGATGAATAGGTGTAAACAGAACAAGTCAGAATTTTTGGATGGTGCGAAATATTTGAAACCGTAATTTCCATGTTTTATATTAACATATGTTGTACTCGACGTTACTTTAAGACCAGTTATCTCCTCATTAAGTCCATGTACTTCCTTAAAATCTATTTCTGTTGTCCGTCCATAGATGTACGTGCTAGTATACATTTTCGTCCAGGACGGGCAATAAGTAACACCTCATAATTCTTATTTCCAACGACCTAAAGTAAGTTCGATCTGAGAAAACTTAATTTAACATATAAACTTTTATACATCTTATACGTTTCGAATACGACCAAAAGTTTTACGTAAAATTTAAACTGTTATCATACTACTGCTAGAAACACGGAGTGTATAAATACAGTTAATTTAATTTTATGGACTTCTGGACTTAAGAGGTACTGGTGTTGTCTCCCCCAGAGTAGAGTCACTCCACTTTTTATTACATAATATTAAATCATTGTAGAATCGGAACACCATCGCCATTTTTTTTTTAAAATAGACTGGAAAGCCCCACGGCACAGCGATATATATCAAATCGCTTCAATTCTCCGGCATTCCTCGAAGGAGCACAATGCGAAAATGAGGCGAAAAAAGTTCATAGGATTGTTTTTGTAATTTAGGATATGAGAAGTTCAGTATGAAATGTAATAGCCGTTTTGATTAATATTATACAATCGTAACGGCAATTCAGTTATCGAAGCGAATTTCACATCTTTTTAAATGTTAGAACATTGGAAAAGAATCAGAGGAAACTCGACGTGACCATTTAACCAGTGCACGTGCGTAGACTCCGCCATGACAAAAATCATACTAGTTCACCCATTCAGAGAGAAACAGATATAGACAAAAGCAGGCAATGAGCACAATTGCCTATTTTCGTGCAAAAATCACAGGCATGCTGATCATGGCCATGTGTGTTTACATAACCGGAAGTAGTTCCAATAGCTGACTACGTAGTACGCACGAGTCGTATTTGCGTACGGAAATGGACGAGTTGTAACGATTGATCATTATATTATTGATTTCGATGTCTACCCTGCCCTCCCCACTTTCCCCGAGTGATAAGAAAACACATTCTTTGTTGTCAATCCATATCCATATGTGGGGTTTCAGGGACATCCCTCGAAAGCATTTTTAAAAATTTAAGCAAATCAGTGGCCTCTGGACCGTCTTTGGTTTATATTCCTATCCAACGTATATAGGGGGACTTCAGCCCGACCAAGTGGATCCAGAATGACTGTCGACAAACAACGTACAAAATTGTAAAAACAAAACGCATTTTAACGATTTTAAGAATGTGGGCACTCCAGTCTTCAGATCCCGGCATCCTGATACATCATCTTTACCTGCGCGTAGCCTGCATTTTCGATCGAGTTTGAAGAAAACATGGCAGCAAATAGGTGGCCTCCGAAATGTCTGTGGACTGTATTTGACGAAAACAGTTTAAGAAGATGACGCCCGGACGAATGATAACAAATACCGCAGAGGTAAGGGAGGAGGTCTAAGGTACTATATGCCTGATTCCAATCTGTCTGTATGTCCGTAGTAAAACCATTCCTTACGACTAATTTGGCGTAGTGATTAAGCACTTGGTCTGCGGTCAGCAGACCATTGGAATTCGATTCCCCGGATTGCACCATTATGTTAAAGAGGTTGGTAACTTCTTGCTTCCATGTAACGATATAACTGAAAAATTGTTGAATCCGACGAAATATCCCACTAAGCCTAAACTTACGCTATCCCGCAACTAATTGCATCAAGAGTAAAGAATTCAACTTTCCAACCATGTGGCCAAGGAAGAAGTTATCAAGTACAGCATATCAACATCTTACCTCCTGGTTTAGTCCCATAAATACACATGCTGTGTCCAATTATTTTGTAATTCCTGATGGTGTTTGTTAGTAGTGGAGGACGATTTTGGGTGTTTAATACTGCTTTATATTGTTCAATTAATTTTACCCCCTGGCTATTTACAACTGGTATGGCTATACAAATAGAGGACACTTTCTTCCTCCCTGGTGGCTGGTGTCAGTTCTAGTCTTGCAGTGGTTTCTGAAATAATGGGCTTAAATTCTACTCTAGATTTTCCATATTTAGGATGGGGAGATGGGGTGGTTTGTAACTACTCTGGAAATGCCAGGGGCAAAAGCTTATTCTATAATACTATTTCCCTTATGCAGGGAAATTCCATTTTGGAGTCAGTTTAACGGGGGTTGTTGGAGAGAAAGCCTACTCTATAACACCGGAATCAAATGGGAATATGCCTGTAAGATATATTTGTAAGAATTTATGATTACGTATACTGGTGGAGGTGGATATATATGTATTTATTTAATTGTTATTTTCATAATAGTTCTGTTTTCTTTTTGCTGAGCCATTTTTGAATTTAATTTGGAGGCTCAAGAAAAAAAGACTAATACATGCTATCGATATAGGTTGCAGAGAAGAGCTAATATGTCATCAACTGTCCATTCAATCGTTGCCAACTCATGTCTGATACCAAGGGTAAGACTGGAATAGGTATATTTGGCTTGGTACCAGATACTATGTATATTTATGTAATATTAGTTTATACACATATAATAATCTTATCTACTGGCATATCTTGTTACACAGAGCGGGTAGTACCACTACTCTATTTTTAGAACAATCCTTATATGGTGATCAGTAATTCTATCTGGCCACATTATCATGTGTCTAGTGTTTGGTCAGCCATTGCAATTCTTGGAGCGTAACAGTGCGAAGCGTGTTCATTCTATAGAGAAATATCAACTTAATATCATCTTACGATCATATTGAACATTAGGAGTCTATGTTATATCTTTCAGTTTAGGAATTAGATATTACTGTGAGAATCTAAACTAAGAGAAATTCAATTCCTAGCTGTTCACAATGTCAGGACCTACGCGAAGAAATAGAACTCAAACTAGGTCATCTATGACTTATGATCACACGAGACCTGAAAACTGGACTAATGTTTAATTACGTGATGCGCTGCTATCTCGTGGGGTGAACATACCATCATCATCCAAAAAAGCAGATCTTATACGTTTATATAAAACCACGAGTGAACCACGGTGGCAAACAGATCAGACTTCAACGCAGCTGAACCACGCTACACAGTCGTTGGAACCGCCGGAAGTGCCGAATGCAAACAACAATATCGGCACAATGGACAACGTCGCCCTGGCTATCGGCGAGTTAACTCGGACCGTGAAAGAGATGAGGAAAGAAATTAATGAATTAAAAGAAAAATCTCATTCACAAAATGGTATTCCGGCTGCAGCAGGTAGTGAAAGCCAATTGATTAGTGCGGATACCGGGGAATGACAGTGTACTTTGAACGTCGAAGGCGATTCTACAAGTACAACCTCCTTACAGGCAGCCTATCGAGAGTTTGGTCAGAGACAGAGGCCGGACGGAACCTATGTCAGGACTCAGTATGGCTATAGTTTGAGTCTCTTCCGTTTGTAGAAACTGTACCTCCGAAAGTTCGCCAATCCATCATAGAAGGTAAAGATATTAATTTATCTATCCTACTAATGCCCCCTTTGACACAGAGCTATGTAGAGGATAAGGACAAAGGAAAACCAGATCCCATACTCAATAGGATGCTGTCAATCGAGGAATTCATAGCGGCATTCGGGATTTATAAAAATATAATGTATGAGCATTTCCCACAAAGACGGCCTGAACTAGATTCATACGAGAGGGATATCGTTGACATGGCTATTAGATATGGAGGTACGACATTCTATGAATATCATAAACAGTTCAGTGCTAAAGCCGCTGCCCACTTAAAATATAATAACATACCAGTCGATTGGTCTATACGTAACAATACATTGTTTTGCAACATTTTCGCGAATCAAAAGCCAATAGTATGCAACAAATATAACAGTATATCTCACACTACCGGATTTTGTCCGCTAACAATTATGGATTCATCTAGCAACCCGAGACGAACCACAGAAAACCGAAATACAGACACGTATGGTCGACCGAGACAGAGATACGGTGGTTTGGAGATATGTAATAATTACAACGGAGAGAAAGGTTGTTTACAACCGAGATGTAACAATTTACATGTATGCCTTAATTGTAAACAGGATCATCCCAAAACAAAATGTAACGATTCAAAAAACGAGGCATCCCCCGTACTTACCATCAAAAAGGGGGGAAATAGGCGGAGCTATAGCAGCACAAAAAAACGTGTATTAATGTGAGAGCTTTAGATCAATTGTTATCAATGCATCCTGACAAACAGTTTACGCATTATCTACTTACTGGTATGAAAGAAGGTTTTCATACAGGATTACAAGAATTACCAACTAAGTCGTTAATCTGTAAGAATCTGTTATCATCTAGATCTCAGCCTGAGATTACAAAGGAACTTATCGCCAAAGAAGTCGAGAAAAATTTTGGGATAGGACCTTTCGACGAAATCCCATTTCAAACATACCGTATAAACCCAGTAGGTATAGCTGAAGGGAAATATAATAAAAAGAAACGCCTTATATTGGATTTGTCTGCACCGCACCAGAATTGTAATTATAAAAACCTAAATGATCTTATTAACAAGGATGATTTTTCACTGCAATATGTCAATATTGATCACGCCATAAATATTATTAAGGTCAAAGGACAAGGGAGCTGTATGTGCAAAACCGATATCAGTGACGCTTTCAAACTCGTTCCACTTCATCCATCATTATGGCGATTTCATGGTATTGCATGGGAAGGACAGTATTACTTTTATACACGTTTAGTGTTTGGAAGCCGTTCAAGTCCGAAAATATTTGACTCACTCTCCAGAGCAATATGTTGGATTGCAGTAAATATATTCAAGATCGAAAACATTCTGCATCTTTTGGATGACTTCCTTACTATTGATGCACCGGATTATGAGGCGGATATAACTATGGCCCTTTTGACACTTCTATTCAAAAGACTGAATATACCTATAGCTTTACATAAAACAACTTGTCTCGTATACTTAGGCATTACATTAGATACTAGATGGAAGCTCGACTACCGGACGAAAAGATAAAACGTATATGTGATATTTTGGAGGCTTTCAAACACCGCCAATCATGTACTAAGAGAGAGCTTCTTAGTATCATGGGTCACCTCAACTTTACATGCAGAGTAGTTATACCGGGAAGATCATTTGTGATATGCATTTATACACAGATGCTACTGATACAGCCTTTGGTGGTATTTATTATGACAAGTGGTTCCAGGGAGAAATTCCGTCGCATGTCCGCACTTTAACTCAAGCGAATTCTATGGCATTCTGTGAACTATATCCCATAGTTATGGCCTGTGTCTTGTGGGGCAAAGAGTGGTCCAGGAAACGTATTTTATTTTATTGTGATAATCAATCTACAGGTCATATAATTAACAAAGGTAGATCTAAGGTTCCTCTTATAATGACACTTGTAAGAAAGTTAACATGGTGTTCAGCTATTTATAATTTTACTGTACATGCCAAGCATATCCCAGGTGTCGAAAATAACATTGCGGACGCTTTATCTCGTTTCCAGATTTCCCGATTCCGTCGACTAGCCCCAAAGGCACGAGAAACCCCATGTCCATGTGTTCCACCTGGTCAGTTAATGATGACGTAATTTTGTGAACAAACTATGGGACGCAGCTATTAGCAAACAAACAGCTATCACTTACAGGACTGCCTTAGATCATTTTCTGCGATTTGTAGCTTTATATGGTATTATAACACCAGTAGGGGTATTACCCGAGATATCTGAGGATCTGATGATACATTTTGTGACTTACTGTTGTAAAGCTTTACACCTTAGCTATAGTACAATTCGATTATATCTAGCAGGTGTGAGATTCCATTTTATTTAAGAGCAGGTTTTAATAATCCTTTGTTTAACATGGATAGATTAGATTGCATTCTACAAGGTATTCGTAAATCACAAACACTGACATACAAGACCAGTAACCACAAACGTTTTCCTATTACTTTTTCAGTTTTGTCTCAAATGTCTGGTTTACTGTCAGCAGGTTTATTTTCCGAGTATACAGATTTGATGCTCAAATGTGTGTGCCAGATGGCTTTCTTTGGTTTCCTACGTTGTGGAGAATTTACAGTCAGAAATAAGCATGATATAGGAGATTGTATTTCTGTTAATGACATTACTGTGGCAATGGACCAATCAAGTTATCGACTTACTTTAAAGAAGTCCAAGACAGATCCCTATCGACAAGGGGTACATTTTCTTATATTTAATATACCCCCTTTATTCCAGGTAACTACTATGATTAAGTTTCTTCAACTCAGAAATTCTCATGGCTGTAAACCCAAGTCACCATTATTTGTAGAGTCAAATGGTTCGGTTTTAACACGAGATGTCTTTATACCTATGTTGAGGCATATGTTGAATATTTTAAATTTGGATGATAAGAAATATTGTGGTCATTCCTTTCGCATAGGAGCTGCTACCTCTGCAGCTTCAGCAGGCGTGGAAGATCATCTAATTCAAACTATGGGTCGATGGTCATCAAACTGTTACATACGTTATATCAGAACATCTGACCAAGTTTTACAAAATGCTCAAAAAATGTTGAGTTCGTGATTTCAGTTCATATTTAATAATTTTTAGTCATAACGCCTTACCGTGTTAACACTCACATCTTAAAAACTGGCAATTTATTCATCTTCTTGGGGCTCTTGTGATTATGTACCACATTACCTAATCACTCGTTTGGCCATTATATAAATTCTGAACAATTTATATGCCCCAATTCAGATGCATTTTCTTATTTAGTTTTTGTCAACCGCTGGGGTAGTTTATTATAGAGACATTATTTTAACCATGTTGCACTGGCATCAGTTACCGACAGGGATCCCCTCAGGTATCTGAATACCCTGCTGGGCTCCCCCAGGGTTCTAAACTTCATATACAGTCAGAAATATATATATATCTATTGGCAACAGTTACCTGCCGGGCTCCCCCCCCCCCGGGTATCTGTTTACCCTGCCGGGCTCTCCCCAGGGTTCTAAAGTTCATATACATACAGGAATATATACATGTATATCTATTGGCAACAGTCTCCTGCGGGGCTCCCCCGGGTATCTCTTTACCCTGCCGGGCTCTCCCCAGGGTTCGAAAAATAACCTTTTACATTACATTTGGTTTATTTCCTATTGGCAACAGTTACCTGCCGGGCTCCCCCCAGGTTTCTGCTTACCCTGCTGGCCTCCCCCCAGGGTATCAAAAATAGAATTAAATAGGATTTCTGATCTTGTAGCCCCAAGAAGCCAAATGTGTTTATAATAGAATATATTGTATTACCATGTTAAAGTTGTGTTTTAATGGTTCTTGTTTTAATTAAGATCAGATTGTGTGATTTTTGCTCTATGCTCATAGTTAATTATAGCTTGTATATATGTAGTAATAAATAGTAGAAAGTTTCTAATCTTGTTTGTGTATAAATGCTTGATAATATGCGAACCCTATATGGAATTTAGCTGCATCTGATATAGGCGGTATGGCCTCCAGTGAACGGCTGGTGCAAAGCAACTTGACTTAAGCTTGCGCTTTATCGCATGTATCAGCGTCTGGCACAAGGTACAATTAAAATAAATTTCTCTGTTTAGAATATCGTGTCTTCTGTGTTCTCTTCAGTGACAGTCCCCTCTCCAAGATTACTCAAGTTGCTTTGACTTTTTGAAACACGGATCATACTGTTTTCTTGCTGTGACCACATACCCGGTATGCACTATTACATCCAGTGATGGCATGGAAAGCTAACAAAGCTGATGTTTGATCATCTGGTATTTTCCTCCGAATTACTGGGATATATGTTGGATGTTTTAATGTGCGCCTTTTCATAAAAAGGTTTTGACATTCATTTGATCATAATGTGATAGATGTAGAACATGAATATCTGTGTCATGTACTGAAACGATCATTGACTGCATGTGTTCATGGATACAGTGAATAATTAGGCGTGTGTCGGCCTCCTCATGACCATGAGCAAGTGTGGTCAAGAATAATGTTGGGTCGGATGACTTTGCAGAAACAGATACAGAGAATTCGCCACAAACAACCACTGATTTGTCAGCTGGACTGTTTTGAATAAAGGAGAGTAAACATGCCTTATTTTCTTCAATTGCCAGGAAACTGCCCATGTCAGACGGAGAGTAACAAGATGATTTTCAATGTGTCATGGTACTGATCGATGACATTTCTTACGTTTGACCCTGGTTCCAGATTTAATAAATTAGGTTCTATAGCGATCGAAGGCTAAATCAATCCTCTGAAGTTTGTTCGCTCCCAATCTTAAAGAGCATTTGGAAATGTATATGCATATTCACCGAAGGTCTTAGATTTAAAGGTTTGCCTAGAGCCATAACTAGTGCCTGACATAATTATATGTACGTCGCTGCAATTTAACATAAAAAAGTTACTGAAAATACATGATCTCATAAAAATCCTTTTTTGTCATAACCTATTTTCGAAAATAGGTTACAGGGTAAAATTTGGGTTTAAAATAAAAATAAAAATCAACAAATGGTACCGGATACGATTGGGGATGATAAGATTAACTCATAATCTTTATTCTGTCTTGTCTTCGATACACATTAAGTCACTTTAAGTGTTATCTATCCTCACGAAAATTCTAGTGAAAAATATGTGCTTTTTAACTTTTTTCGTATAAGATTAAAAAAAAATTGGTGATGTTAAAAAACTACTTATCCATATCTGTTTTCACTTGATCAAGAAATCGAAATTATGAAGTCTCAACTTGCTTCATGCATCTTTTGGTAATTCCTGAATCAAACATATCATTTATTAGATTGCATTACATGGGCAATTCTATGTAAGTCAGCTCTTATTTGTAGTATAACATCTTTTCTTCATGGTTCAGCATCATTTTAGGAATGCATTATATATGCGTAATGAGAGAAAGGGTGTCTTGCATTACTGGCTGCTAGATTATCCCCTTACATTTGCATCAAAAATGTGATATTTAGAGTGCTGATAACGTAAAAATATATGCAAATACCATTTTCTTGATTTATTTCTATTGTACAATACCATATGTACTAAATACACAAATGAAATATATAATGTATCCAATTTAGATATCGCGCAAAGTTATATTTTATTAACCCCCTTATTTTGTCCAAAACTCGTTGTAAAACCATGAGAGCACAGCCCTATGGAGATGAATTATATATGTGTTACATAATATTACATTACACACTTACTACAATATCAGATGTGCATTTGTACATTACAGCTTAATATAAACACGCTACATCTAAAACTGAATAATAAAACAGAAAGGAAAGAAACACAGGACACTGTCCCTTTATTTGACACACAATTGATGCAAATATCCTATATATAATATTTTAAAAATACTCGATTGTACTGCAGTTACGATATCGACTATGGACAGTCAATTAAGGCAACAAACGTCACTCATTTTGGGTGGTTAACCAGTTACGGGTATCTACCTCCCCACTCACAACAAAAGCAGTGCAATCATAGGACATACATAGATTTATAGATAATCCTCCATATATATGAACAAGGATCAATAGGTTTCCTAAGGCGAGAGGTCTTGAAAATTTTAGCACACGAAAAGTTTTATGGAATAATATATCAGCAACAAACATCTAAGTGATATTCACATATGCTCTGGTCGTCTGTAAGCGTGCTCAGATCCTTGATCGGTAGGAGTCCCGATTAATAGTCAGAGCGGATGAGGCTCAGGACTTTGTCTTCTCTAAAAAAGTTTGGACAAAGCCCGCCATAGAGTCCCCACAGCCTTGTTAGTCATCGTGCAATGCTCAAGTGAAAGTCTCTATAAGGCTGTAAAGGGGCCCTATACTAGACCTATGGTTTTTGGGATGATCTCAGTGTCATACTGTCGATGTCGAAGGCGTTTTAATTATTTTAGAACTCATTGATTCGAAATTATCGGAACCTACGTAAACAATAAAGTTTATTTGTAGACAATAAGTTTTTGATATATTTTAAGTAAAAACAAAGAAAAGGGCTGAATATGTGAAAACCGAGAAAATAAATCATGATAGAGAAAAATACACATCAGACCATTGACTTAAGCAACATTATTTTCTACCAAAGCTTGCCCAATCGGTACATACGGCAAAAATTGTTCAGCAGTTTGCCCAAATGGTTATTATGGACAATTCTGTATGGAGAAGTGTGACTGCTCTATTTTATTTACATGCTTACCAACGATAGGATGTGTCAGTTCTACAGATGCTTTAAACACAAAAGGTATGATCTCATACTAAGTATGAACTGAATACATTTTCTTTGCCAGAATGTTTAATCTTTTTCTGTATATTAATTGTGGTATCAATGTACGTCTCGTTATGTAAGGAAAATCGGAGATTTATTTTGCTAAAACATTGTAGCGTCTTATTTCTGCCATTTAGAGAATTGAAAGAAGAATAGGAACTTTCTTCGGTGTATCTGCTTAAGATCGGTTCTGTTCTTCAAGTGGGTTTTACTGACAGTTCGAACACTCAATAATGTGTATACCCATTTATAAATGAAAGCATTGTGATGGGGTGTTAAACAATGAACAATTTTTCAATATCTTTCATATTCCTATATCATTATATGCTGTTTTCCAATACATGTATACTAATGGTGACAGTAGTATCAATAATTATACATTTTGAAGCCACCATCCTTCGATTCTATTGTGCGGTATCATCATTGTTTAGATTGTGGAACCCCTCCTATTATCTCCAATGGTTCGATAGCTATTAACAGAACAACTTATAGCAGTGTAGCAGTATACAAATGTGATGCCGGATATTTCGGTCGTGGAAGTAACACTATCTTTTGTCAACTTGATGGAACGTGGACTTCACTAGGGCTCACATGCAAAATAAAAGGTATTGCGTGGACTTATTGAGATAACATCCATATACATTCTTACCACAGCTGAGTTGTCATATTCTTCAACAAACTGACTTCATTCCAAGTATACAACTTTTGAATGCCATAATTACTCAGTATAGAGGGTCTCTGTAATTTCTTTAAAATTTATTTTTTGGATTTTCATAGTCAGGAATGCATATATGATGCAATAAATTTATACAAGTATCTAATATTCATTTAAATTGTGACATTCAACGAGGAAATATTTGAAACATTTACAAAAAGAAAGTATGTTAAAACCATTCTGATACAATCCGTACAGTGTTCACAATAATAAAGAGAGGAAAGGCATCAGGCTCGATTGTATGAGAAATGGACATACAGAGAACACAGAAATAGGCATAATAAATACTCTTGTATTTTAATGCATTTCTAGTACCCACCTTAGATGGTCAATTGAAATGACAATTGTCCCTTAGTTGCAATAGTTTCTATGCAATGCAACAGGCAGATGCCGTCATCATATATGTAAAATGCATGTAAAAATGATGGATAAATCCAAACCATAAGTCTAAAAACTCATGAAACCCGAGGACATACAAAATCAGTGAAAATGAAAACCAAGTAGAAAATAACGAAAATGTCTACTTGATATATACGTGAACCCCTATGATGGAGTGAAATCAGGTGCCCGGGGAGGGGAGAGTGAGCATCTCCTGTTTGCTAGCAACACCCGTCACATATACCCAATAGAAAGTATTAATCCTAGAGTCCGGTAAAACAATAATCAATTTACCTAGATAGAAGAGTTCGTCGACACAGATTTCTTATTTTGGTTACAAGGTCTATAGCGGAAATAAAGTCAGTTGCACTTAAAGAAAGTGTCGACGCGCCGAAAAGCATTGATATCCGAAAGGATTAAGATTTTCTTTCTGTTCTCTCGCCGATTCGAATCAAATGTGTTTGTTGATGCAAAGTAAATTAGCATTGCAAAGTACATACAAACAAACTCCATCTTTTCTATTGCTGAGTCATATAAAAGAGAAACCCAATTAGTGCCGTATTTTTTCAATATTCAGTGAAAGACATATAAAGTGTAACATAAATTATTTAAAAAGCAGTTTTACTCAACAGTATTGCGGTGTTTTACACTAGTATCTGTATATCTTCAGACATAAACAAATTCTGCTACAACACTCATAACGGTTCAGTTTTATCTTTATTACAGTCACTATATTATAACTTATGTTTAATTTCATATTTGTGAATAATATAAACAACGTTTTCTGTATTTTGTTATTTTGTCATTTTATCATGTTTGACTTTTTAAAGATTGTGGTGTCCCAATACGCATACGTGACGGTACATATAACTACCAGGGTACGACGTATGGAAACACAGTCTCCTACTACTGTAACACAGGTTATTATGGGTCAGGAAACAACACCATCTACTGCAATAACGACGGTTACTGGGAAGCTCTCTCATACTCATGTGATATATATGGTAATAGAGTGTGTAACATTCTAATATAGAAAAAAGACAAACTCTCTGTTTCAGTTTTATCTACGCTGAAGTAACAATAATTATGCCAAGCACAGGAAGACATTTTAATAGATTAAATTGGAAAACATTCTAATAAGTTACCATAAGACCTTTGTCACTGCTGGTAGACTGATAGTCTCTGAATGCAGCATTTCTAGTTTTCAGCGCTTTTGTTCTGACATGAAATATATACTTAATTTTTGTCAGTCGTGACATTTTGTAAATCACTCTAAAATTAAGGAGTAGCTCCGTCATGCATAGCTGTCTTTAGATCGATTCTTTGGCTCACCTTCTCAGCCACTTTGGTTTTAACTCTGCTCTTCCAATATTTATATATTATTAGAATTCCAATCATTCGGCCATGAGCATCACTGAAGAGACATAAGTTTTCGAAATGGACATCTAGGGCACAAAATTATAACGTATATATGTTCTTATGATTATTTCAACGAAAATGAAAAGTGTTCTCTTATCAATATCATTAAAACAAAACATAATTCATATTTCTAATTTTGTATGAATATTTACAAAGAAAAAGCTACTAAAGTTCAGTACTGACTTTGGAACTTAAGCAATATACCTCAAATTCGGAATTTAGAAAAGAAACACTAGTGAAGAAAACATTTTCTATGATTTAGGCACTTTTAATTAGCATCCGCAACGCCTTTAACAGAGTATGTAATTTCTTTATAAAATCTCTATAAAAGAATATTTTAAAATTCTAAAACACATGACACATGGAATGGAAACCTGGAACGCTTGGTATAGTGGATTACGTATTAGGCTGGTAATGAATCATACAATTATCAAAGGACCACCTGTTCTTATCTTACGTTTGCAATGTAGAAGTACATATTTTTCACTTTATCATTTAACAATACACTTTATCCACATCGATAAGCTGCGAATTTAGCCAAGTGTGCCAACATTAGGCATTGTTTGGCATTAGTTATTGTAGGATGCTGTAATGTTCCTCTTATATCTCTTCGCCTTGCTTGATAGAGTTCAAAATCATTATATATACATATATAAATACATACATACATATATGTATATATTGGATTGGATTTCTTACTTTGTTCTTTGGCTATTTGTCGTGTATTTATAGTAATATATGTACGTCATAAAGTTTCAAAGAGGATGAATATTAAAAGAAACTTACTTTTAAGGATACATGATAAACTGAGTGGCCTCCAACGTCCACCATGGTGACAGGTTATGGTGTTTTTCCGAAACTATGATATCCGATATTACAAGTATATGTTGCTTTATTTCCGTAGGTAGTTTTGTAATATGTTCTTGATGCATTGAACACATTGAAACAAATATCAGGAGATGATTTTAGTTATTGTAGGATGTTGTAATGTTCTCCTTATTACAACATCCTACAATAACTAAAATCATTTCCTGATATCTGTTTTAAAAGATTGTGGCATTCCTCCTGTCGTGTTCAATGCATCAAGAACATATTACAAAACTACCTACGGAAATAAAGCAACATATACTTGTAATATCGGATATCATAGTTTCGGAAAAAACACCATAACCTGTCACCATGGTGGACGTTGGAGGCCACTCAGTTTATCATGTATCCTTAAAAGTAAGTTTCTTTTAATATTCATCCTCTTTGAAACTTTATGACGTACATATATTACTATAAATACACGACAAATAGCCAAAGAAAAAAGTAAGAAATCCAATCATTTCCTATGGTTTCTTATTTAATGTATAAATGTATGAATAAAACTACAATGGTGAAACTTAACACAAAATTTGTAATATCGAACAATTAAATATCATTATTGAAAATATGTGAATTTAAATGTTAAAAACAAAAGAATGAACAGGTGTTATGTCACCAGCATACACAACACACCACGATCGACACTCATTGATTCTGGAAACCAGCAATGAAATGTGTGTGGCAGTTCGGTTATCTTCCTCTGCAGTGAATTCCTGCAACATTTAACGGATACACATATTTCCAAACATAGGAATCTGAGTTTAATTGCTATTTGGCCATGAGAAAATAATTTTGTTTAAACAATCGTTGTTGTATTTAATACTCGATACATTTCACTTTGAAAACAGATTGCGGTCCGGTACCTCCTTTACAATATGCATCCTTTGATGCACCGAGTACTTACTACGGGAGCACGGTGACATACACCTGTGACCATGGATATTATGGTATTGGATATAACAGCGTTGTCTGTAACAAGACCGGATTGTGGAGCAGTGTTACATACCACTGTAAAGTGAAAGGTAACTATAAATTTCCTGTTTTCTTACTTTGATTTTCAATGCCTATGTTACCCACGAAATAATTATCTTTATACATAAAAATATCTTAAAGTGCCACTACACCAATTTTTTTCTGATACTAATTTAATAATTTGATGTAAATAAAACCCCTTGGTGCCAAAACTTTTACAATTAGATGCTGCAATAAGTAGCTATTGCTGATTAAACTCCAGATGTTTACCTGTTTAACGAGGCCGCGCGTGCGAGAATATCAATAAATCTCTGTTGTCTGGAATCGAGATCGCTGACGTCACATTATGTGGTCACTTCATGGAAACAGGATATATTATAGTAGAAATAAGCCGCTTTTTATATGAAATTTAGAAAGCAAAACAATGAGTACACAAGATTTTTTTATTAAGATTTATTAGACGAGAGTGATGTTCATTTTTCTTGCAATACATCGTCATTCGAAGAAGGTGAACATGATAGTGACGAGAAAAAAGGTGATGTAATCCAATGTACTTTGCGTACGTCAGTAGAGCCGTACCAGTACTCCATTTTGATGTTGCTTGACATGATTTCGACCGTTGTTCGGTTTTATTTAAAATTGACAAGAAAAAGACTTCTTTGTTGGTTGGGGCAAATCTTCTTTTTCCATGTTGCTCTGTAGCATTCATAAATGTAACAATTTCAATATTATGTTTCTCGCAGTATGTAGTATGTGCCTCCGCACGGGCCGTACGTAATTCATCAATATATTGTAATGTAAAATGTAGGTCAGATATCTTATGTTTATATTTATTTATAAAAATAATTAACATTAAAGAATTGAGTTCTATGTGTGAACCATATAATGCTAGGGATTCCGAGTGAGTGAGGGGTTGGGATTGCGCCCTCCCACTGACCTCCTGAATCCATCACTTATATTCTAGTTACCTCATCTACATCCATTGTTTCTACATGGCAATCGCGGATTTAGAGGGAGGGGGCCGCCCCCCCCCCTCCTTTGGTCACATATTTACCAGTAAAAATCCAGATTTTGCACCAAAAATGGCTGAGAAGTTTGACTAAACCCAATTTGGGCCCCTCCTTTTCGGAAATCATAGATCCGCCACTGCATGGGTATCTGATTCTGCCTGATCACTGTCTTGTTCCTCCTGATCAGTGTCTCGGTATATTCTTATATAAAAATGGTGGTAATACAACACTTACTCTTGATACTTCCCTCTTTAAATCCGCTTTTCTGATTTTATTTTTTATTTTTTTTATTTATTTATTTATTTATTTATTTATTTATTTATTTATTTATTTATTTTTGGAGCTGATGTTTGACTTGCCATTTTCTCATCCGGACTTAAAATTTCCAAATAAGGGTTTCCCCGCTCCTAAACTACTTAGAGACCCAGGTGAATCAAATGCGATTGCTGGTCGCCATTGGACAGAAGGTATTGCACCGGGAAGTGACAATTGTCCCGCTTTGTTGCATTTCAAAGCGAATGAGAAACTTTCTGGTGTAAAATGCAGAGAACATAAGGTCGAATATTTTGTAGGAACATTTTGCTCGCTTTTATTTAACAAAATGAATCCACTGGCATCGTTCATTGGGTGTCTTGGGAAAACCGTGCATTGACACACCTACCTTAATTAGTAGAAACACAACGAGCACCCCTCCCCCCGACTTTGCTTTACCCGCCCTTGTCTTCACGAGGCATTTTTTTATCTCTTCAATATTATTAAACAACTCTGCTCTTCGGACACTTCTATACTAAAGTCCAGTACTGTATACATAATGTGCATCTCTTCGTCGCAGAATCTGGCGTTTCTGTATATTTACTAGGTGTGGCTTAGCAGTGCGCATTGCTTTATCACAAATATCTCGTTATCTACAGTTGATATGAACTTCGGGTTTTCGGCAATTTATTTATTGTATGAATATGCACCAATTGAGTGGAAACAATTAAATTCTGAAAATTAGGTTGAAGTGGCACTTTAACATCTGTATGTTTTCGGCATTCATTGCTATTGTATGTGGCAACAAGAAACAACTTTTCCTCCCAGCACCTATCTCAGATATGAATAACGGGTGCCTATAAATGTCCATGGATATGCGTGTGGAAGGTGTTAGTGATATGCACTAATCACCTTCGTATTACAATTATTTACTGCGTTTTCCTTATTTTTATCATAAGCGTTAACGATAAAAAAGAAATTAATTCTTGTGTAAGAAAATCTGAAAAAGATAATCAACGAATATGTATATAAATATATAATTTCATCATTAAGGAATAGTCACCGATATTCAGTTCCAAAGTTTTAAGTCTCTTAATTGTCACCGTATCGTTAGCAATATGCCGTTAAGCTTTAAAACAAATTTCGATAAAAGATGTTTTTATTTAAAAATGGGTGGTGATGATAAAGTTAAATATGAGTTTTACTTCCAAGCTCTTTCCATAGAAATGAATCAGTGTTGTATTTCTTATCTTATAAAATTGGAAAGAACGTAGAGTACACTTTTACATAGTTGTATAAAAATTATGATAATTGCCATTGAAATGATATATTACATAAACAAAGGGTTCTAGCGTAAGCAGTTCAGATATCAAAAAACCTAAAAAATTGCAAAGGCTATATAAATCAAATTTTTAAAGTGCTTAATCGTAAATATATGTCTTCAATAAAAGAGACAATGCATACATTGCATATGAAATGATTTGCAATTAAAATATGAAACAAAATTTAATTTTGTCTACCTCTTTTACCGTCTATACTCGTTAATTTTACTAGTTAATCATTTTTGTTAACAAAAATCCATTGTCTTTCATTATGCATTGCTTATCTGCTTACGATTGGTACAATGAATACACCGCTATCCATTTATCTCTTTGAATCGCAGATTTGCCTGTTTTTGCTGCAATAGTGACGTTTTGTACAGTTGTAAATATGGTTGTCCTTTTTGTATTTGCAAAACTGAAAATGAAAAAGCGACACAAACAATTCACATCTAAGACACATCGCACAAGCTCAAATTATGATGAAAGCAACAATGACAATTTTGATGAAGAAGATCACTATTCGTCCATTCAATGCACTTGAGGTAACAATTTTATCTTTTGTGTGTCATGCTACATCTTTAGTATTCATAACACTTAGCTAAAACCTTCATAGTTGTTACCTAATAAGTAAGACCCAAACGATGTAGTGAGGACTTGCCAAAATACTAGTATACAGGAGCAAACATCCCTATATATCGATACACAAGAACTATTTTCGCGCATATATAAGAATGATGTCAATTCAAAAACTCGGGGAATGTATATACACTTAACAGGATTCCGTTTTCATTGATAGATGACCTAAGATATGTCTAGAGAAGAATTATTTCATGAACAGAACATTCATCTACAGAAGGCCAATCAACTGATCAACGAGTGGATAATTTAATACGAAAGCTTTTTGGTACAGTGTTAATACATTTATACACAAAATTTCAGGGCGGATATGGTGATATTTTTACACTTCTGGCACTATATATCCTTTGATACTCTGAAAGCGTGCACCAATCTTTGCATGTTTTAATACATAAGCAATTTATGACGTGAATTATAGACAAGTTTAGTTCTTCTCACAGCATCACGAATATTTGATGTTTTTATAATGTAACTATGATGTAACTATAAACTATTACTACTAACTATGTTTATTTCATATCATAGATTGCACTTTATACCTAGCGTCATTATTACAATAAAATATGTTAATATTAAAGTGTATAGTCTTTTTCACTTTTTTCCACAAAGCGCATACGAGTCATGAAAATCAATATGTCCTTATAATTACTGTTATGGAAAGGGAGTAAACAATGAAGAAGTACCGAAGGGTTAAATATCTCATAGACCATGGAATATAAGGACAATATCGTGTATAGTGTCATATCCAGACAAATGTGAACCCCAATCAAATCGAGGTGAAACCAGGTGTCCGGGAAGAGTAAGCGTCCACTGGTTGCATGCAACGCCGGTCGCAAAGTCTTTCAACAACTTTTAAAGTCGAAGAAGTAAATACAAAAATATACACATATGAGCACATGAAGGAGACGAAATCTCTGCGTCAGAAATGCACGTGAACAAATGTCTGTATATATACATATTATGTCAAATCAAATATTGTCAAAAAGTTAAAATAGTTAGCTTGTATGGTCAGGACCCAAAATATCGGTTAACATTCTTGAAAGAGGGATCTTAAATTGCACCAGATTCCTATATCGACCAAAGAACTTCCTCAATGACAATTTCAAACGTTCCTAATATATCCCTGTGAGATGTGAGAGTAGTTTCGTGGCAAGAAGCCTCGCTCCAGGACGAAGTCTTTGCATTTAGAGCATACCCTGGCATAGTGTATAAGTTGTGAAATGAAGACGCCATATGTCGTACAGGAAGGTATGTTGTTACTCAGGAATAGGAATTTGATAATAATGAAATTGAAATCGTCACGTTTGTCATAAAAAAGTTACTAATGAACCATCGTCACTAACTGATTGGAGCATATCAAGGTATAAAGCAAAAGATGCACTCTCATTTGTATCTTTTATCTCAAGCTCCTTTGGATATACGATGTTGAGGTGATCTTTAAACATGGGGTTGTTAATGGACAAAACGTCATCGATGTATCTGTATGTAAATTTGAACAGAGATGCTAAAAAATGCAGAAAGAAGACATCTGGTTCAGTTGTATGTGAAATGTCGCCATGGAGATGCACAGTATACATGAACACATACACAAAAAGACATCACAGAAATATTCGATTGTAATGCACTTGTGGTACCGACTACGGACGGTCAGTTGAAGTAACAATCGTAATTCAATTGGAGTAATTAAGCCTTTTACACGCTCACCTTCCCACTCACCTCAAAATCATGACAATCAAAGGTAACGCATTTTAGGGTTAATAAATGATTATCCAAATAGAGAACAAGAATTAACAGTTTACTCAAAATGAGAGGGCATAACAATATGAACACGATTATAGATTTAGATTACATATAAATATCAACATAAGCGAAAAGTACTCTATCAGCTTGAAAGCGAGCTAAGTTCATTGACCTATGGGAGTCCCGAATAACAGCAGAAGTGAAAAGTTCAGTCGGAAAGGATGCGGTTCAATCCAAATTATCACTCACTATATGCTGAATATTCCAATGATGAAGTCACCATTGATCAAATAAATATTACAAATTTACCTACCCGTTATTTTTGGGCTTTTTTCCCTGCCACTAGGATCAATGGAACATCACTTCTAATTGGAATACTTTGAAAAGGAAAAATAAACAGAAAAGGTATGACATCCCATCATATCAAGATATATGTCTAACAAAACAGTAAACCTAAAACCTTGTGTAAAAGAACAAACTTTGCACAGAAGTTCTATCACTGTTCTGATTAACAATAATTGTAAAGAAATTATTTTTTGTATGGAGTGGAAGATGGCCACATCATATGCCATATATTACATCTCTTCAAATATACGCAAGGGAATTAAGGAATGCAGGGCTGAAGTATTCATGTAAAAGAAGGCTTTCTTCAGATAAATCATTTAAAGAATGAACACATTTAATGAAACTTAATAAATGGGCTAGTTCTCATAAAATTTTTCTTTTCCATTTACTCCTTTTCATCTTAACTTTTTATCTTTTATATAGTGTATCTATTTGTATACACCAGTTTATTCATTTTACAGATTTTTCTTATATTCTCGCTTTTTGTTTGTTTATTTTGTTTTTTTGTTTTTATTTCATTTTTTTTTTTTCTCTTTTTTTTTTTATTGTTTTTTTTTTTTTTTTTTTTTTTTTTGTTATTTATATATATAATTTTTTTTTTTTTTCGGTTTTTTTTTCGGTTTTTTTTTTTTTTTTTTTTTTTGTTTATTTTGTACATAAGATATCAATTTTCAGATTTCAGATTTTCAATTTGATTAAAACCATATCTTTATTCCGCTTCTCTATCTATTTGTCCAGGGACGTGTATAACACATATATACGTCCCTGATTTGTCGCATTACGGATAAAGATCTGGCGAAACTCCATAAGGGGCCATGTTCTGGTAAACGCTGGAAAAACAGAGAAGCGGAATAAAGATTCTTAAGTCGGACTGGTCACATGATCTAATTTGCATCATATTTGGGATAAGTCTCGGGATTTTTCATCGCTGTCTACGAAGAATCCGATATTTTGAAATCTTATTTTTGCAAACTGCGGTCATATAAATTGGAAGAAGGAAAGAGAGTCAATCGTCGTGAGATTCCTCAATGAATTTCAAAAGTTTTAAAACTCATTTAGCTCTTGTGCTCAAAATATAATTCGGCAAAGTTGCATTACGGTCTATGATAAACACCTAGTTTATCCCCCAGGTCGTCCTCGGAATGTTTCGGGGATTATCTTCACTTAAATTTTTGTGTGATGGCACGCCGAATTTGAGTATATGGTTTTAATCAGATTGTTTTCTTTTTATACTTTTACTGTAACTCATAATTTAAAAAATTTCTTTTTTTTTTTTTTTTTTTTTTTTTTTTTTTTTTTTTTTTTTTTTTTTTTTTTTTTTTTTTTGCTTTCTTTACTTTTTTTCTTTTCCTTACTTTCTTTTTCTTTTTTATCTCTAAAATATATAATTTTTTATTCTTCAACACAAAAAACAAGATTAAATAATGGGAATAGGCTTTCAAAATGAAAGACGGAATCGACACGAATTTTGAACAACCCATTCCTTCTAATAGACACCACTGCATTAGGTATTGAAAGTCAGAAAATGAAAGTACTGTTTATGCGGAGTTGACCAACACATGTTGAAATGAGTAACAAGGAAAGGGCGAGAATTCCAGAAGAGAAAAGCTTTAATGGCATGCTTTCGGTTACACTCATTACGAAGGCACTAAAACCAGAGGCTGAATGGGATGATAAGGTTAAAATGCATTAATTTAAATATCGAATTTTCTCTGACACACAAGACAAGTGAAGAAGATTCCGTTCTTCACCCTCGGAGAAGTTACTTAATTACAATTACAAGAAGTATTTTTACTACAAGCCTGATGGACGGGTAACTGACAACTTTTGAAAACCTAGAAGAACTTTCACAAACCCGCACAATTTCACAAAGAAAAACTAAAATATATTTGTATCTATCATTCTCTGATTCTGTCATCTGCATATATATCTAATTTAGTTGATATTTTCATTTCATTTTAATCATCAATAAATCATGCAGTATCATTTTCAGAAAAGTACAATATCTTTTTGGATCTCAAGTGACATAGAAAAAAGTTATATTAGGTATATCAGGGACATATATATCTAAAGGGATATGCAGCTACCCCACTGTCCTAGCATAGCCTTGTTTTAAATGCATTGAAAAAGTTGCACATGCGCGATAAGAAATGTGCACCATATTTTTCCTTATTCGTCGCCTGAGAAAGTTGTTGTCTTCATAGAACAATATTCAGAAGAGATTGTTAGTGCTGTATCCTTAAATTAAGGTGAGTTTAATGTTTGAAATTGTTTACTTCTTGTAAAGTTAAAATGAACCATTATTTTTGGTGTTGAAAGCAACCTCTCTGCGAGCCTCTCGTGCCGGTCATGGCGTATATGTCAAAAATAAGCAGTATAACGGCAACCGATAATAAGTGACATAAACCTTTGTAAACAAGAATGTGAATACAAAACAATGAAAAGGAAAGTATTGTGACTTAGAAAAAAATAATATTTCAACATGCTTATGCAGTGCAGTCTCATTTGTGACCAAAAATTTGATTTAGCGACCAGAACTTAAATGTAACTCGCGACCAACTTTTTTTCCGATCAAGATCGAAGTTTAAGATATTTTTTTTATTTATAAGTTCTTGGTCCATTAGATGTTTGAAGATACACACTTTAATAGGTTAAATCAAGCGTCGCTCAAATTATGTATTATTGATTGCACTAGTAACATAATGGCGGAAAAACGAAAGATAGGGTTAATGCAGTTTGGGTGTACGAAAAAAAATGTGGCAGACTGGGACAACGGCCCAGATAGCTCAGTTGGTAGAGCATCCGCCTTATTAGCGGAAGGTCCTGGGTTCGAGTCCCGGTCTGGCCAATGATTTTTCAACCTTCCTGCTACACTTTGGAGGTTCCACCAACTCTCATCAGTTGGCAGAGGTTGTATGCCACTGTGAGAGGAGGACTTGGTGTGAGGTTTCGGGGAAACCTAAAATTGTCAGGGGAGGTGTGTGGCAGACTGGGACATCGGCCCAGATAGCTCAGTTGGTAGAGTATCTGCCTTGTTAGCGGAAGGTCCTGGGTTCGAGTCCCGGTCTGGCCAATGATTTTTCAACCTTCCTGCTACAAAAAGAAAGAATAATGAGGTTGAAGAACGCAATGAAAGCACCAAAAACGATAACGAAGATCACAAAAATACAAGTAAGGTGGAAACAGTTGTAAACAAAGAAAGGGCTCCAGTTTTAAAATGGCTAAAAGAATTTTCATGGCTGACCTAGGCTACAGAAACGGGAATATGTTTTGCAAAATTTGCGAAGCTAATCCACCTGCATCTTCAGCTAATATGTCTGATTTTTTCACAATTGGCTGTACGTCATATAAACGTGAGAGTGTTACAATACATGTAAACAGCAAAAGATACTGTTTTGCGCGAGATAATATAAGTAGTAAGCAGTAAATACATAAACACACAAGTTTATTTTTTGTATCATAATATACCTTTGTTATCAATGTTTACTCTATCATGGCAAGTGAACTGTTTCTAGGTAGCGACCTAAAATTCTGAAATGGCGACCAAAAAAAATGTTGGTCGCCATATAGCGACCTGATAACAAGTGTGACTTGGAGCACTGTTATGCTGCATGCGATTACTATAACGATAATATATAACAAAGGTATGGGTCTACCCTATTCTGTTGGTGTATCAATAGCCCGACTTTGACATGAAACTCCTCCCTAACGTGTCAATAACTTTTTTTTATGTGATGTTTTTCTGATTTATATTATCATAATAAACACCGATCGGGTCATGGTGTTTTATCTATACTTTCATTAAATGGATTAAAGGACGTAACGATGTACGTCCAAGACGAGTTCAGTAATGATTTCAAGTACAGAGGAAATATAGTGTTTAGTCCATTAAATCGAATAAAAGGAGTCATTATTGTCCCATTGTAAACAAAAAAGTTATTAAAATGAAATAAGGTGTGAAACTGAATATGAAAATAATCATATTACTGATTTCTTTTTTTTTTATATTTGCAGGCTTTCTGTAGACAGTGGATTCCGGACAGTAGATCATGGACTGTGGAATTAAAGTTTTGTGATTTTCCAGCTATGTACAAAAGTGCACATTCAATATTTAAAACATAGTCTTTAACTCACTAAATGGGCAAATTTATGAAATAAAATATTTCAAAAATAATTTTTCTTATTATTTGACTTAGATTTTATATATTAGGGGGTGTGAATTGTCATTTTGTTGGATCGTTCAATGTCCGACATAGCAGAATAATTAAATGGGCATGCGCAACTTTTTCAACACATTTAAAATGAGGCTACAATAGGGCAGGGGGGTAGTTGCATATCCCTTTAGATATATACGTCCCTGGGCATATCCTCTGCCTAGCATCACTAATTGCACTACTGGGTCCAAAAACCCCTGAGAATCCCGTTTTTCACTGCAAAACTCTGCAACACCCTGAAAAACTCTGAAAAACACTGAAGTCTGCCTGAAAAACACTGAAAAACTCTGACAGCCCTGATAAACACTGAAAAACTCTGAAGTCTGCCCTGAAAAACTCTGAAAAACACTGACGACCCTGAAAAACTCTGCAAAACTCTGCAAAACTCTGACGCCACTGAAAAACTCTGCAAAACTCTGAAAAACCCTGAAAAACACTGACACCTACTGCGATGCCCTCCGGCCGTGCGATCGCGGCCTCGCGTACTTCTATACGGTCCCTTTTATAACAAAAGCACTTAAAATGGTTCGCTGTTGTCTATATATGACTTTTAATAAGTATTAAATGTGATGAATTTATAAGCGGGGAATAAGAGAAAAAAAAAACCGTATTTTTTCACCATTTGTCAAGGACTTATTTTAACGATTTTTATAGATAAAATTACTAAGATATTGTTCCTATTCTGACTTACGTTTGTAAGATGACCTTTACATTTGCAGTTTAATAAATCACATGAATTACGTACAATTTTATTGACACAGGACTTTCCAGCGCGATGTCACTTGTTTTATTGATCGACTTAAAGAAAGAAAGAAGAATGAAACAAACAAACAAACGAACGAACAAATAATCTAACTACAGCAGTAGTATGTTACTTAACATCGTTGTTTCATAGAGATGCATTAAGGGAGGGGGAAATAAGTACAAAATATAGAACAAGACATTTTAAAATTTATGTATATATTTATTTATTTCTTTCTTTCTTTCTTTATTTATTTATTTATAATAAAAGCACTATTTTCCGTACTGTAACATTTCGGCCAGCGGCCGTCCTCGGCGGACTTCATTTATTTATTTATTTATTTTCTTATTTATTTATTATTCATCTATTTATTTAATTATTAATTCATCTACATGTATTTATTTATAACAAGAACATTAAACTTTTCCGTACGAAAAAATACATCAAAATAAATTTAATAAAAATAATAAGATTTTAAAAAATCGATAGACGAAGTTTACAGAAAACGCAGAGTTTTAATTGTAAATAGATAAATGAATACAGAAAAAAAAGAAATAATTAATTCTATATATCCCTATCAATCATTTTAATAACACATAATGATTGATGTTTATTTTTACATCTTTTCCAATCTGTGTAAAGAATCCACCCAAATATCGTTATGTTACGACTTTAAGGCCGCTCCCCACTCTCTTTCGAGTTTAAAGGCATTCATGATTAATATTGATAAATCAATATTGCATTCTTCATAAATTAGCGGCCATTCACCGATAAAACGCTGTGAAGTTGCGTTAATTTAATTCTACCAACCCCCCCCCCCCCTTTTTTTTTTATAAACAGTGTCCAACTTGAGAGAACGAGCATGGCTTTGGGTATGCGTATTTCCTTCTCGCTACAGGCCGTAACGCAGCTACTTATTTAATCCGTATGTAAATTAATTGAACAGAATAGCACTTTATATCACAGCTTTACAAATCTCACATTTCGCATGTATTCTATAATATTGCTATTATCAGAGGAAATGCGGAAGAAATTGAACTTAAATAATTGATGTAGTTTAGTTAATGACATAAAAATAAATAAATGATCGTGTGTAAAACAAATTATTTCACTTTTGAAGATTGAAAATCAGCTATGTCCTAAACTTTGTAAGTCACTGTTAAAATGACACTTTAATTTTGCCAATAACACAAAATTAACATTGAAATGTATCAACTGGATATGTTTCAACCTGTTACTAAATATGTTTTGTCCCCTCATACATACCAAGGTACTGTTAATTACGATTCCCAATTTACAGCATGATAGGTAACAAACTATATGAGATTACGAGCGATATTTACCGGATTAAACAACCGGATGTTTATTACGTAATAGAGTACTGATGACATGTAAAATAAAGGTAAAAAACAAAGACATGTCGTATTAAAATAAAGCAATTTCAGATTCCATTACTTTCTAATGAAGATATTCTAATATATTATATATATATATATATATATATATATATATATATATATATATATATATATATATATATATATATATATATATATATATATATAAAAGAGAGAGAGAAGGAGCGTGTGTGTGTGTGTGGGGGGGGGGGGGGGTGAGTGTATGGTTTCAATTTAAATATACTTTATGATTTAAACATCCTACTCGACAATTTACGATTTGGATCCATAGGTTGGGGCAGATCGAGGTGTCTGCTCTAAATATGACACCGTTTACTTGAATTTATATGTCATTTTGAAAAGAAAGGTCAAATACTTTGCTAGTTTTGACAGGACAGGGTATTTTTATGTAAGATTTCTATGTCCCAGTCAACAGGGCGATGACTTGTATTCGCCATTGCAATACATGACCCTTACTGGATACATTGTTACAATACGTAATAAGGGAGATACTGTTCATAGGCGGATCTATAAATTTTTTAAATAAAAAGGGGGAGGGGGAGGGCACAGTCTCTCATTGAAAAGTGGGGGGGGGGGGGGGGTTGCTGTTAGGCGAGCGCCCTTTTATTCGCCATTGCAATACATGACCCTTACTGGATACATTGTTACAATACGTAATAGGCGGGCGGATCTAGAAATTTTTGAAAGAAAAAAGGGGGGGGGGGAGAGGGCACAGTCTCCCATTGAAAAGGGCGGGGGGGGGGGGGGGTGCTGTAAGATAAAATCTTTTTATTGTATAGAGTTACATGATGTAGATTAAGTAGGTAGTGATATAACAAACGGCAGATACGTTGTTACACTGATATATTGAAACTTATTTGATGCTATTTTCAAGCAACATTATTGAATACCGAGAGAATATTTAATCACTGAAATATTTTATAGGACAAAATTTACGTATGTCATTCGAATGAAAGAGCAACACGTAGATACGTAAAATTTTCAGTTAAAGAAAGTTATTGTCCTCTGAACTTTGTTATATTACGCTGTTATAATAAGAACAAAGGTTAAATTTGTATATCTTAATTTTGTGTGAAAAGTATTGATAGAGAAAAAAGTATTGCGTGTGTGTGTGTGTGTGAGAAGGGGTGGGGGATGTTTAAACCTAAAGGTCGTCACATGAAAATCTATGGGTATAGTCTCTATAAATGTTGCAACAGAATTGGAATAGAATGCATTGTGTTATTTAAAATGAATGACAAGCGATTTTCTTTGTGGTCGATTTGCTGTCAGTACTGGTGTATTAAATTCGCTTTTCGTATAAAATTTATAGGTACTGGTCACATTCAAATATTATTTATTTATTTATTTATTTATCCATTTATTTATTCACTTTTTTATTTATTATTCAATAATTTATTATTTATTCACTAATTTATAGTTCCGGAGCTTCTTTTTTATATATATATATTTTTTTTATTTTTTCTTCACTATTTAAATACACAGTTATGAAACAGTGATATTTACCAGAAATATATGTACATACATTTTCATTTGGAAATACAAATGTATATATAAATCTCGGTAAGAAAAGCCTTTGTATTGTAGTACGCCTCTGCTGGGTTTGTTTGGTTTTGAATAATGCATCAGTAAAATTAAATTTAGAGATTCGTTAAAATAATTTCACTTCAAAACACCGTACAAAAATGCAAGATATGTTTTATTTATTTTCTCTTCCCTTTTTTTTCTAATTCACAACTCATCACATTATATATACATTAATGCTAATAGGGACCGTATAGAAATACGCGAGGCCGCGATCGCACGGCCGGAGGGCATCGCAGCGGGTGTCAGTGTTTTTCAGAGTTTTGCAGAGTTTTTCAGTGGCGTCAGAGTTTTTCAGAGTTTTGCAGAGTTTTTCAGGGTCGTCAGTGTTTTTCAGAGTTTTTCAGGGTAGACTTCAGAGTTTTTCAGTGTTTATCAGGGCTGTCAGAGTTTTTCAGTGTTTTTCAGGCAGACTTCAGTGTTTTTCAGAGTTTTTCAGGGTGTTGCAGAGTTTTGCAGTGAAAAACGGGATTCTCAGGGGTTTTTGGACCCAGTAGTGTTGTAATCTTCTTTTGAGATTCTTGCACATGGCCATTTTATTATGTTGTCGTTTACTGTTGCCACTCGCCAGAATCTCTTGCCATCCCTTCATTACGTTATTTGGGTTTTCAACCCTACGTCTACTAACGATCAAAAACACTGTACAATTCTTTGTTTCCTGCAGAGTGCACGTCACAGATAATATCCACACATATTTTCCTTCTTTGTCATGCAAAATTTTCCATTTTGTACCCTTTCACCTAGACATTTATCAGTGTTGTAAAGGGTATACATGTATGATATATATATAATAGTCTATGTCTCTGCATAATCTGAATGTTTTTTTTGCTCATTCAAATATTATCAATTTAAATATTATAACTAGAAATGTTTACATTCAAAATTTTGTAAAATAGACAACTGTCCAAATGGATTTCTCATGTACAATGGTATTAACACCAAAATTTTATAATTACTTGAACGATGCAGTATGAGAATCACACAAATCGCACATTCACGTCAAATGCATCTTTCTTGACGACCATTATTTCAACAGCGATGAGTTGATACCAAGACAAGAGGCATGAGACCATCTGTCGCACAAACTACACAGGATAAATTTCTTGGTCTCCTTAACATGTTTGGTACACAAAGTACACGGAAACTTGACTTTACTCATGATGATTTAAAGCTGAATAAAGGGTTTTTAGCTCACCTGAGCCAAAGGCTCCGTCCGTCGTCGGCCATCCGTCGTTACCTTTTTCACATTTTCAACTTCTTCTCTGGAACTACATTGCAGATTTGGATCAAACTTTGTATAAATGATGTACTCAAGGTCCCCTACTAAAATTGTGTTCGGGATCCAGATTCCCTCAGGGGTGGATCCAGGGCGGGGCCAAAAGTGCCCAAAATGGTACCCCTCTTCAAACATTTTCTCCTCCAGAACCAGTACATAAATCGGGAAACTAATTGCATTTCAACAATCTATAAAGATGGGTTATCAAAACTTATCATAATTGTGTTAAGGAATATTATTGTGAAAGAATTTTGTCAATATCTCAATTTTTTGGTTTTTTATGAATTTTTTATGATTTCCCAAAAAAACGGGGGATTGGCCATTTTTCACATTTTCAACTTTTGCAAAACTTTCAAAGGATTTTAATAAATCTTAATAGAAATAAGTCACTTATGATCCTCTTCAAGTTCTGTTGTTTTCGTCCAGACCGCTTTACAGGTGGCTCCACCATAGTCAAAAGTAGGTCACAAAAGAGTACCCTCCTTTGACAATCTTCTTCTTCATACTGGCTGTATACAGAGACAAACAGAATGCATAGAAATGATCTAGAGGGATGAGTGAAGACGTATTGTCATTTTTGTTCCCTTCC
The DNA here is from genome assembly GCA_035048485.1 of Pteria penguin. NCBI lineage: Eukaryota > Metazoa > Mollusca > Bivalvia > Pterioida > Pteriidae > Pteria > Pteria penguin. The sequence goes on along the minus strand of CM068582.1, from coordinate 43,459,062 downwards.
AAAATAAAATTTTAGAATTTTTTTTCAACATTTCTTTGGACTCGGTGATTTCAATGCAGAAAAGTGTCATATTTCATAGTTAATTGATAATGATGATTTCTTATGGACTATTGTGATCATAATTATGGTAAGGAATGTTACTTTGAAATAATTTTGTTAATATCTCAATTTTTGGATTTTCTATGAATTTTTTAAGACTTCCAGATGAGGGTGTATAGGAACAATTCTTCTGATTTTTAACTTCTGCTGTTATACCACATGAAAGATTTTAATGAAACATGAAAATACATGAAGTACTATAGGTCCTCTATCAATTTGGTAAATTTCATCCAAATTGGTTAACAGATATTGCCACCATATCTAAAAAGTAGGTCTCACAATGGTACATATACCACTTGGTAATTGAAATATGGAGAGTAGCAGTTCAAATCCAGCTATGGTCAAAAAGTTTTTTTCATTTCTTTACACATCTAAATAAGTTTTTAGATGTTTCTCAACACTCAACATATGAAATTAGGCAATTTTAAGTTAGATCTGGACAATATTTGAAACAATTGTTGTTCATGACCCAGACTTGAAATCAGTAAAACTATGAGATTATAAATTACTGCCAGGTATCCTAACTACAAGGCATTGTATACATATGTATGTCATAATGAATGTCTTCAATGTAGATCTATTGTTTACCATCATCTTGTCGATTGATATTTATCAATGATTCAAACAATCTGTAATCATTGTAAAGAGACTAAGAGAGCCAGATTATCAATCAAAATGTCAAAAGTTTGAAACTTTTAATGGGCTCTCCATTGTTACTCTATGGCAATTTTGCTGGGCACCTGGTTAGCAGTAAAATTTTCTAAAGCTTTAGTGATATTTTTAACTTACTCCCAGATTGAATTTTAATTTAAACTTCACTACAAAGAATATAAAAAGTTTTATATTTGAAAAATATGGGTGTTTTAACATAAAAATAAAATAAAATGAAAAAAGAAAAATTAAAATGAAATAATTAAAGTAAAAGAAAAATGCATTAATGTTTCAAAAGAATTTTTGTGAAATGACCTGCTGAATCCTTGCAGTGTTTGTGATGTCATCCCATTACAATATGTTAAATAAATGATGAAAGTGAAGGGAAAGTGATGTTGAATCATAATTTCTTCAATCCAGGGCATGGCACATGTAGCAGTGTTTGCAAAATCACCAGACCGACCACAATATCTTGTAAAATGTGATTCAGTCTGATAAGCTTTACTGGACAGTTTTCCTTGAAAACCTAAGCAAGTTTTTTATACCCTGTGTTTGTCTGATGAATGTCTCGTCCCTTTATCGGTAACTTTCATACTACATGTAGATGTAAACCAGTATAATGACGTTTTATTTAGCATCATATAAAACCAGTCATTGACAGGTTAGTAGGGAGGTAGGAGGAAGGGATTGGTGGTAAAGGTAAATAGGAAGCAGGGGGATGAAAGAGAAGGCAAGGAAAGGGTGAATTAAAATCGTGACAGAAAAACATGAGAAAATGAAGGAAAGTACGGACTAAAGTCCACACTGACTATGGAAGCAGGAGAACTTAGACACTTGGTTGGAAGATGGATGGAAAGGATAGTGGAGATGGGAAAACCACGCCATTCTGTCCTGGTTTTGTAGCAACAGACAGACAAAACAATAGTGACTGAATTCTTCAGATTTTATTTCTGTATGAATATTACCCACACGCTGTAATAGTGGTACTAAGTGTATTGTTCAGATTGAAGGATCAATTTGACTGGCATAGGAGGGCTAAGTGTAAATTCACATGTTATAAGCCTGAATAATAAGTCACCATGTGTATATTTCTAACTTGGAAGAACTTGAAACATGCATAGGTCATAAATTTGAAATTTATGGTGTATTATGTTACATTGACCAGAAACCCCTTAAATTTTTTCAAAATTGTATCAATCTCTATCTGATTTATCTATCATGTTAATCTTTAATTGCTAAATATTTTGTACAACCAGTTTTTAAATTTTATAATTTACTTGATATGTTTTTTTTTTACAGGATGAGTTTTTAGATGCTGTTTACTGGATTCGTCAAGTGATGGGTGTGTTACAGGGAGTGATTTGGGGGATACTACCTCTGAAAGGGTTCTTGGGACTAGCTTTGTAAGTTTTCCATACTTATTTTTTCTGGGTTCCCTCATATCTGCATTTACTACACAGTGAGGTCCATAAATATAGGTTGTCATTGTTTCCCTCTCCTAGTATGTTTGCCTTGGAAACAGTGCTCCTTGCTCTGCTGAACTGGCTCCATCATCAGGTAGAAGTTCCACTCAACAGTCGTTTCCGTTTGTACGACAACCTCCTGGGATGCACTGACAGAGTTGATCAGGCCAGAAGACAGATATACACATGTGTATATATGTCTCTGATCAGGCTCAGCCAGGAACTAGTTAGCTCTTCTATTACATCTCTCTCTGTCTCCAAATCCATGAGGCATCTGCTGCCTGTCTCTCAACCTTTCCAACCAGTTTTCTGCGAACTCCTCTTACAATTCCAGTCATCCCTATAGCGCTGTAATTGTTTATCAAACACATTCAATAATCATCATTATATTCATATCATTTTGCTTTATATTTTCGACAATAGTTATGCTAGTACATATATCCAGTAAATTCTCATATCACATCAGTAATTTGATGTATATAAAACCTCTTGGTGTCAAAAATTTTACAATCAGATGCTGCAATAAGTAGCTATTGCTGATTAAAGTCCAGATGCTTACCTGTTTAATGCGGCCGCGTGTGCAAGAGTATCAATAAATCTCTCTTGTCTGGAATCGAGATCGCTGACGTCACGATATGTGGTCACTTCATGTAAACAAGATATAATAGAAGTACGTCGCTTTTTATATGAAATTTAGTAAGCAAAACAATGAGTACCCAGGATATCTTTTAATGAGATTTATTAGACGAGAGTGATGTTCATCTTCCTTGCGATTCATGGTCATTTGAAGAAGGCGAACATGGTAATGACAAGGAAACAAATGATGTAATGCAAGGTACTTTGTTTACGTGAGAAGAGCAGTACCAGTAATCCATTTTTGGCGTTGTTTGACATGATTTCGACCATTTGTTCGGTTTTACTGAAACTTGACAAGAAAAATGCTTCTTTGTTGATTAAGGCAAATCTTCATTTTCCATGTTGCTCTGTAACATTCATAAATGTAACATAATTTCAATATGTTTCTCGTGGTATTTATTATGTGCTTCTGCATAGGCCGTAAGTAATTTATCAATATTGTTATGTAAAATGTAGTTCAGATATCTTATGTATATGTACATTCATATTTATTAAAATAATTAACCTTAAAAGAATTGAGTTCTATGTGTGATCCATATAATGCTAGGAATTTTGGATGAGTGAGGGGTTGGGATTGTGCCCTCCCACTGACCTCTTGAATCCATCACCTATATTCTAGTAACCTCATCTCCATCCATTGTATCTACATGGGTATCTGATTCTGCCTTATTAGTGTCTTGTTCCTCCTGATTAGTGTCTCGGTATATTCTTATATAAAAAGGTGATAATAGAATACTTACTCTTGATACTTCCTTCTTTAAGTACACTCTTCTGATTTTCTTTGGAGCTGATGATTGACTTGCCATTTTCTTATCTAGTTTTAAAATTTCCAAATAAAGGTACTTGCTCCTAAACTACTTGAAGGCTCAGGTGAATCAAATGTGTTTGCTGGTTGATATTGGACAGTAGGTATTGCACTGGGAATTAACCATACTTTCTTTGGTTTTGGCCTACTTTGTTGCATTTCAAAGCAACGTCTGAATAAGAAACTTTCTGGTGTAAAATCATAAAAATGCACAGAACATGAGGCCAAATATTTTGTAGGACCATCCCATTTTGCTCATTTTTCTATAACAAACTGAATCCACTGGCGTCGTTCATCGGGTGCCTTAGGAAAAAAACTGTGCATTGACACACCATCCGCATTGAGGTTCCCACAATTAGCAGCAACACAACGAGGCCTTTCTCAATATTATTAAACAACTCTGATCTTCAGACAGTTTTATACTAAAATTCAGCACTGTATACAAAACATGACGTCAGCATCTTTTCGTCGCAGAATCTGGCGTTTCTGTATGCTCAGCAGTGCACAATGGCTTATCACAAATATCTCATTATGATTATCTACAGTTGATATGGACTTTGTGTTTTCTACAATTTATTTATTGTATAAACATGTATTAATTGAATGGGAACAATTAGATTTGGAAAATTAGGTTGAAATGGCAGTTTAAATTTGTAGATGATGCTTTTCTGTATTGTATAAAGCATGCCTCAAAGAACTTCTAAGAAATTTGACACAAATAAAAAATATAGCACTCACATTGAATCTGGAATGATGTTAAAATGTGGTTTGTTCTTACATTCCATTTGCATACGGATCAGTTTATTCTTTTATATGTCAAAATAGAACTTATGTGGAAAACAAGAAGTGGCATTAAGTGGCACTTCTTAAGTCCAACTTCACTGCTTTCATCTTTTCGGTTCAAATGCTGTGCAAAAGTATTAAGATTATGTAATAAGTACATGTAATCCATTTTTATGCTCCCAACAAAATTTCGGGGGAGCATATAGTCATTGTTGTGTCTGTCCATCTGTCCGACTGTCCGTCTGTCCATCCATCTGTCCGAGCTCATATCTCCTATACCTTTGATCATACTTCACCAAAATGTTTTATAGGTTAAGGGCTTATGGACAAAGGTCACTCAAGGTCATTTCTGAAAGGTTAAGGTCACTTATTAACAATGACTTAAAATACCATGTAAAGTACTTATATCTCTTACATCTTTCATCAGAATTTGATCATACTTCACTAAAATGTTATTTAGGTTAAGGGCTTTTGGACAAAGCTCACTCAATGTCATTTCTGAAAGGTCAAGTCACTTATTAACTTCGGCTTAAAATACAATGAAGTACTTACATCTCATACACTTTTCATCAGAATTTGATCATACTTCACCAAAATGTTACTCAGGTTAAAGGCTTTTGGACAAAGGTCAGTCTAAGTCATTTCTGAAAGGTCAATGTTACAATAAAAAAGTTGTATTTCATAACTAATCAAGGTCAAACTTACTCATTTTAGTTTAAGATACTGCGATCACTTGTCATTCTACAGTTGACTCAATTGGATATCCATATGATACTTTGAGATTTGAAATGATTTCCCATATACTAAGTCATTCATTTCCTTCATTATTGCCGTGCTTCTTAGAGCATCCATCAGTTTTACTGATTTTTTGTATATGAATTGAGTTATCAGTTTCCTGCATTATAAGTATAACTGCTGTTCAGGGAGCGTCCATCAGATTCACTGATACTCTTGCTCACCGTATATAAAAAAAAATCAAAATATGAAGTGTATACATCATTTATTTTATTTTATTTTCAGATTCTTCGTGTTTAATTTAGGCATTATATATCTGTATTACAACTCATTTCAAAAAGTGGATGATGAGGATTATGGAGGTCCAACAGAAATATTAAAAGAGGGCACAATGACATCATTTGCAACATTTCTTGTAAGTTTGCTCTTATATTGTAAGTATGGGTACCCCTATGATTGGTAGTCATATATTGCAGTTTACCACAAAGATATTCACTAAGTGTTTGATACTCTCATCTTTTCTTAAATTTTTATGTTATCAAGTTATAGTGTATTGTCCACTACAATGAAAAATATATACAACAAAATTTCAAGGCAAAATGAGAATCAAAAGAGTAAGAAGACAAACTTAAGATAACCTATTTATTATACTTGACAATACACAATATATATATAAGGTAAAAAAAATATAGTTTTGTTTCTTATCTCCCAGCCGACCCTAACATTTACCTCCAACCCTGAAGTTTTTTTGGTGCTGATAAGAAAGAAAACAGCAATGATCCTGCTGATCAATCTGTACTTACAGAAGTACTTCACTTTGCCTGTCGCAGTCTTTAAATCTGTCTCAATGCCACACTTAAATCACCTGCATTACAGATCAAGCTCCTTACCACCACACACTTATGCCTGTGCTAGTTTCTATTGGAAGAATGTCATAAATGGATTGGTACATGTATATTGAGCCCTTCATAAAAGTTTGTGCAATGATTGTCAAGACCTATTTTGCTCAGTGATGTGAATCTTTTTTGTTAGAATACAGACGATACACTGAATACATAAATAGTGTCATTACCATTATCATAGTAAGCAACTTGGGTAATAATATTGATAGAGGTCAAGTCTGTATATGACAGAAGATGAAACATGACAGGTAAAACTGTGAGAGACATATTTTTTCAGAACTTTGCTGAAAATGTAATATGTAGTATGAATGTTCATTAAACAGTTATAAAAATGTGTGTCAGGTTCTAACTTTGGTTGATAATGGTAGTGTGTGCAAGCCAAATGAGCTATTGTAATGATGCAATGTCAATCCAAACTTCTATGTAATGTTTAAACAAACAAACAGAATCAAATTATGATAATACTTTGAATAACATCTGAATCATCTAGGGATATTGCCCTAACTCTGATGACTTTTCTTATGTGGTGTTTAAACAAACAAACAAAATTTATCCTTTGAATATTAATCAAAGAGCACAGAGTTGAAAAATGTCAGGATGGTTACTTCATCAGTTTCTAAACCTGTAGGGTCATGTTTGTTGATGTAATTTGAGACAAGTACATGTATCACTTGGATGTGAGCAAACATGTATGAACAATATTAAACAATCTCTGATTTGAAGTAGGTTTTTGCCACTTCAGAAGTTTTAATCATTAATTTGGGAATAATGGTTAGATGCTGCCTGAGTTGTCAATAACCATTACCATTCTGAAATGAAATAAAAACTGAAGAATAAATTTAAGAAAATTTATGATCAGTTCTCAAAATTTTTGACTGCAGAAGTAGCCTGCCATACAGTATTTGCATCAGATATGTAAGTTGTAACTCATGTATTGTTTTTCAGGTCACATGGATTATACTGTATTCATCACTATACACAAACTTATAGCATAGGATTTATTTCTTAGAACAGTGGGATGACGATGAAAGAGGGACATCGCTGGAACATCATCTTCATAAACTAGGGCAAATGTTTTGTAAAAACATTTAAACAGTTTGTCTGATTTTTACGCATAAGATGTAGATTTAATCAGGGGAAACATGCAAATTCATTTTTAAGTCAGGAAAGGTTTTTAATCACATACAATCACTTTGAAAGTCACGTTAAATCTTTGTTAATTCATACAAACTTTGAAACATGTAGAATATCTGTTCACACATACAGATTTTTGACTCTAAAGTCTTGATTAACATAATGCTTTTGAAGCCTTAAAATCTGCGAATGGATACTTTGCAAACTCATATAGCCTCTGGAAACATGTACAAATTCTGTTGAACATGTGCATATGCTTTGTAAACACTTGCAAACTATTTCTTATATCTTACAAACTTAATGCATGTACATTTATACAATGTAAACAAAATGTAAAAATGATATTGATGCAAAGGGATAAAAAAAGATATGTGAAAATATATATTTTGCATTCATGTGTACATGTATAAAACTAGTTGTAAATAGTAAAATGCTGGAAGGCTAGAATGATTGTTGTTTGACATACGAATCATAAGGTAGTTTTAAAAAAAGAATCATTAGCTCACTTGAACTTGAGTAGTAATTTCCATTGTCAAGGATGCATATGCCTGCCATTTTGTCCACCTTTTCTGCCATGTGGAATAAATTTTTCCCATTTTCCATTATTTTTCATAACCAAGGGAGTTTTAAGAAACTAAGTAGGATTTTAATTCCCATGTAAGTGTTGTTGTTTTTCAGCCAGATCATCTTAGGCATGGAACCAGGTCAAAGCGAGGTAGGCTTGAAAACTGTGGAATGATTTGAAATGTTAACATGGAAGTGGGTATTTTTGACAAAACTGAAATTGATTTGACTGTTTTTTCACACAATTTGAACCTTCATTTGTTCATTGTTTCATTACAAAGTGATCTGTACACGTTGAATATGATGATTTACACTGTATTTAAGAAATCAACTGTATAATGTATAAACCATTGATTACTCGACATCTTATAAAGAATAAAAAAGAGTGAGTTACATGTATTTGCTTTTTAATGAGAAAAGTGGTATAGTTTTTTGTAATAAATACTAAATGTAACTGAATTAGCTTGTTTGAAATAACAGGAGGAGATTTGATATAGTGTGATAAGGACAGAGATGTTTAATAGAGATTGATTATATGTCCTTTGATAATGACAAGGCATTTATGATCTTCAACCCGATTTTTTTAGGGTCTGTTCCTGTGATGTACAGATTAATGTGTGAACCAAAGTAGGCACTAAAGGGTTTTATTCTTTTAGAAAATTTTTCTTCAAATTGGTTGTAAAGAATTAAAAATAATTATAGAGTCATACAGAAGGATGTGTTAGGAAATGTTTTTGTACCCCTGATGACAAAGTATGTTCACAGGAATAATCCTGTTCGTCAATTTGTCTCTTCATTCATCAGAGTTTTTCAGATCTATAAAATCTATTTGTTTTAAGTGCTTGTTATTTCGCACACTTGTTTCCTATGTAATGGCCCAGACTTAAGGTCATGGGTAACATTGCAATGTCAAGGTCACAGTTATCTTTTCAACCATAAATGGAATACTCTACTCTGAGACCATAGTAGAATAAGAATTATATGTAAAAACATCAAATATGACAATGATTCCAAAAGTATGACCTAAATGCAGCTTTCAGATGGGACCGGAAACAAGCTGCCAGATGGGACCAGGAGCCAGCTGCCAGATGGTACCAGAAACCAGCTTCCAGATGGAATCAGAAGCCAGCTGCAAGATGGGACCAGGAGCCAGTTGCCAGGTGGAGCCAGCTGCCAGTTGGGACCAGGAGCATGTTTTAGTAAAGAACTTACAACAAATTTTATGTATATGATCACACATTCAGTGTAGGTATTTGCAAAAATGACATTTTCTGTATGAGGTTTCTGTATTTTTCTAGTTTTTCGTAAAAACAGGTAAAGAAAATGTAAACAATCACATTCCTCATGATCACACTTGATACTGAAGCATTTATATATATCATGTAACAACCGTGGCATTGGAAAGAAGCTTAAACGAGAATGCAGACGCTGACAACATAACATCTACATTGTAATGAATAAAAAAAAGTTAACTTGTTAAAACGAAACTCTGAAGTTCCCTCCCATCATATTTATGAAAGAGCAAAGCAATCATTTTTCAGACCCATGTTGGAATATAACTATCAGTCCCAAATAAACAAGCTCGAAATTTTGTAGCGTAAGACTCGTGTATATAGTCACTACTTGACTGAACTCGCAGAAAGGTCTGGAGTATGTTTGTTGAGAAAGTGTTGTACTCGGACCGTACTGATGTTTTTAGTGTTGTTCAAAAAGAAGACTATCGTACTGCTCGAGTGAACCAGAACTCCAGCAATGTGACAGGGACTCGATGTGAGTCGAATGAATTTCCTCATTGTCATCAATGGCAGACAACTCGTAGAGATTTAAACAAGATGTAACCCGACAACTGTCGCAATAACTCGTAGTTCTAAGTTGTGACAAGAGATTTATGTATACTGAGTCGTAGGGAGTCAAAAGCGAGGAGCATAAAGACCCAGTTTTTTTTCTTCAAGTTGCAGGGCGAATGTCCAGAGAGATAATGTCAGCCCTAGTGTCCGTGGTCACGTCGGAGGCGTAGACAGAAAACTTTAGTCTTGGTCATACCTTCAAAGCTATCAAACATAGGGCTCTCATACTTCCCAAGTGTATTCCTTGTGACAAGACCATTTCATTTGTAGCATTTTTTATCCCGCGACCTTGACTTTTGGCCTACTTTTCAAAAACGTTCGGCCATTACTGATGAACCGTTAAAGATCGCTTGATTGAATATTGTTTTACGTGACTCCACGATTATTTCACGTGTATTGCGACGGCATCTGCCCGATGCATTGCATACAAATTTAGACCTTTGCAACGAATCCGCTCGGAGCAGTGAGGGATCTTTTACGTACCACGCCTACCGTGACACGGACCTCGTAAACCGTTAAAGGGCTTTGATATTTCACATAAACATCTGATGGCACCATAACCTTTTAACTTTTGATCTTTACTTTTGGACTTGAATTAAGAAAACATTGAAAATACATGCTTTCTCTCTGACAATGCCCAGCCGGCGAGCTATGTTGTCTTGTGACAACTTTTGTCACAGTAGGGAAGAATTTGACAAGCTAAAACGCCATTATTATCAACTCCCGACAAAGGAAGCAAGAATTAAGGAGCCAGAAAACACAGTGACTTTAGATGAGAAAATGATCCGTTGGGTATGCCATATGTTATTAATACCCTGCTACAAAATGTAAAATAAGAACTGAATATGTATTTTATGTCTAGACACATTTAAGCAGAGCGAATTATTTTTTATTAGCATAAAGTTTAGAGCGAAGCGAGCGCTGGATTAATTTCGATGAATTTTTCTTTTTTTTTTTTTTGACTAGCATAATGTGCAAAGCGAGTCGTATTTACAATTAAACAAATGAATACATTGATAGACGCATGGCAATCTTGCTATCAATGATATTTTGTAAGCAAGTAAGTAAATAAATAATGACCACGTCTGAGCAAATATTGCTATCTTTAGATATATCACGAGACACGGATATATCTTCTCAGATTGTGCACTGATCTCGGTCAGTCATGTATGTGCTGGTATTGAGGGAGGATTAGGCAGTGGATTTATCAAGGATTTTATTTACTTTTTGACATTGATTGAAATTTTTATGTAAGTAATTCACAATACTAATAATGTTACCCTAATAACTGACATGGCTTCATTATGAAGAAAGGGATGCCAAGAATATCGGTACATGCACCATTGCATTAAATTTTCAATACCCATTTATCAATACAAGATCTGTTGTTTGATTCATTTCATTACATCATTTTATTGTACTTACATTGATACAGCATCTGCCTGGTGCAGTGTACAGGACTTTAGACCTACGTGTATGCTACGGTCCTTCCCCGCAGTGAAGAATCTTTTACGTGCCACGCCTACTTTAACATGGCTTTTCTATTGTCTCATCCGAAAAACAAGACACTGAAGTGCCATTAGTGGGATCCGAACCCGGGACCCCTCGGTCACGAACCAAGCACTTTCATCGGCTCCAATGCAAAATATGATATGCATTTGTTTTCAAACGCTTCACGAGGAGCATCCCGCTTTCTGCTAGAGCATGCAACTTTAAACTGCAATCTCGAAGGGCAGCTAGGACATGGTCACGATCAGATGAATATGGATGGATTAAGGGACTTGGTACATACATTAATCATCCTATCTATAATATATCATGTCATTCACGTTTAAAGCCGGTGTGGCCTAGTGGATAAGGTGCTCGGCTCGTGATCGAGAGGTCGCGGGTTCGACTCCCGCCCGGGGCACACCGGTGTTCTGTCTTTCGGATGAGACAGTAAAAACCGAGGTCCCGTGTCACGGTAGGCGTGGCACGTAAAAGATCCCTCACTGCTTCGGGTGGGTCCGTTGCAAAGGTCTAAATTTGTATGCAATGCATCAGGCAGATGCCGTCACCATATACGTGAAATAATCGTGGAGTGACGTAAAACAATAATCAAACAAACAAAACATTCACGTTTATCAGAAATTCCTATGCTTTCATTATTAATCCATTGAAAATAATCATAATGTAAGAGAGCGGCGGATTACAGGAGAAGGTGCAGCTACACAACACCCCCATCCCTCCTGTTTAACCAAGTTGATCGTAATACAATATACGATTTGTGGAAATTTCTCTTATTTTTCAACTCGAGCTATCTGGACACCGTTTGTAAACTCTCAGGTCCAGTGTTATATAATGGTTGTTTCCTCATAGTACATATCCCCAGCTCGAAAGAGTGTCAATAAAGAGCAACCCTCACCCCCTCCCGCTTTCGGAGAAAATTGACTGTGTATTAGCTTTCCTGAAAACAATTATTTCCCCCTCTATTACAATACGCAGAAGCATATAAGCGTGAAATATTCAATATCTAACATATGTCAGATCTTTTAGAATTCAGACTACAATCATTGCTGATAATTTGAAGTTATGTGATGACCCGCTCAAGCCATTTTATGAAATATTGTGTGCAGGACATTCAAAGCCAAAGTTATTGTGATTGGGTATTCTAGCATGGGTGGTATATTATGCCATTAACCCAAGGTCATATTGCAAAAGTCAAGGACACCATGGGACAGGCCAAAATTTATTGTGTCATTTCGTGATTGAATATTAATAGTATGTGTGCGTGCGTGCGTGTGTGTGTATGTATGTATGTATGTCTGCCTGTCTGTATGTATGTATGTTTAGAGTTGTATGAAACAGTAAACAAACGTGCAACTCCCTAGGGATATTAAACAGAAAACAAACAAATAAAATAGACATTTTATTGAATAAAACAAGTGGACATCGTGTATTATTTATATGCATTCTCTGTGATGACAGCATGCCAGGGCTTGTAGCAAAAACGTTGTCTGTTCTTGGATGGGTAGCCAAAGTTATAGAAGGAATGCTGTTTCTGCTGGTAAGTAAACCATTATCAATGAAATCAAAACTCCATCAAACTTTTACTGTTACAAGCAATACTTTACACCCAAAATTATGTTGTATGGGTATTAAGGTGCAGTATATAGATACATTTATCAGTAAAAGAAATCATAAAGACATCCCATTTAGCTGTATGACAAAAGCGATCACAGACAAAAAAGTAATGAACATAAAAGAACAAGAAATCATGCAGAGTGCTTTTTAAGAAAGACCTCTAATATTACTCATTTGTTTATTTTTTTATTTATTTATTTAATCTTATATGCATTTGAATTTACCGACAGTGAAGTTTTGCCTGTAGATCTTACCATAACTGAAAAAAAGATGGCAGCTATATAATTGAGTATTGCCATACTTTTCCCTTTTGTGGTGTTGGAGAAATGTTCCCCGCCGAGGGTTTGACGTCAGTGTAATAAATCTAACCATGTCCTGATGTATCGAGGATGTGCCATTCTTTATGTAATATTTATCCCATGTATGCATTGCTGTACTATTTCTGAGCATTTCTTAGGCATGTATAGCGGGTGTGGTAGATCAGTCAGGAGAAGCATACTCTTCTAGGCCACATGCTCTCATCTCTAAACAATAGCGGGTGTGGTAGATCAGTCAGGAGAAGCATACTCTTCTAGGCCACCTGCTCTCATCTCTTAACAATAGCGGGTGTGGTAGATCAGTCAGGAGAAGCATACTCTTCTAAGCCACCTGCTCTCATCTCTAAACAACAGCGGGTGTGGTAGATCAGTCAGGAGAAGCATACTCTTCTAGGCCACCTGCTTTCATCTCTAAACACTAGCGGGTGTGGTAGATCAGTCAGAAGAAGCATACTCTTCTAAGCCACCTGCTCTCATCTCTAAACAACAGCGGGTGTGGTAGATCAGTCAGGAGAAGCATACTCTTCTAGGCCACCTGCTTTCATCTCTAAACACTAGCGGGTGTGGTAGATCAGTCAGGAGAAGCATACTCTTCTAGGCCACATGCTCTCATCTCTAAACACTAGCGGGTGTGGTAGATCAGTCAGGAGAAGCAAACTCTTCTCGGCCACCTGCTCTCATCTCTAAACAACAGCGGGTGTGGTAGATCAGTCAGGAGAAGCATACTCTTCTAGGCCACATGCTCTCATCTCTAAACAATAGCGGCTGTGGTAGATCAGTCAGGAGAAGCATACTCTTCTCGGCCACCTGCTCTCATCTCTAAACACTAGCGGGTGTGGTAGATCAGTCAGGAGAAGCATACTCTTCTCGGCCACCTGCTCTCATCTCTAAACAACAGCGGGTGTGGTAGATCAGTCAGGAGAAGCATACTCTTCTAGGCCACCTGCTCTCATCTCTAAACAATAGCGGGTGTGGTAGATCAGTCAGGAGAAGCATACTCTTCTCGGCCACATGCTCTCATCTCTAAACAACAGCGGGTGTGGTAGATCAGTCAGGAGAAGCATACTCTTCTAGGCCACCTGCTCTCATCTCTAAACACTAGCGGGTGTGGTAGATCAGTCAGGAGAAGCATACTCTTCTAGGCCACCTACTCTCATCTCTAAACAACAGCGTCACTGCTGAATGTCTACTTGGTACTGCTGAATGTCTACTTGGTACGTTGTTGTGACATTACGTTGCGACATTATATCGGTTATTTGAGTATATATTTTTTTCTAAATTAACATCTAAACGTTGGTTAGTTTAAAGATATTAACTAGAGTTATACAATCTTTTTTTTCAAATCCTTTGATGTATATATATCAAATGCTCTATACTCTATTCTCTGCTGTTGACATGTGTAGTTTCTTTGCTTCGTGACATGTTTCATTGATGTCTATCGATGTAATTATCGGACGACGATTCCGATTGGTTGAAAAACTGAGGCCATTCTTCGGTCAACTAGATAGTATACATAAAATAACATTCACTTGAATAAACACCTTATCAAGTGTGCATTAAGTATGCGCATGCATATTTCGTAAAACTATTTTCATATAGCACATATAAACATACATAACTTTGTCAATAAATATTTACCATGTGTATTTCCAAACTTCGTATTTGTACAACAGTTTTATCAATGGAATCTTAAAAGATGAAAAGGGAGTTACTGGCTCAGTTATGTGGCATTAGTCACCATGGAGCTATAAAATACATGAATATATACTTGAGGCATATTTTTTGTACTATATCTCTGCGTAGGTTTGACGTTAGAAACGATCAGGTCAACATTGCTATTGAACAGCCCGGAAACAGAGGGAAATCAGTGCATAAAACAATGACCCCGTCCTGTCTACAAATGGAGCTAAACTTTCATTTCTGTGGAATACAATCTATCTATGGCAATATATGGAGAATAGGGGAATTTTCCTTACTGATCAGATTTGGATGACCCTACCTCCTCCATAAACAATTTTGAGTTTAGAAAAAAAACCAGTATCAAATGCAATAAGATCAATAATATAGATATCACCTTTTTCAATTACACTCACAAACACTGCAAAATATATCATTAACAAGACGATTCCTGTTGTTCATATCTTTGCGACTGCCATTACAAAAATGAAGGATCTGAATTATTGTATTGCTGCGCGACCAGGTTCTGTTATGAGGTCGTGTATAAATAAAAGAAATAATCCAACAATTAAAGTCTAATTGAAATTAGTTTCTTGCCGTTACATTGCCTTTATAGACAAAAAATAAGTGATCCTGCTACTTATTCACTGATAGAATCAAACATAAACACTTCCTCAATTAAAATGATAAACTATGCAATAAATAGTATAACTTTTCAACTAAACATGAGATAGATACTTAACATTCCTCCAATAAAAAAAACTAGTAATTTTTACGGACTACCAAAAATACATAACAAATCTTTATTCAAATATGCCACACGAATTCTGTAAAGAAGCAATTACATACTAGATAAGATTACATCCTGAATGGTAACACTAATGCTTCAATGAAAAAATTATCATTGACACCATAGACTTAATTCTTAACAATGATGCATTTCAATTCACTATTAAACAATACAAATAAATCTTCGTAACTGCCTTGAGAACTAACATGGTACTTACTTATACTACACTTACTTTTTGTTATTTGGAACATAGTTTATACAATAAAGTTAAGTAAAGTTTTAGGGAAAATGTAGCTACATCACATGAAACATTATATTTTGAACGACAGCGTGTAATATTTGTAACCTATCATAGGGTAAAACGGAAGCTCTACATAATACACTACAAGATTTACATCCTTACATAAAATTCACAATGGAAACAACGTATAAAATAATTACTTTTTTTTTAAATTTTGCATAAGATCAATACCATACACTCTTGCAAGACGTATATGTACAAATATTAAACCGTCTGAAATTAGAACTAGATTAAAAGAATAACGTAGTTCTTTAATACATCGCAGATATCCTAAAACATTAATATTTAAGATATTTGAGAAGGCCGAGGCAAAATCAATATCTGTTTTGCCCCAAACAATCGTGAGAGACATCAAACAGTCGTCAGCATGTGTATCGACATATAATGAACGAAATCCAGAAATTTTTATTGAAGCATTCAAATATTTACAATTTTCGAAAATGGACGATGAAATGACCAAAATATAACGACATACAAATTATCAAAAGCAAGAGACAGCCAAACAGTCTAAAACAATTAATTACACCTGCTAAAACAATATTTAATACTGAAGAATCTTAAAGTGTGGGTGTAGCAAAATGCAAAAATAATGAATGTAAAGTATCTGATAAAATTATGAAAGGAAATGTGTATAATGTCAAAATGTTAACATTCTACATGTATTCTTAGTAACACGAAATATAACCTGCGATCCTAAAATGTAATATATGTCATACCATGTGACAAATGTAATATATGTCATATCATGTGACAAATGTAATATATGTCATATCATGTGACAAATGACAAGGATGAATATATTGATTAACACAATCTTTAAACCACAGAGTAGCTTTATATTAAAACCAATGTAAAACATTCACAAAACCGAGTTTTATTTGTGAGAAAACACCTTAGTTGCTGTAGTTATGGCAAATTTAAAGATATGCCTATTAACCAAAAACATTTACTTAACGAAACGAAGCTTCAGTTGACTTTTCTGTAATCTCTATTTTACACCTCTAGAGGTAGATTTGTACAGGAAAGTAAAACGAGGAAATATATTACCATAGATGTTTGAAAGCAATTCCCTTAACCTTTTGACACTAAGTATTCTAAATAGGGTCCTACTAAATAGAAAACTCTAGAGAACCTTAGAGAACTCTAGCGTTTTTATCAAAAGTAGTGGTCAATGTTGTTATGTTTGATGATAAATCAGTATAGTAAGTTATAATTTACCAAAATTTCTGGGTATTCATGGGTTATATATTTAATTCCATTTCGTATTTATAAAGTGTATGAGTCCAAGTAGTTACAACATAGACGTAGAAATAAATACGTCTATGGTTACAGTTAATTACATTTCAGTATTATACTGTAATCTGCCACAATTTATCAATTTAAAGGGTTAACATCTTTTGAATCTAAAAGGGGGGGGGCATAAAAATTAAAATTGTAAATGAGAACTCCAAAGAACCTTAGACAACTCTAACAAGTTTATGAAGTGTAGCGGTCGAAATGGTTAGTTTTTATATGTATATTAATATTTGGTAAATTATGCAATAATCTACCATAGTTGATCAATTTTTATGGGGACATACAGAATTTTATAATTCATAGCTAATTCATATTGTTGTACATTCTGTTATTCTTCCTATATATCGATATACATGTATAATTGTTGGTGTTTTAAAATATGTAAGCAACAGAAAGGAGGTGTTTTATATTTTTGCGTATGTGTGTGTTCGTGTTAAAGGAGTATATTGTGCAGATCTAACTTCTGATTACAGGTGAGCTATTATGATGCGTACATTTACAGCCCGCTACAAACCACCTTACATCCAATCATGTGTATGGTACCACGTTACGTCATTTTCAACAATAAACAATTCACTGTCTTCACGGCTAACATAGTATCCTGGGCGAGGACAACGCTGGTCATCCCGTTTGCTATCTGTCTCAAGTAAGATTATGGTTTGTTTTACCTTTGCCTGGATGTACTCTGCCGAAAAGAAATTTTGTCCTATGAATGACAATGAGGAATTATGACGATTAGGCGGAAAATCAAACTTCAATTTAATTTTGTCTGATTTTCAGAGTGGAAGAGACAAATTTTAGGTTTTTTGGCATTATAAGTCAGTAAAGAAAATTTGAAATGTTATACTCATTTTACAGCGTAAGTTGAATAACACATTTGCAAGAGGTGGAAGTGAGGGGGACAAGGAAAAAAAAGAAAAAAAACCCACAGCACTATAAAATAGGCTTTGATAAGACTTAAATATCGAATATTATGTAGTATCTTAATCAAACGTAAGGCACAGAGGCATCAATTTCTGCCGAAAGTTTGGATTCAGAAAATTTCAGGAATATTTTACTAGAGTAAGCGAATTTATTGAAAGTATATATCGGCTAAACATCTGTAATAAAGATTAATCTAATCTATTATGATCTTAGATTTCATAGCTTTAAAGTTATCAGTTAATAGTAATACAAAAGTTGCTGTTTCAAAATATAATCTTATTACATAAGCATTGTATAAGCTAATCTGTCAATGTTGCAGGAATCAATGGAACACATCAGCTTTTCTGATTATTCTTGTCCACGACTTCCTTGACCATGTAGACGGGATAGTGGCTAAGGCCCAAAAACAGGTGTATGGCCAGATAGATGACCCTCTACTTGGTGGCTTTATGGATGCTTTCTGTGACAAAGTTAGTGGTATCTTGATTAAGATTTAATTGATTGCTTATCGATGAATTGTGGTAGAGTAGCAATTGTACTCATTATTGCATTTTGACCTGAACAAAAAAAAATTAAAAAACCCAAAAACAAAAACAAACAAAACAATATATATATATATATATATATATATATATATATATATATATATATATATATATATATATATATATATATATATATATATAACCCGATGGTTATCACAGCTTTAACGATAACAGCTGGTTATTAGAGAATTAACGATTTAATGATAATATTATGATACACTTCTCTTGATAGATAGATAGACAGATAGATAAGTAATTAAATGTATCTCACTCTTCATGTATAAAAATAGATAGATAGATAGATAGATAGATAGATAGATAGATAGGAAGGAAGAAATTGTCTATAGTTGTTGCATCGCTTTATCTCCTTACCCTATCGTATATTGTATCAAGACTTCTGTATTGCCATGTATATCGTTACACTCCTTTAGGCTATATAATTCTTATTTCACATGTTCATGTGTTTATTTTCTTTGCTTACAGATAGTCAATGTGTTTTCCTTATGGACAATATTATTGATATCAGACTACAGCTCGATGTGTTGGAGAGATACTGCAATATATGTAGGCGCATGCTCAATCATTATCGTGTATGAATTTATACTGGGTGTGGTTCGCGTACAGGACTATTTCCATTCATACTACAAAAGGTTAGATGAAACATCGATTAAACAAGTGTTTACAGTTTTTTTTTTAACTGTTCAGTATGAACGTTTGAAATACCTTAAATTTTAGATATAGCATATAATATATAAGATATATAAAACAATGAATCAGGATCCTTTCATATATAGCAAAGCTTTGTAGTAATCTTATCATATACGCGAATGTCATCTGTCGACAATAAACGAAGTACCTCAATCTGATATGTCCTCGTAAGTTCAGACATACATATGACACAATAAGCTAATACGATGGACTGAGAGTAAACAACGGAATCCCTGCATATATAAAGCCAAAAACACAATCTTATACACTGATCTTTATTATATTATACATTGAATAGTGAATCAATGATAAACTGTATTCTTAAAGTATTAAAACCGATCAGATATATTTTATCAATACACACTATTACGTGAACATAAAACTTGTCTTAAGTAATCAAATATATCAGAGCTTCTCGCATCTACGTCATGTACGGATATATACGATATATAAAACAATAAATCAGGATGCATTCATGTACAGCAATGCATTGTACATGTATTAATTTGAAAAAAGACTAAAGTAGCAACATGCAGTGAAAATGATTCTAGTCTAAGAATATACAGAGTAAAATATGGTGCATAAAAATACGCTATGATATGAAAACATGAAATTAAAAATGTTTACATCGCCGTCATCCAATATTGTTCATGCCAGGCATGTCTGGTGAATCATGAGAAATGAGTAATTATACGTATACTGTGTTTCATAGAACGTAGGCTATCAACGTCGAGAACGTTAACAAGGTATTGCGACTTTAATCACTACAGTGTAACTCCCATTCATGTGAATTACGTAAGTACAAAAAATTCCCGGGGTTAATGATATAGTAAGGTTTGTGATTTTATAATAAATGCATTTGTTGATATTTGGCATCAGATTATCTTTATTGAGGAAACCAACACTGTGAAGGAAATGGAAATTGTCGAACAGTAGTAATCAAAAATATTAAGTTTCATTTACATCTACTTTTTAATGGATCGGTGAATCAAATATGGCTGTACAATAAAAATCATTCAAATATCTAAGTACCTTACGAAGAAACCAAAATTAAGTAAGGATTAATTTTCATACTTCAAGCCTAAATATAGGTTATTTAATGACAGTTTGTGAATGTCTTTATCATATATATTATCAATATTTTTAAAGATACTACAAAAAATCAGATGACGTCAAACTAACAGTAAATATTACTGCTGTGATGGAAGGTAAATTAAAGGAGAAACTTGAATCTCTTGGCATTGCTTTCCTTAGTCTGTCTCAGAATTCTATTGCACCTCTTCTTTCATACTGTGAGTATTTTACTTTTAAAACATATAGTTTTATATTACTGTTTATAAATATCTTTATACATATTTGTATTTTTAAGTTGTAAACCTTACATTCGACAGTAAATGCATGGATTATTCAATCTTGTCATATAAGTTTAAATTAGCCCAAAACATATTAATATTTTTACAAACAGAATATTTACTTGTACACGATGAATACTCAATGAAAAGAGAGATTCGGAAGGTATCGTGTGACATATCATCGGATTTATTTATATAATATTTTCTTTTCAGTTTGATATGTTTTGGAGACAAACAATTTTATCTAACGCGAAGTAAATAACTTTTGCAAGGTGTGAAAAATACATTTATAAAATTATTAAATTTATGTTTTAATTTATCCATATTAAAGCAAATTCAGGGTTCTTCAGTATGAATATTACTGTAGCGTTCAGATACATTAAAACATTAGTTATTATACATATTGCAAGATTAAGTATTGAATACTTTCAAGATTATGATCGTGTTTGGATAAATTATTTTAATTTTGGGAATGGAGAAAGCTAAAATTATTTTTTGAGAAAAAGTGCATACAGATGATTTTTTATTCCATCATAATAATATTAATAATAATAAATCAAGCCGGCGTGGCTTGTGATCGAGAGGTCCCGGGTTCGACTCCGCCCTGGACGCACCGGTGTTATGTCTTTCGGATGGGACAGTAAAAAACTAGGTCCCGTGTCACGGTAGGCGTGGCACGTAAAAGTTTCCTCACTGCTTCGGATCGGTTTGTTGCAAAGGTCTAAATTTGTATGCAATGCATCAGGCAGATGCTATCACCATATACCTGAAATAATCGTGGAATGACATAAACAATACTCAATCAATCAATAGTAATAGCAACAATAAGAAATAGTTACTGTTGGTTTGCAGCATTAGTCGATGTTTTGTATTTACTCCTTCCGGTTTCACTTACGATAGTCAAGCTTGAATGAATGTCCACTATGCTAGATTGTTGTGAATCTCACGTTCATATGACATTCTTTACTTTGCTTTTTCTTCTATTAAAGGGGGTATGCTGGGTGTGATGTGCTTGGTACTGTCAGTGAGATTGGCACATGCCAGTCTGGAACACAAACTGAAGGCAAGGCAAAACGAAGACATAAACACACAAAGGCAGCATGAGTCAGATTCAATGGTAAAATTTTGTATTACTACCTCTTCAAATTTAAGTGATATGCACGTAGATGGAACGGTTAACTGCGGTAAATCAACGATTATTTTAAATGCAGATGATGAAAATAGAAGAGTGTTGCATTGAAAGCTTATGATAATGTTTTCTTTTAAAATTGTTTCTGCATGTGTTAAATAACCAAGTTTTGATTTGCTAAAGAATACAGTGAGATATATATGACATTGATCAATAAAACTGAAATAAAGAAGTTAACACACGAAGGGGAAATAAATGGCATCATGCCATATCAATACTAAATCAGTTTACTGTATCCGATTTACCGTGGTTTGATTATTCTCTGTTTCACCCTGTTGTTTTCCTTCTGTTATTACGGGATTTATGATACGAATAGGTCCCATTTAAAATAAACTCACGATTCGTTCAATAAGGCTTTATTGACTTCATTTCTAAACTGCTTTGTTGAATTTTATGACTGTATAAGAAGTACATACAAGTATTTATAATTCATGTCCATTATACATAGTGCTGTTATCAATTTATTACTCAGGTACTACCTTAACAAATTGTCCAATGATAAATATCTGATATAATACGGATGAATATTATCTAATCTAATGATTGCTACCAATCTAGGCCTTGTTGTACTTCACACTAGCAAAGCATTTCTCTCTATAGTTTCATTTATCGATTAATGGACGAAATGAAAATTTCAACAAAAGCAAAACATTAACATTGAAGGGAGAGTGTATAGTAATCGCCAATATTGTATTGTCCAATAATGTGATTGATGCAAACCGAAAAAAAAAATTTGTTCTACGTAAGGTTTTAGCTGACCAATGAAATGTTGCTTATTTTGTCATTTATAGGAGAGATATTTGTCGGAACCTTCATATGAAACAAAGGACGCCAACAGGAAAGAAGGGCATCAACAAGACATTGTCCACAAACTACCTAACCGAAGTCCATCTTCATCGTTAGTCATTATGTATTTCATATACATATAAACGGCACCTTTTGTCTCTCATATCTGTCAATTGTGTGTTTGTTCACGGTTGTTTCTCAGTACTCTTTGCAATTGTCTCTGGTACTCACTAATTAAATACTGAGTACCACCATAACAGTGAAACAAACTGTAAAACAATACTTGCCACAGAGGCAAACATTAGTGCCTTTTATATTTTACATTACATTATTTCAGCCCATAACAGAAAGTTCTTTCTTGCACAGACTACAGACGCTCATAGATATGGTATCCTTTTGATAAAAAAAGTAGGGCTATGTTGTTAACAGATGAACATCTTTCATACTGACAATTTTATTTTGCTGATATTTACCAATAAATAACTGGGTAATATTGGACTGACAGAAGTCACGCTGAACCAAAGTTGGATGAACATTGCTAAACGATCACCTAACATTTGGACAATACATTTGGGGCCAACGTTGTGTCAAAATAGAAAAAAATGACCATTTAATAACTTTGTAACAATGTTTATCCAACAAGTGATGAAATATTGAGCCAAACACTTTTTGTCTTTAGATTTAATGTTGTTTTAACACGTTTACACAACTGTGATTTGCAGACTAAATACTGGACGGTCAATACCTCGTACACGGTCTCTGAGGAGTCTGGACGGACGAATGGACAGAGTATATACTGTCGGATGTTTTGACCTATTCCATTATGGACATCAAAAGTTAATGGAGCGAATGAAGACCTTAGGGAAGGAGGTACTCTTAACATTTTTATTAAGTAAATCACTCTAAAACTTAGAAGTATCTCCCTCATGCATAACTCTGTCCTTAGATAGATTCTTTGGTTCACTTTTCGGTCAGTTTGGCTTCAACACTGCTCTTCATATTTTTATGTTTTGAGGATTCCAATCATTCGGCCACGAGCATCACTGAAGAGACATAACTTGTCGAAATGCGCATATGGTGCACAAAATTAAAAGGTATATATGTTCTATATCTATTATTTCATAAATAACGCAAAGGATGTTTGTTTTGGGGGGTTGCTTTCAAGGCTAATGTTTCGAATTAAATTTGCTTTATTCACTTTGGAATTCACTTGGTCTTTGTGGGGTGTTTTGGAGTGGGGGTTTTTTTTTGGGGGGGGGGGGGGTGTTGTTTTTGTTTGTTTGTGGTTTTTTTTTTTATTTCGGTTTTGTTTATTTTATATTTTTTCATGTTTTGTTTTTTTTTCTTTGGGGGGGGTGTTTGGGGGGGTTGTTTTTGTTCTGGGGTTTTTTTTTTTGTTTGTTTGTTTTATATTTTGTTTGTTGTGGGTTTTTTTTCTTTTTGTTGAGTTTTATTTATTGTTTTTCTTTTCTAGTTTAGTTTACTTTGTTTTGGTTTTGATTTTGATTTTTCTTTTTTCATTTTCAAAGAGAAAAAAGTTCTTGACGCTGTTGCTTTTGTAGGTTATTGTGAAATAATTTTATTGAAATTTTATTTAATTTTTAAGAAAAAACTATGAATGAAGAAGGCTTATTTGTATAATATATTTATTATAATTCTGATAGATTTCTTCTTAAGAAATAAAGGTATAGTTCTGATGACATTTGGTTGATATAGAGTACTAAAGGCCCCAACAAGTTTTTCGGCTAGATCTTTGTTGCTGGTTTATACCAAGGGGCGAATCCAAGGTGGAATGAAATATATTCTATTCTCAGAGAGAATCCTCATTTCACAAACTTTTACATGTCCGTGCAAAATAGGAAATTAAGTGGTGTCATGTGACTATAACGGATATTCACGGACCCCTGAAATTCAGAGGTTAGACCAGGTGCACGGGAAGAGTAAGCTTCTCCTAAATGACTAGCCACACGGCCATGAATGCCGTAAAACACAGAAGAAACAAATGTAACTCAGGACTGTATACTTAAATGAACAACACTGTGTAAAAAGTGTCATTGCCGCATAACATCAGGAAATAAGTATAATAACATTTTCAAAACATTGACCGAGTAAATAATTTAATAATGCAAATGTGTTAGAGTAAACTAGACGGATGTTTCAGAAAGGTTATTACTTTTTATTTAATTCTGGTATCTAGTTTTTGTTTTATGCTGTTTTACATTTTGACATTTTTCGGTTTTCACTTTATATTTTTAATTCTTTCATTGCATATTAATTATAATGTATCAACTTTTAGTAATAGATAAGATTTCATGGAATTAATACTACTAAAAAAAATCCAAAGCAAGAATGATTTATTATTATTATTATTATTATTATTATTATTATTATTATTATTATTATTATTATTATTATTATTATTATTATGTGAGAAAAGTGCTCATGTAAACGATATAAGTCCATTTGGTTTTCTTGTTAAAACATTCTGTCAACATCAACCCAATAGGATAGAGATACTTTATGAGAGCTTTGTATGTTCAGCGTTACTACGGACTTTGATATGTCATTAAGGTTATCGTTGGCGTTCACGACAGTAGGAGTATATTCCAATTGAAAAAGAAAGTTCCAATTGACAATACAGAAACCAGAATGCGCAATGTCAAACAATATGCCGATATTGTAAGTAAAACACCAACTACCTTGTGCATTTTTATGTATTTTAAAAGTTAATTCAGATGCACTTAAAAAGTTAAAAATTGACTTTCTTAAAACATCTCTTATCCATGTCTTCTTAGTAGATAACGAGTAAACTTATACATAGTTTTAATTTCTCTTTACAAAAAATCATATCTATGGTATTTCCATTGGCTAGTACGTCAAGATATGATTCGCATTCTTAGCAGCCCTGGATGAGACTTCTTGATAGTCGAGTCAGAATATGAATCTCTGTAAATGTTTTCAAGTTGTAAATGAAAAATAAAGAGCCCAACAAAAATTTCATACCTTTGTGGAATGTCTTACAGGTGTTCTGTGTAGCTGGCACGGATCCCACATCTTTCCTTTCCTGCATTGTGAATGAATCAGACGATAAAACATGTATGTACGTCAGGGGAGACGATATGGAAAATTTTCCCGCTCGAGAGTTCTGTGAAAAAATAATGAAAGTGACTTTCCTTCCTTACTCACAAGGTATATCTTCAACTGAGCTTAGGAAAAAACAACCCGACAGTTCACGATTTGGACCACACACCAATGATGATGGACACGCTATTTTTTATTGATAATACCACTTTGTTTTTAATTATGCTTCTAATGCATATTATTTCAAATGTAACTATTTGATTACTACTTTAATACCTTTTTTCACATTCCTTTACAATTTTCTGTAGCAGCTTTGTTTTAAAGATTAATTCTGAAGAGATCAGACAAAACACCAATAGAGGTAAAGAAGTGGACATTGAATTGTTTAGATAATGGGAAATTGTTATCTTTAGTAAAATATACACATGCGGAAAACAGTCTTAACGTGTATTGCATAAAGAGTGGGTTGTTATTAGTTGACCATGGCCATCGTCGAATTCTCATACAAAATACTTAAATGGAAGTACAATACATGCACAAATTTGTATACGCTTAAAACTACTGCGTTTATTTCCCCATGGAGAACGTAAAACAATCAATGTTTGAATGCATTTGCATTGGGAAAATTGAAGATTTTTCAAAAGATTTGGATTCTGATAGTAAACTAGCCGCAAGTAGTGGCCCTATATAAATGATAAGGCCATAATTCCTTACGTTGTGTAAACTTGAAAAAATATGTGTACAGCCTTCAGACGACAGATTGGAGGTAAGTTATAATTGCCGATCGTTTGCTTAATGTTTTTTGTTAGATATTTGCCACATTTGATGTCGAAATGCGTAGAATCGTGCCGGCCATTCCGTTTATCAAAAGTGCAAGTTTACACAACGTAAGGAATTGTGGCCCTATCTTTCATATAGGGCCACTGCTTGCGGCTTATAGTAAATATAACATACTTATTATCATTTTTATTTTCAATTCTTGTTTCATGACATGCATATTATGTATAAAACACTTTTTAGGTACTCAGGATGTCTTATAAGTTCAAGAGAATCGACTCAAAACTTTCAACTTGAAAGGGTTGACTGTTAAGCGATGAAACCCACAGAGATAAAAAAAATCGGAACCTTCTTATGTTTGTATACTGCACCCTAGGAAATACGATGAAATGCTGGCAATGGGGGTGCCGAACATAGAGCTCTGTGGGGATTTATAGAATTTTCTGAAAATGTGATGTGCGAAAATGTAAACGGCAAAATGTTATATCCTAACGTAATCTACATTATGCAGTGTAAGTTACTTTTCATTATAAATCATATAAGGCAAAGATAATTAGTATAGATTAGACATATGCCTTGATCTATGGTGCATATATAGAATGACACTATAGAAATGGCGTATACCTAATAAACTTCACACTTATTCTACTTAATTTCAATATGCAATATTACTGTGATAGATCTTTATGTTTGTTATACCTCATGTTAATTTCCTATAATCTGATTGGTCAATCAATCGTGTGACATTTTTCAATGTCACACGGTTTTTATATAGGATATACATGTATAGATAGGATGGCATTCTTAGAAAATGTCACATGCGCAAAATTGATGCGCGTACAGTTCATAGACCGAGAAAAGTATGGCGGATCTTTTTTAGTAAAATGACATAAGAACAGATGTCTTTGAACATGGTCACGTGATTTTACGTCATATTTTGATGTCAAAATTCATTGTGACGTCGTGTTTACGCCGCAATTTTAAACGTCACAAATTCTTAATTGATCTAAACATGGCGTTTGCACAAATTGGAAAGGGGGAAACATCTCATCTTTTGTCATCAAAAGACGCAAAACAAAAACCCCAGAGAGTCATTAAAAGAGCGAAATTCTTATTACATGAATGGCAATCAGTCAATATCGGATTTGTCAAAGGAGGAATTGAATAATATATTTAGACTCTTTCAATATAATACTCACCCTAAATTGTTGTTTATACTGTATATTGTATGATATCCGGTATAATTAAAGGAATATTACAGTTTTGACAGGTTGACATGACAAAATGTCACCCCTCGGTCGAAAATGTTTTCTCGGGGTAACAATATGCCATGTCAACCTGTCAGAAATGTAATATTTATATATTCCCTCTTTAGATGAAGGGGTAATTATATGCTGTAGGACATTTTTCGAAAAGGTGATTTGTCTATCACGTTATAGTTTATAAAAATGACTACTTGACTGACCATATCTTTCCCCGGTGAATTAGCGAAAACACTATTGAATTAACAGTCATTTCACAACTTTATTGTCACTCCTTTACCACTTCCGCGGAATACGGATATTTTACTTTACTGAAATGCTTATACATTGTTATTAGATATGATAAAATATATGTCATAGTCCATGGAATAAAAGGACAATATCGTGTATAGTGTCATATCCAGACAAATGCAAACCCCAATAAAATTAAAGTGATACCAGGTGCCCTGGAGGAGTTAGCGTCCCCTGGTTGCATACAACACCCGTCGCAAAAGTCCTGCAACAACTTTTCAAGTCCAGGAAATACATACATAAATATACACGTATGAACATATGAAAGAGACAAGATCACGAAAAATTTTCCTATTCAAGGAATATGAAATATGAAATGTTGTTTAACTGAAATTCCGGCGTCAGAAATGCATGTGAACAAATGCCTGTATATATACGTATTATGTCAAATCAAGTATAATCTAAAAGTTAAGATAGTTAGTTCGTGTGGTCAGGTCTCAACAAAGAGAAAATAGAATTTATGTTTGTTTATTTGTTTATCTATACATTTAAATTGTGCTTTATATGCATACGTTCAAACACTGAATGTTGTTGTTGTACTTCAAGCTTTATATCCGATAGTATCCCAAAAGTCGCAATATTCACGTCTATAATTTACGCCTATGATATTACCTGGTGTTTCAAATAACATGTAAGGCCAATTCTGGTGTGGTGTGTACTTCGGCCACGGAATATCGCTCTTTGCACCTTTGTTTGGATCCCCCGATTTGGCAAAATTTGACCAGAATAACATCATTTGCTCGGATAACTTCCATTCTTCAGGTGTGGCTGTAAAATTACCATCCGTCCAGGATCTCATTTCAAAAGGAATGTCTGATCCATGACATACATGACCTTGACAAAATGTGAACTGACCCCAACCCTTGAAAGAAAAAGCATGATCAAATGTGTACATCCACACATTGTCATTGTTATATATAGAAGCCAGTCTAGAATAATTTCTAGTCGGACAGGTGAATGTAAAATCTGTTGCTGGAACTACGAGAGCATCTCTAGCATCGGATGTTACCGGAGGAGGATAAATTGATAATATTTCAATAATGTTAGACGGAAATGTGAGCAATAATGCCGCTGAATATTTTACGGGACTTAAAGGTTTATTCCATGCGTTATATACATAGATCCGAGTTTCCTCAGTCAAAGTACCAATAATTATTGGCATCTCTACAAAACAACCCTTCTCTAGAGCTTGTAATGGCTGGAATGGTACAAACATCCTATCCACATAAGGCAACCATGGCTCAAAAAAGTCGAGTAGCTTAACGGACGAAGGATATGGCCTAATTGCATGTTGGGCTTCTGCAATCTCGTCAGCAGTTTTAGTTTTGAGGCATTCTAGATCGTCTTCTGTGCAGTTCAATTGACGAGACAACATTCTGCTGATAAATAACATTTCACTTCTTTCCTTGAAAGGAATCCCTAGGGGTGCACTCTCAATAATAGCGCGATGAAAGTACTGAGCACTATCATTCGTCATTAGGTGGACTACTGTTGACTGGGCCCCAGCACTTTGTCCTGATAATGTTACCTAAATAAAATTCGTTAGGTAAGTCGTACAAATAAAGCATACACAATCTACAAGCAAACAACTAACATCTGTACACACAAAAGAAATCACATTATGAATGATCGAAGAATAATCGATATAGGAAAGTATAATGATGTTGAAGTCGTATTTTATAGAATATAATAATTTAATGCAATAGATGCTACTGATTTGCTGTTTGTAAGAACATTTGTAATAACTATTTTGGTTAGATTATTGATTTCCCATGTCAGTTTAGACGATTATTCAGTCATTTTGCGCTTCGTGACAGAAGTAACCAAATTCTTAAACGTATTGTTCGGAATCGAACCCGTATCGCCTGCACCTCAAGGCACCACATCAAGCCCGTCCGTCTTTTACAATAAGCATAGAAGACAATCAATGTTGGCATGTTCTAATTATGAAATATAGGTATATTAAAGGATTGCTATATTGCAAAATTCGAAAGTAACTGGTGTCACATGACTATGGCACTAACAACAATGTACCACAGTCGGCATTCACGGACCCAGAAATTCCGAGGAGAGACTATATGCCCGGGAGTAAAACATTCACCTACGTCGTTTTAATCGATATCATAGATTCTGTTTTACAACTTGGATCAATGCTCGTGAGTATTTTTGACACAACATGACTGAATACAGGATAATGACGGTTTGACTAAAAAGTGCTAATATATTGAGAATGAGGGAAAAATCGAAAATTTTATTAGCAGTGAGTTTCCTAAGATAATTGATAGAGCTTCAGTACCACTGTCCCATATACTATATATTGAACTTAACTTCTATCATAGCATCGTGCTATATAGTTGCAGTCGTATAAAACACCCTCACCTGATGAGGATTGCCACCGAATGACTGTATATTTTCCGAAATCCATTTTAAAGCTAACCTTTGATCTTCTATAGCATAATTTCCATGAGCTCCTTTTCCTTTCGATGTATCAAGTGTTAATAAAAATCCTAGTGCTCCTACAAAAATAAAAAAAAATAGTTAAGTTTTTTACAATGTTTTGGCTCATTGTAATTAATATATTTATGTAAGTCTGTATTATCATGGAGGAGAAATGAAACAATTTACCCAATCTATATTCCATATTAATAACGACTACGTTCCCTTTATTTGCTAAATGAGCTCCATTGAATAAAAGTCCTCCTGCACTCATATGTACGAAGTTTCCTCCATGGATATAAACGATGACAGGCAGGTTGGAGGAAGAGTTGGTATTCGGTGGCGTCCATATATAGAGGTAAAGGCAATCCTCCGATGTCTGTGAAAGAGTAGTAGTGTATGAAAGAAAAAAGAGGAGTTACTGGCTCAGTTATGTGGAAGAAGTCACCATGGAGCTATACAATACATGAATATAAATAATATACTAGAACACATAACACATTACAAAAATATTTGATTGTAGTACAATTACGATACCGACCCAGGACGGTCATTTAATTTGACAAAAGCCAAACAAATGGTGTGGCTAACCGGTTCACGGGCCCACCTTCCCACTCACCGTAACAGCAGAACAATCAAAGGACGTACATTTAAAAATTTATAAACAATCCTCCATGTAAAGAACAAGGGTCAACAGGTATCGCACACCGAGAGGTATGAAAGCACTAGTACTGGACTGTCCTTTTTTCTCTCGAAGTTTGATTTTCGATTTCATAGGTATCTTTGCATTCACTTCGAAAACCTTATCTAGTCATTTTTGAATGATGATTGAAGCAATATATTTATACATTTCAATACTATATTAGTAAATGTTAATTTTAGAAGATATTATTTTTGAGAAGTGAAATATTCCTGAATTTATTTGAAAATATTTTCCGGTAAGAAAACAAGAAACGAGTCATGTTCAATTAGCGTATTTCATTATATGCACCCTTAATTACATAAAGAGTGTGTCATAAGAAATGCATCAGTAATATATTACCAAAGGAATTACAAAGTAGTAGTCCTGCATATTGAAATTACACACCGTAAGATAAAACATAATTACTTGATCTGGGCATACTGTAGCGGGATTACCGTCCTTACATCCTTTTTGTGGACATCCAGGTTTGACTGATGTAGCGTTATACACTGAAGGATACCATGGTGCATGTTCAAAAGGGCTTTGCCACCTGTAAGGGGTATAATAATTATACATCTTTTGAAAATTTAACAGTAATGTGTCGTTTTTTATTTCGTGATTAACTTTGGAGAACATTAGTATGATTGCCCTTAACACTAGGTCAATTTCGCCACTAATGTATAGTCAGTAACCAAGCATATAACTAGCGGAATTTTCAGTGCTCATGCATCGACTTGAAATACATACTTCTTAACTTCTTGATATAAAGCTTTGTAACTTATACAAAATTCAAGGAACGACTCCGTTGTTCATATCTGTCTTTGAAACGTCATGATCATATGTCGTCGAGAATTGTGCTATCGCGGGTAAAAGGTTTCCTGGATGATACGCATATTCCGACTACCGCTGAAAGTAGTATTGACGACGTTATCATTGTGTCTGTTAACAGAGTTGCCCAACAAAAATCATATCATGGACATCAATTTTGATTTCAATTTTTCAGGGGTCCGAAACATTTATTTTCAGTCGTCGCCAAACAAAAAACTCACAGAATTTCAATAACGCAAACAATCTGATGACTAAAAAATGTAATCAAATTTCAAGATACATCCACTTCACATGGTTTGATGTGGAAAGCAATGATTAAATAGTAAAATCATGGGGAGCATGCGTGAACACTTTGTGCATTTTGCAGCTTTCATCAAATCTGAAAAAAAGAAGTAAATTAATTAAATATGGAATATTTCATATCTAAGGCCACCCAACTATTAATTTTGTAGAAGCGCATGTACGTACTCAGTACATACTGCTACACTCATCGGTGAATAAAGGTGAAATTGGATGGGATTTAATCCTTTTTGTGTATGTCCTTGGTGATTTGTGTCATACAGCAAATGTATTCATAAATTCAGTGTAATTTTATAATTTGATGGAACATGAATGAAAAACCGATTTTTACATACCCCTGTCTTATACCTTGATGACTGTGACTGAAATTTTGAGTACTAAGGTCTAAAACTACACACGTGGATAGTCGCAAAACACATTGACCTCTTGCAAATATCTTACATATCCATACTTAAATGATACCCAATTAATTTACCTTACTGTAATTTTGATATCTACTGTATGAAAATTATCAGCAGACGCTTTCTATGCAAAATCTAGATTTGAGATTATGTATTTAGATAAAGCCTTAATTTAATTGAAAAGAAGTATTTCAGTATGTAAAGCTGCCAGGAAGTGTGATGTCCAGAATGGACCCTAAATAACCATGTATCTTGTTTTCAATTACGCCAAAATCATTTCACTTCTATGGTAACAACATCTGCCTGATATATTGCACAGAAATTTAGACGTATCAAACATACCCTTCCCAAACAGTGAGGGATTTGGAAATGAGTTTGCTGTTCAATATTTCCAATTTCGTTTTCCATAGCATAGTTAAGGCTTTGAGGATCACGTAAAAGTTGTCGAAATGCGCAAATGGGGCACCAAATTATTACACATTCATATGTGTTCTGATATTTATTATTTTTTACGTTAGCACGTCTAAAGAAAAGCAGGGCCTCGAAGCTTACTCTTTCAGACGGAAGACGAGGCGGCTGTAGGACACTTGTCGGTTACGAGGGAAGCAGTCTACCGACTAAGGTACACAGAATCAGGGAGTTAACAGTCAAGCTTATACAATAGGACAATAGATTAATGAATTAGATTTTTACTTATGCTTCTTAGAAGATGCTCTTTGGCCTTTTTTTTTTTTTTTTGCTGATGTTGTATGTCTTTTGTTTCAGAACATAAGGACTACGTAGTTGATTTTATCAGTCATCTTATCATTGTACAATTAAATCCTATTGAGTTAAGTTTCTCATTTTGTTGTTGTCCATTATTCGGAAAACATAATATGCAGTCAATCATAATCATTTCGTACTCATGGGGAATGTTTCCTCGAAACAGTATTACATATTGTTTTTGATATCTTCCCTATATTTTCTTGATATCTAATTTTCCATTTTTGACCCTGAGATTTTAATGAATATAAATCTGGATTTTCCGTCACATGTATGTGTACTGGGTTATATTGAAATCAATTACACATCACTTACTTACATATTCAGGCTTCCAGAATATATATCTGACTTTTATCATGTAAAAATTTACTCAAAGATGTCAACATGGACAAATATATATGGCGTTGGCTGTTGCCTTTTCCATGTTCATTGTGAAAAGATTAAATAGACGCCAAATATATTTGCTTATTCAGGAATTTTCAGTGTTCATTTTCCGTTTATCATCGGCACTTCTTTTCATTATTTAGCTTTTATGACTAAAATTGAAAATTATTATAACACTAAGAATTATCATCTACCTGATGTTTTGCCTTTGATGGATGTTTGGCTTATCCTTTTTGGACAATTTAGTGATACATTTGATAAACGAATATTTAAACTTCTTTAGTCTCGGATCACCACTTAAGACACATAAACGGTCAAAAATCGGATACTATACAATAAAATATCATCCTTGCATATGTTCCTTTAGCTACGTTTGTGAGTAAAAGTGAGTTTTATATTTTGAAACACAACTTCTGTGTGACCTCATTATAATCTTTCATAATATACATTAAATTTATAATATGAACCAGACATGACTGAAAAGAAATCTCTCATTATTAAAGACATAATTGCTAGTTCCCTATTTATTTGAGACTGTCAACTAGGAAATCACACCTGTTGTATATATACTAATGTTATGGATTACCGAAGATAATGAAAGCAATTGCAATAATAGAAAAAGTATTTTACCTGAGGTTTCCGATGGGTGGTTGAGCATAAGGTACACCAAGAAATGCTCTTCCCTCAATAGTCTCTAATCCCCGTATCTGTCCTTTCTTCGTGTTGATAATAATGGTGTCACTTAAAACACTCCATGAATGAAAATACAAATTAACAAGGATTACTATGATTTGTATGGTGTGCATATTTATAGGTCATAATATCATACGGTAAGAAAACAAGGGTGTTGATCAACTTAAGGGGACTTTATATGATACTGTGGGATGTGATAAGATACGTTATCAATAATAATTGACCTCCTTATACGCGATGATAAGTGTTATCATATCACAGCATCACATGCTTAGATATAGATATTTATACTACATGTATTCAAAAGTGTGGAAATCAGTTTGGTACAGCATTAATTCAGATTATTCAGAATTCAGAATTCGGGGTTTCGCGTCATAAGGATATTATCAATGATCACGTTGCATTTTTAAGGGAATCAAACAGGAAATTAGAGAATGAAATCAGTCATTGATATCAAAGTAAACAACGAAGAGTATAGAAAGATTAAAAAGTAATTTAACGGTTACTTGGGTTTAGTTTGTTTTATCCTACTTTACTAGAAAATGAATATACAATATTTCTTTTAAATAAGTTGTCAAAGGATGAACGTTTACATCTTAATATAGTAGCAGGACCATCCTATTCAGCAATAAAATACATGCATCAGGAAAATACAGTGAATAAACATCATCTTCAATTCTCTTAATAACAAAATACATACAATTGACTGATCGTCAAATGCCCGACATTACACATTTTGGCACACTTTTTCATTATGGCGTCATAAATAAATGGCCCGTCAAACATGATTTTAACTGTGACGTCACAATGAAACTACGTAATGGGCGTGGTTAAAGCTGAGTCTGGCGATCCCTCAATTATCCTGAAGGCAATTGATACAGAAAATATTTAAAGCATACAGCCCGAATACTTGCGATAAAAAGCATAATTTTTGAGGGAAATGCTTATATCTATATTTCTAGCATCATTATATTTTCAGAATCTACTAATATATGCAGTCTTAGGGCATCGCCATAATTGGAATATACGATAATTTGTTGTAAATAATCACTGGGACAACATTAAATACATGAGCTAGTCGTAACGTAAGGAATCAACAGACTAGACCGTACATGAACAAACTACATTTGCATTATTAAAATAAGTAAACAGCACACCATGGATACAATCTAAAACGAAAGCGTGGACGGCCAAATCGACATCCTTCCTTTCCAACACAAGTTTTCTTGATTTAATACATAATCAGAATAGAAGTTAACCTAATAAGCATCTGAATATATATTGGCGTGAATTTAAAGGAAAGATAAAAGCTTCTGACTCAGCTCAGTCGTATGAAAGAAGTAATCACGGAAATACTGTTAATGATGTACATGTAATAATTTGAGAAAAAAAAACTCTATCCTGAACAGACTGCATATCACGGTAACGACAGTTTTTTTCCTCTTCGAAGCCTCTGCGACTCCTATTTTTCCGAGGTCCGAACGAATAAGATGATGATTTTCGGAACTGTTAATATATTCATAATTCCGATAATAAGCATTTGTTTAAACACGACATGAAGAAGGACAGCGTCTATAGGGAAGGGGATTTATTGCTATAGAGATGTGGATTTTTAAGAGAAGTCCGGAGAGGATTGGTACTGTATATGATCAACGCACAGTAATTCATCGAAATGATAGGTGACCAATTAAAATCATTCCGTATTTTATCAAGTTGTGCCATTCAATCTGTATTCCGGTGGTTTATCGAAAGTTGTACACGATGCAGATTTTGATAAAGAGCACAATAATATCTGCATTTATTTATGACTATTTTTCAATGATATATTTGTGAAAGTCTCGTTGAAAATAGCTTAAAGAGATGAAGTACGTTTCGAGGAAAACCTCTGGTTGAGTACTATATCGGTGAAAATATGTTTACGCAACATAATTCATAATAATTTCTTTCATATGAATCAAAAACATATTTTCATCACATACGTGTTTGCTTTTGCTTATCTGATTATATAAGTGTTGCGTGATACTAAGTATCCATTATGTTTTTGCTTACAATTCCTGCGAACGTAAAAAAGAAACCTTAAGAAAATTCCCTACTTTAAATAAATCCATATATCCCTGGTGGCCATCTTACAAAATGCACCCATACTGAAATTACCTAGGGCTTTTCATCTGAATGGCTTTAAATTTGGCCGAATTTCCAATAAGTATCACCATTTAGCAAAATGTGTGGTTTAGAACCATATCAAATACTTGACAACCGTAAATCAGTATTAAGAACTGTTAATATACCTACGTAGAATAAGTTCTAATTACCTGGGTAATACTGGGTTCCTAAACAGCATAAATATCCATTTGAATAGAGATATATTTTAGAATTCAGTAAATGTTCTACCTAACTTCTATCAGCCCTCTTCACAAAATTTGTCCATTGCTACATTCATCAAGTCTTAGATACAACTATCCCTCATGACAAATTGAAATACAGACTATTGCAATTTATAACAAAGAAATGTTCTAAAAGATACAAATTCATAGATCTGTGTTGTCTAGACAAATATTTTCTGAAAAAATAAGTAATTCGAAATTTAAATGTACTGAAAAGGATATTAAAACATGCTGGAATTTCTCATACACAATATAGTATTGTATTAGGTAACCAATTTTTCCAACAAAGTTTTCCAATAAGCACAGATTGTGCACCTTTATTGGCTGGTTTGTTCTTGAGTTCATGCGAAGCTGACTTTATTTAAGAGCTTTTAAGTCCAAATAAAAAGAACAGACAATGAGATTTAGTTTCACATTTAGATATATTGATGATGTCTTAAAACAATGAACACATATGATAGATACATATATACAATATATCCAACGAACTCGAAATTAAAGATACAGCAGACTCCAGGTCTTGTGCTTCGTAGTTAGATCGTCTACTAAATATAGACAAAGATTTTAAAGTAACATCCTCACTGTGTGAGAAACAAGACGAATTTATTTTCCTATTGTTAACTTTCAACACACATGTACTAACATTTCTTTATCACCTGCATATGTTGACTGTTTGTCAGTTGATCCGATATGTTCGAGCTTATTCTGACTACTGTAAAAAGTTAATATCACAAGGATGTGACATCCAATGCCTCAAGTCAGCAACGGATGATACAAAGATCTTTTTAACTTCCTTACTCAGTTGAAGATGTTGTTTAGAATGTAGATTTTTATTGCAATGATAATACTAATCGTGAAGTTTTACCAAATATTACTACAGTATTATAATTTTATTATGACCTCATGGCGGGTGCGATCGGTCCACAGGGGATGCTTGCACCTCCAACTTTTGGATTTTTCTGTGGGTTTTGATTGTTTTTACTCACTATTTTGTCTTTCAATATCTATATTGTTGTATTACTGAACATATTTCTACTTGTCATTTAACTAACACTAATTAACAACATCGAGATACAATTTTGAGCACCTATGTACAAGCATTCGCCATCGGGATTTAGGTATAATATATATTATAAATATATATAAGAAGAACAAATACTTTATTAGTTTACTGCACCTTTTAAGTACTTAGAAAACTGATGTCATTTCAGCGGTGCTCAAAACTGTGGAAATCCAAAGTATACATATGTGAAGGGCAACAGCTGCCACATCCACATAAAATTAAAAGCAAAACATTCATTTAAAGGAACACAGAAAAGTTACTGACTCAGCCTTATGACATAAGTCACCACGGAAATATACAATATATAATGTAATGATATTGAAAACAACACAAAAGCAAAATTGATTGTTGTATATATTGAACATTTTTCTACCAGTTATTTCACATATCATTTTTGTATGTTGTATACAAGATAAAATAGAAAACTTATAATTGAATCATATGCTATGGAGAGGTGAACAGCAATTGTCGATAGGCAACGCCTTTGCCAAAATGATCTATGTATATACAGTATTGTAGTGACTTTTCATCAAATAAAGTGAATAACAAAAGAATAAGAAGATAAATGACAATACAACAAATAATCTAGTTTAGAATAATAAACAAATACCAATGCGTATGTTTGCTATGATAGGATTTTCGTTTTTGAAAATCCTTGAAACATTCAACTTAAATGATTTTTCAATATCTCTGATGCAAGGATGTTCATATAAATCTTATAACTTAAGGAATGATAAAGGGAATATAAAGAGAGTTTCAATTTGGTAACGTATTATCGATTTTCAAGTCATGTAGATATACTCTTGTGTTGAAATCTTATTATACACAACAATATATCTTCATATATAAGTCGTTTTCATTTTACTAATTGATAATAGAATTGGAAATGAAAATATACATGTTTAAATAGTATACTGCGTATACAGTAATTTAATATGATTAAAATTTCCAAACTGAAATTGATAATTTAAAAAATTTCAGTCATAGATATTGAAAAGGAAATGTGGCTTATTCCATCTCCTCTAAACAGATTTTCAGACGAAAAATGTAATGAATGGATATAATTTTACACTGCAAGTTCATTGAACGTAAATACTGAAAAATGCAATTTTTTATAAAGAGGAATATCAAGTACATAATTAAAATGTATCTCACTCTTCCTGTATAAAAATAGATAGATAGATAGATAGATAGATAGACAGATAGATAGATAGATAGATAGATAGATAGATAGATAGATAGATAGATAGATAGATAGATAGATAGATAGATAGATAGATAGATAGATAGATATGGCATATATAACATAGAATAAAATATTTTTATATATGCCTGTATCACACTAATTATTATACATCATTCATCGGGGTTATAGTATTTGATGATGGCTTTTTCCAAAAGCAGATGCAACTACAATGTTGACCTAATTTTCGACGAAAATTTGAATCCATAGAGCAGTAGAGAACTGGATTGCTTAGCAAACTGAGCGTAACCATGATGTTTTTTGATGACATGGGGCCAAGATCCTGTTTCAGAAGTGTCATCCAAGTCCAGGATTTCCTGTAACAACATAAACAGTATAACATCTACATGCGCATTCTCTTTATATGTTTGGTAGGAAAATATATGACTAAATCCCATGCTTTACTTATTCTATGATCGATAATTGATATTGTAATTCAACTTATATTAGAATTTAAGAAAGCATAGTCTGTTTCATCTTTAGATGAAAAGAGAAACTGTGTAATTTAGTAATTTCATATATAGATCCATATACAAAATATAATGTTGCATTATGTATATCACAATTTATTCTAATGCAAACATACAAGTAACACGAAATTTCTGTGGATTATGAAAGTAAATTTGAGGCATGTAAATACTGGATCACATACTGTAAATTTTAAATTTTTATTAATGCGCGTTACGGAAGACTTAATCAAAATCAGTGAAAAATCTCGACAAATGCATGTTGTCCCCATGCTAATGCAAGCTGTGTGGACTGCATTGTAGGATTACCCAAATATGCAGAAATCAAACAGCTGATCGTGCTGATTTACTAACACGCATATTATGGACGCGCATTACAAATTGCTTTGTATTTAACAGCAAACGTCTTAAATAAATCATCAAAAAGTATTATTGATTTGAACTGCTCTTCACATATTTATATATTTTGAGAATCATTTGGCCACGAGCATCACTGAAGAGACATTAGTTGTCGAAATGCGCATATGGTGCACTAAATTAAAAGGTATATATGTTCTATATTTATTGAAACAATGTCCACTAGTATGCATGTATCAGTGTTATAATTAATTATTTTTCATCTGCAGTTCTTACAAACTTTTGAACATACTAAATGCAGCTCATAGTATATGTCTCATATAGATCTGAGTGTATATCGACGTTTTGTACATTGGAAAGAAATCGAAAACCTACATATTTTTTATCAGAACGGATCCGCAATTTCATATTGAGAAAATTTTTTGCAAAAGGATAAAGGATGTAATAATTTTACCTCGATCCCAAAGAAGATAAAATAAGGAGTCCATAAAATTGCAAAAACGATGGTCAACAAAATAGTCATTCTTAAAACTATGAATCGTTTCTTGTTGACTTGACTGTTGACGTTTCCTTCATTTAAGCTGTTCTGGACTCGTTTGGACATCTGCCAGACAAACCACATGATTTTCATATAACACCCAGCTATGAGAATCAGCGGCAATATATATAACATGACAAGTACAATGATTGCGTAATACATCTCAAAATGTTCAGCAATGTCCTGTAAAAATATATATCAACATAAATAACAGATTTTACTTGTAGCAAAACTGAAAAAAATAACCCATTTATATAAATGATAAACGCCATTTCACAAGATAATACAAGACATTTGGTAATTTATGTATTCAGCGTTCATTGGATTTTCTGTTAGAATGGATAATATACACCAGGAATACTCTCATTTCTTTATGATTTATATTATAATGTATATGTTATTCTCTTAGATTGTAAAATTTCGAGTACCAAAACGATTTTATTTACGAGTTACGTAACCAATTAAAGCTTTGTTTGTTGTGCATGGTGTTTGTTATACTGAATGAATAGATTACGTTGGACGAGTCGATGTAGCGCAGTGGATGAGGTGCTCGGCTTGTGACCAAAAGGTCCTGGGTTCGACTCCTGTCGGTGGCACATCGGTGATCCGTCTTTCGGATAAGGCAGCAGAAACCGAGGTCCCTTCTCACGGGAGGCGTGACACGTAACGAAAAAATAATGAATATGGTATACATTTCATGGAAAAGGTTTGTGATGAGACTCTAGCGCGGCTCGACAACAACTGCCAAACACTTTCATCTAGGCCGAAATCATCAGCAACTGTGCTTCATAGGTTGGTAATATGTGAAAACTGAAAACTTTGCCAAACTACCGACTTATAACATTATGAACAAAAACAGGGTTTTTTCACGTTAAAGATTTTACAGAAAAGAAAAATCTTACCTTGGAACCACACGACAATTTTGTCATATTTGATTCTCCTTGCTTTACATAAACATTGTATTCATAAATCTGCGGTGATGAGACACAGATTGCTAGTATCCATACGATAATATCACTATATACGATAATATGAAGTTGCGGTTCACTCAATTGGCGTAGTTACGCAACACTTTTTTGTTTTTTATGATAAACAAAAATCTTGTAAAAATCATCTTTCATAAAAATTTTAAACTACTTACATGCTGATTATCTATTGGAATGCCTATATTTTATACTATAGATATTTTTATTTCGCTACTGCATATTTACCAACAAAGTGGTATTATTATCTCTTTAATTATTTCCCCCATCAATATTCTCCACTAAACTCTGGACTAAACGAGTAGTTAATTACTTTTTACAGTCAAGCAGGTTTTACGTTGCACAATCAATCTGTATCTGTCTATAGCTATTGCCATCATGGTATAAAT
The DNA here is from genome assembly GCA_035048485.1 of Pteria penguin. Classification (NCBI taxonomy): domain Eukaryota; kingdom Metazoa; phylum Mollusca; class Bivalvia; order Pterioida; family Pteriidae; genus Pteria; species Pteria penguin. The sequence goes on along the minus strand of CM068582.1, from coordinate 43,417,114 downwards.
GGATGAAGAGACGTTCAGTAGTGGTATAAACATAATCATCTTACACACAAAATCACCTGAAAAATAAATATCCGTTTATAAATATTCATGACAGAAGTCCACCGAAGAACGTTTATGGTGATAATGTTAGTTAATTGGATTTTGACGCTTTGCCTTACGCAATATCTTTGGTTTATAATTTTAGGTCAATTTTGGTGATAAGCTTGCTCTTCAAATATTTATTCTTTTGATTTCCACAGTTTTGACCTTGAGCATCAATGAAGAAACACGAATTGTCTAATGCGCATATGGTGCACAATATCTATACACGTATAGATGTCCTGATATTTATTTTAACTAATTTTCACAAAAAGTCGTTAGGCTACAAAAAGCATAAGATAAGTCAAGGTTTTAATTTTCATCTGATGTTTAACGAAATAAGATTCGAAAAAAATGTTGTATGGAGTCATCTATCAGTACAATACATTTTTAACATAAATATTCAAAATATTGATTCTGAGCTACTATACTTGTACACATTGTTCAAATAAACATCTCCGCGCTTCTCGTTACAATGTAATCCTTAATTAAACAGGGACTTCAAATGAACTGTTAGACCGTTTACTCTTACAATGCTATGAATCAGACATGTTTAATCAAATTCCAAATATCGATTTAATTATTTTTTTACACAATACAAATTCAATAGGACGTTACAACTATCCCGATATCACAGACCATGCCTGACAACTGTTTATTCCAGCCTAAATTTTTGTCCTGTTTTTAAACCACACGATGTTTACAACTATTTTGCGCCAATCACTAAGATAAACGTAGGAAACAGCATTAAGGGGGAGGTTGGTCAAAATTTAATTTATTCATATGTATATGAATAAATAACATTGAAAAATGAGCACAACAAACTAGTTATTATTTATACTTCTCAATTTTTAATTCGTAACTGGGTAAATTATGAAAAAAAAGTTAAAATGTAAGGCAATATATTTTTTTCTATCAAATCCCAGTTGTAATGTTACGAATTAATACCTTAAATCATTACACGAATCCTTCTAATCAGTGTGTTCCTGTTTATTTATTTATTCATTTGTATATATATTTATTATTCTAGTATTAATATTTTTATTGCTAGCGGAAATTGAAGCGTTTTGGTTTTTAACAAAACCAACAGTTGCCACTTTATTTTGATTTAACTGAAATACACTGCAATGTATCAATTAAAATCTCGATTCGAGACAAAATGGTAACAAATTAAACGTAAATAATATTCGTTATACGCAAACTTTCCTCCTGAGAAGTTGTCATTGGAACTCCTTCCAATAGTTAACCTTAGCGGCATAACTATTCCTGCCATGAGGATATCACTAATGGCCAAATTGAAGATATGTATATCAATAGTTGACTTTGGCTTGATCCCATATATCACTCTGATCACGACAACATTGAGAACGACAGCAATGCAGAACAACACTGAACGCATAAAATAAGTTCTGGTTGATTCTCAATTTCATCATCACTAGACATACTGTTGGATAAATATCTCCGATAGAAGTGTTTGTGAAAAATATTTAACGCTACTGGTGGATACTCTGTATAACACAGACTAACCATACAATTATCATAGGTAAATTACGTATGCATGACGGCGTGTTATTTATAATGCTTGTTGACTAATCGCAATACAGATCAGTGAAAATCATACCAAAGTTGTGAGATGGCGCTGTAATTTTTTTAAAAGCTGACAACAGGTTTCATAATCCAGCTAGTGACAACAACTCTTCGATTGTTATCGTTAAAATCTTTGCTAATGTTAACCATATAGTACTTTTAAAGTTTCAGTCATAAAAACAATAATTTCGGACATTTTAATATTTCATTATGGAAATAAAGGACCTTGATTAATGTATGTGTTTCTATAGAGATAAAATTAAAAGATAGCAGATAAATATATATTTGTCTAGTGTTTAACAATATTCGTCTCAACAGTGCCAATAGTATGAGATGATTTGTTTATAGTTGATTAGTTTTTAACGTCGCTGTCCACAGATTTTCATCTATATCATATATAAAACGAACATCTTAAACATAGTAGCGCAATCTGGGAATCAAACCCCAGATTGTCGATCGTCCCCACAGGCAACTAAAGTACACGGTCTTTAAAAAAATTGTTTAATAAAATAAGAGGAAAATTTCTGTGATGTACAAATTTCATTTACAATGTATTGCAACTGCAAAAATGACATTATTTGTGGAAAGAACTGTGTTTAATTAAGTTATTCTGTTTTCTCTTTTATACATCATCGGGGCTTAATAAAGAAACATGATAGCTACATCTCGAGTTTCGGTAAAACGTATATAAAAATATTTGTGTATATGTTTTATGTAAAACTAGACGTACTCTACCTATCCGAAAAATTCACTCCCAATGTACAAAAACTATGAAGATCGAATTCTATGCTAGTGTTACAGCTATGAGGTCCCTATAAACGTGTACAGTGATTTAGTAGGGACCTTATTGTGGACGTGAATCAAATAAGTCCAATATGACAGAATGAAAGCAAAGTCGAAAACTTCAATATCGGAGAAAGTGCTATCCAGGGCGACCCGGAGTTGAAGTAAGGTATGATGGAGGAGCAAACACCCTCCGCCTATTGGTCACGACCACTGTGATTTTATACGATTATTTTTTCCAAATGAGAGAATATTTGAGGAACCTACACACGAAATGGCCAAACTTTTCATGATTTAAATAAAATTATATACAGTATAGCACAACATTACAAAGATACTTCTATTTACAACTTTCTTTAATTACAATCACTTCATCAAATATAATCACAATATTGATAACGTTATTTTTACCCCTATTGAAAACATTACAAAACTACCTGGAGAAACTAAATCTGAAATGAATAAACGACGTTTAGTTGCTGAACTTTATTGGATTAAACATCTACAAACCCCATACCCCTTGTCCTCAATGACCAAATTTGTCAACAAGATAACATATCCTCTTACCCATAACAATATCAATATACTTTGACTAAGGCCAGACGTTAAGAGGAAACACAGGTCGTACGGTCGTCGCCGTAATGGCAACCGCAGAAGACATGATAGACTAAATAGGTCATTAGACGATCTACTGCGGATAGCCAGAAATAACGGTCGTCACGAACTTCTTCATGCATTATCATCTATTCCGGTCACCAGATTAAAACCTATCCTGGATAAGACTGATTACAGAAGTTTACGTTACACGGATTGATTTAGATTTAAAATGATTATAGCATTTTCATATAACAAACTTTACCCACGTATACCATCGCATCCTCCTAAATCGCAAATAATCTAGATTAAATTTGTAAATAAAGGTTTTGATCTGCTTAATATTTCTAATGTTTTTCGTGATCAAAGAGTCAAATCTAAAATTTATTAGTATTTCGAAAATCTTGAACCGCCCTTGATTTGCTATCAGTACACAAAAATGTTAGAAACCTTACATTTCATTACAATGCAGTCACATCTAATCTTAATTTTTTTCATCATCCTGTTCATGCAATAATTCTAAATTCATTTTTCAACCAGCACGTCATATTATTACAAGTGATCTTAATTGTATTTCGGATAAATATCTACGTTCACTTTTTATTTTAATAAAAGGCTAAAGTATAGATTACCTTTCAGGATAGATTTTTCCAAATGCCGGGATATTGTTGAAGAAGCATTAAACACTTATTCTAAACCATTTTGTAAAAAATACATGCCTTGTATAACTGGAAAAGTGAAATCATAAAAATTATCGATATTCGAATTAATAATTTTATAATTAATCCCCATTTATTCAAACAGCCACATTATATACCAGTCTAGTCCGTAAAAAAAGAAAATGGCTGATAAGCATAATACATTATGTCTTCGTACCTGCTGACAAAGCAGCTAATAATATCATAATTGTTTGAAAAATATACTATATTACAGTTCTTAAAAACTGAATTAAAATCTACTTCTACGTATGTTGAAACCCCATTGCTTAAAGACAAGATCCTATCTGAACATTGTAAAGCTGTGTGTAACTTCAATTTAAGCATTGATAAAAACTATCTTCCAACTATGTATTCAGTTCCCAAATTACACAAAAATCCATATGAATCACATTTTGTATCAAATTCTACTCATTGCTCTACAACTTTGCTTTCTCAACATATTACCTCCGCTCTTACTGCAAAAAGAGCTTAGTTTTATCAAATACCGTGGTGCTGTCTTTAGCAATAGTCACGTCAATTACTTTTGGTCTATCAAAAATTCTAACGAAAACATTGAAAAATTCCGTTTGAGAAATTTTGAGGCAAATAATGTTTCTACTTTTGATATTTCGACACTATATACTTCTCTACCTCATGACTTCATCAAAACCAAATTGTTGTCTCTCATGTACTGGTGTTTCAACAGAGAGTGTAAATCATACCTCTGTATTTCAGTTACATCTTGATTTTTCTCTAACAAACAATATGATAATTATAACTACTGGACTTGTACTGAGTTGTGTAATGCCATCACATTTTGATGGATAATATTTATGTACAATTTAGTGGCAAGACTTATCAACAGATTTTTGGGATTCTTATGGGCACTAACTGCGCTCCCCTCCTGGCAGATTTATTTTTATACTGTTATGAGAAAAACTTTATGCAATCTATTCAAACCTCTAAACGTGTCGACCGTATTGATAAGTTCAGTGACACCTCTAGATATCTCGATGATATTTTAGTCATCGATAACCCTGAGTTTAAAAACTATATTACTGACATTTATTCATCTGAACTTCAATTAAACAAAGCGAATACTTCCGACCAGGAAACACCTTTTTTGGACTTAAATATTAAAATTGTTAACAACAATAGGCATACCAATATGTATGATTTAACGTGACGACTTTGGATTTCCTATTGTAAATTTCCCTTATCTACATAGTGATGTCCCCATATTCCCATCATATGGTATTTATATTAGTCAATTGGTTCGGTGCGCTAGAGCCTGCACTAACGTTTTGGATTTTCATGCAAAAAAATCTCAGATTACTTTTAAAATTCTTACTCTAAATATATATACATACATACACTTCCTTATCAAGTATGTTAAACAACAAATTATGCTAGAATTTGCAATTATATAAATTATATAAATAATAGTAAATTGGATAAAGACTTGGTACAGCACGCGGACAAACTGGCAAGGAATCGAAATTTAAATGGATGTTTTGTACATTGCTGAAATCCAGTAAATATTTGGCAGTTCGAAGTCTAATTCACTTGTTTGTATTCCAAAGGAAATGAGAACGAAATCAAAGGGTTTCTTTTACATTTTCACGTAAAAAAATGGGCGTGAATGCATAAAGGATTTCCAGGCAATGAATGACGGTCCTTTATTAGAATATGAAGTTATATGCCTTGCATGCGTCTTGCATACTCGTCACATACGCCCATAATAATGTCAAAGTTCTGGTCCCATATCAATGTATTTCTGTTCTGTATGCAATAGATCTGTCAGTTTCTAGATATAAATGCTGTTTAAATTACCTGTCGTCACATAGTCATATGGAGCCTATATAAACTTAGATGTAGAACAAACAAAAGAAGTTAGGTGTCTAAAGAAAAGTTGCAACAAATTTGCTATGTAATTGAAAATTTTGGAGTATGCCAATTATGTATAGCCATATGCAAGGCCACTATTTTCATTGACCCCAATTTAATATACGTTATCACCTGAGTAGCAAGTGGATGTGGGAATCAGTATGTAAGTGAGACTTCCATAAACATTGAAAAGCCGTTTTCGTAATCATTCATATAAAATCAGACATAATTGTAAACATAAATACAAGAACTTTCTTCACAATCACTTCATCAGATACAGTCACAATATTGTTAAACATTATTATTACTCCTATTGAACGCATTACATAACTACCTGGAGAAATTAAACCTAAATAAAAATGACATTTAGTTGCTGAACTTTATTCGATTAAACATCAACAAAGTCCATATCCCCTTGGTATCAATGACCACATTTTTCAACAAAGTAACATTTTCTCTTTCCATAACACTATCAATTTATTTTCACTAAGACCAGATGTTAGGAGGAAACACGGGTCGCACGGCCGTCGCCGTCATGGCAACCGCAGAAGACATGGTAGACGAAATAGGTCATTAGACGATCTACTGCGGATAGCCAGATATAACGGTCTAAACCCGCTTTTCGACGGGCAGAGCACAGTTTACTTGTGTTGATGTCGCCTTACATAATTTTGATAGCAACATATTATTCTATAAACGTTCCGTGTTTAATTACTTTTTATGAATTCTCTTCTTCAGAAACCTGTTAATCCTTTTTCTTTATATGGAGGATTATTTATAAATTTTTAAATTGTGCCCTTTGATTGTACTGTTTTTGTGGTGAATGGGAAAGTAGGTGCCCGTAAACCGGTTAACCACACCAACTGAGTGACGTCTGTCACTTCAGTTGACCGTCCTACGTCGCTATCGTAACCGCAGAAAGATCGAATATTTTTGTAATGTCGTTTTTCCGTGTATATTCTTCTTTTATCATGTTTTGTGTGTATGTCCATGGTGACTTGTGCCATACAGCTTTGTCAAATATGTTCTGTTTTCTCTTTTGGACAGATTTCTGTTCAAAATGTTGCTTTAATTCAAAGCGTCAATGCCCTTTTAGCAAATTTGACTTTCAGAAACGGACGATTCCCTGTTTCAATGGGTATGTAACAGCTTTCAATTATCTATTTAAGGAGATATCCAATATAACATCCAGGAGTCGATACTCTAGGGTGCCATTGAAACGTAAGCCTTCATTAGATTTATACAAATCATGTAACTTTTTAAATGAAATAGATAACGATTTTGAACGTATGTTCTAAAAGACCTAACTTTCGATTGACAAATTTATGGTAGAATGCCATCGAAAGTGGCGTTACTTCTCTCTGGCTTGTTGTATTTCCTTGACCCATGAATACGATGCCTCATACATTCAAGAGAAGAAAAACCAAAAACAATTTGTGAAGTTCATGAAGAATTGGAGCATATGTCATTCAGGACTGTTGATAGATCTCTTTCATATTTTGTGATTAAATTTCTATAACAATATTGCATGCATTAATGGCAAAACTTTTCATTTCTAATGTACAATTAAACTTTCTTCATACCCTACCTTGTTGAATTTACGATAGGAAATGAACTAATGATTTTGGTTGGAGATTAGAGATTCTGCCGACGACCTGTAAAAGTAAAAAAAAAAAAATAAGTTGTTCCGATTATCTAGACAAGTTTTCATTACCATGCTTTCGGGTTCAGGAACGTATTGGCTTTTGCTTTCTGTTTTTGTTTTTGGGGGGTTTTGTTTGTTTGTTTGTTTGTTTGTTTTTTGGGGGGTTTTTTTGTTTTTGTTTTCAACTGGAATGGATTGAATCAGGTATCATAATGAGTTGTGTGGTAGTAAAACCGTCTTGGTAAAGATCTCCTCAGATTATTTATCCCTAGCCATACGACAAAGTCAACCGAAAAAATGTAATGTTGTGTATCAATTTCGGAACGATTTGAGAAAATAACGCAAAAGCTATATATATATTTGACAAAATGTTTGTTTGTATACATAGTATATTTTCGACAATAAAGAAACTCCTACAATTAAGGATTTTGCATTTTTATCACTAGCGCTTTCATGTCTGATGACAATCCTCAGGTGATAAAGTAAATATATATAATATATATATAGTAGAATTTAATTATAACTTATAAAATACTGTATTGAATAATAACTACTTTTTAAAGCAAATGGAGGATGGATGCTGGGAAATGTGTGTTTATTATAAAATTGTCGCTATGATCACTTTGATCATCAGTATCAATAGACAATACGGTCATTGAAATCTGACATCATCAGATCAGTCTGGAAAATATTTGGCTCGATTTTATATTCTGATATACCATGAAATCAGATTGTTGTTGGTTTTCATTTAGAAAAGAATGATAAAATCATATATTAAAATATTAATATCGTATATAGCGTGTAGAATATATAAATACAAAATGTTATGTATGTTAGATTCTTTAGAAGAAATAGAATAGTACGTTAATAACATATTTCAAGAATTCTTTGAAACTTATGTTACCGGTATCTGCAACGTCGTTCATAGACATCACAGTGTAAAAGATTTTTTTTTCTAAAGTAGTCTATGTCTTTGGACAGTCGTGCGCAAAACCGTTCCTATCCATTCGTCTAACTTTGATAACCTCGGCCGTCTGACGTTGCCATTCGGAATACCTCGGTAGTGATCGATGATTTTGATGATTTGGCGGGAAATTGGTGTTTACATAGACGCACGTGTACTGGAGCTAGACGTCGAAGAATAACAAGATGAGTGAATACGAACGTTTGCGACAGAAAAATATTCAAGATAATAAGAAGATCTTGGCGGAAATTGGTCTCATTAATCCGGTAAGTTATCGCCCTCTTTTGTCCCTATTCCGACACAAAATATGATAAAACTCTCAAAGACAATGAGTAAAACAATTATGAATACACACGATGATACGTTACCGGTACATGGTGTATCACAAAACTTAGACATTAAATGGTAATTCTGTATCAGAAATATCTGTCTTGCCACAGAAAGAAAAGAGGTATATAATACTGCAGCAGATCTATGTAGAAAGCACAGACAATCCATCTCTCCCCCACCTCCTTACTATATGATTGCCTGTGGTAGAAAGTGTAAGAAAGAGTTGTATTTCTTGCACATACCTGTCAACCTCCGAGATCCAAAATGAGGGAGATCTTTCTTAAAAATGAAGTAGAATTGCCAAAAATGAGGGAGAATATGCATAAATATAAAATGTGACCTTTTTTTACCTCATTTGCGATACAGCATGTCAATGAAATGCAATGTAACATTGCAGTGATACTTTAATTTTCAATATTACACATTCTTACTGCTTATGTTTAAGATTTTATTGCATAGTGGCTTTCTCAGAACGCATGTACCATTGTCAATAGTACTTAGCATCAACCACTCAGCTTTGGTTGCCCATTCTGGTTTAAATTTACAAAAGTGTTTCTTCTTTTTAGAGGGTGTCCCGGACAGGCTGTACTTAGAACGTTTTCTTTTGTACGACGACATTCTCTAATGATTTAAACTTACCAAGACATCGTTTAATAGTATAATTACTTAAGAACATTGCTCACAAAACTGACATGCTGTTCGGAAATGTAAACAATAGTCTTCACCCTCATATGGGAAGCAAAATCCAGAAAACCCAGAATGTTCAACATCTAGTCATGTAAGCGCTTTAAACTACCTTGATCAATGGCTTTCCCATTCAAGCTTTGTTATCACACTGTTTATTTTGATGTATTTATGATGTCAGCGGTGAAAATCAAAGAAAATTGAAAGCAACCCTCTCGGAGGGAGGTGATAGTTAAAATGCAGGAGTTTTAGCCCTTCTGTGCAGGGAAACGCCAATGCGGGATTTTTGAAAAAAATGTTAAAAATGTGGGAGACTCTCGCATAATACAGGAGGGTTGACAGGTATGCATGCAGCTGCAGTATCAGTAGACAGGTTGGGCACATCCTTCTAAAGAGAGATATTCCCTGTTTAGAGAGATATTTCATTAGCATTTTAAAGATTGTCTCTCCAAAGACAGATTTTTTTTACAGCTTACTGTAATGCATGAGTACGCCAAATGTGAACTCACAATTGAAATAGCGAAATGTTTTTAATACATGAGTATCAAGTTGGTGAACACATTTCGTAAGTTTAAAATGTCCGGTTTTTTTTCACTTTTTTTTTTCCTGTTTATAGCTTTAGCATAAATCATGGTCATCATAACACTTTTAATTTAGTTACTATTAATATCAACTTAATCAAATTTCAAAGTGATCGTGATGTACCCTTACAGAAAAGAATGCCATTGAACTTCCATTGCTTTTACAGTTATATTCTGTCCATTGAAATCCCATTACTTTTGCAGTTCTACTAATTAGATGCAAACTGGTAATGTAAAATGTATGTGTAAAAACCATTGATTTTCCAGTTTTCTGTAAAAACCCATTGCAATACCATTCAAAGTCCATTGAAATACCATTGAAATCGGCGAATTATTTAAATTAGGTAGAACCAGTTAAATGACGTCACATTTAATTGGAAAATCAATGTTAAAATACAGCTTGCAGAAAACCATTGAAATACCTTTACTTTCCCAGTTATTCCACAAAAGAAAAAAAAAATACAATGACTCATAGAAACAGGATTTTTATTGTCTTATTCACATGTAATGCCACTATGTTAATTATCAAAGAACTGATATTAAACTTTAATTAGATATAGAAAGATCATCTTACCAACAGCTAATGTATAGCCTACTAAATGAAAATGAACATGTATATTCATTGAAAGTTCTCATATTTAAATGTTCAGTAACCTACCTTGTTTTTCAGAATTTTGGAAAATGTTCATATATAAACAAATTAAATCAATGTATAGAAGAAAATTAAATTCCCTGAAAACATCATCAGAATTCCATATGATTAATCCACATGTTGTCACTCAACAATATTAAGTAACTTATTATGGCATCAAGATCCACAAAGTCTTCATAATACTTTTGGATACATGTCTCCTTCCTGTGCATGTCACTTTTTCTGTAAAAATGTCACCTTTGTATGCTTATCACATAGTTTAAATCACATTTCCATGTATAAATTTTAGTTTAAATCACTTCTTCATGTATCAATTTTATGCAATCTAGCATTTCACACAGTTTTTCTGCACACATTTTTTTCTCACTCTGTAGGTCTTTTAAAATCTTGGTACATCCTTTACCACTTTCTGTCTGTTGTTTCCAATTTCATTAAGCAAAGTTGCCATGAATGTTTTGAGGCAGGTGATCACTGACATGTTGTAAAGATCTGTAAAAATAAATATCACAAATGAATTACCCATTTAAGTTTATCAAGACAAAGGTACAATGGGGTGGACAGAGTAATCTAGATGAACGGGATGAGTAAGAGATAAAGAAAAGAATGGGGAGACAGGGTGAGAAGAGGTAAAAAAGGAAGAGCCATACTCTCTATTGACCACCTTACTCACGACCACTGTCATGCGCAGATCCAGAGGGATGCATCGGGGCTCTGGACAGACCCTAAGATTTGACGAAAACTGTTTTCTTTTTATTGTTACAAAAATATGGATGAACACCCCCCCCCCTCGACCAAAATTTCTGGATCCGCGCCTGACTATGCTCCTACCGAAGGTATAATGCATTATTACTAATTACTTGTTAACATGAGACAACCCCAATTGCAAACACACGAGATCGCAGAAAAATTATGAAAGTATATCAAAGTACATGTACGGACAGACTCGTTCACAAGTATTTTAAGTGTTTATATTTCTTTAAAAATTCTATGCAAGTTACATCTAACACTATATTAATCATCCGTGTGTTCCGATACGTTCAAAACAGGTGCACATTTTGTACGCACATCCATCAGCTTGCGATAATCACTGACCTTCCTTCTCTTCTAATTACCCCGTATCATATTTCCCGGCCTCTTCAGCGAAAGAGAATGTCCCACCGAGCGCCATTTGATTTTGATATCAATAACTTACAAGTAATGGGTTCGACGAGTTATCATGAGGATTATCAACTTTACAGAAATGCAATCCTATTTTACTCGTAAGAATAAAGTTTAATAATTTCAAGTTACATAACGCAACAATCATTTCACTCTCATTGTTAGTTTCTTTATCTAAAAGAAAGACAGTGTCCAGCCATGTAGATTGAACGTTTTCAATTAATAATTTACGTAAAACATCCGAGCAGAAGAACACTGAAAGTTTAAAAAAAAAACAATAAAAATCAGTACTTACCGGTACGTTAGTGAAAAGAATGTCCTCCGAGACCATCTGATGGTACATTTATAAATGCAACCAAATCCGTCTTTCTATTTTGTATTATTGCATCATCGTCACTTGTAAATATGCTCGCCAATTGTTTGACTATCTTTTACAAATAAATGCAAGAGCGCGTACACAACGATATGTACAAGACGTTTTCTCAAATTGAATCATGGCGCTCGATCGGATGCTGCTTCATATTCAAATGATTCTAGGCTGTATAAGACGGTCATTTTCCCATGATTCTCGAAACGTGTTATATAATACAGTTCGTTATCAGGAATGGACGATATCTGATTTCACTGGTCTGTCTGGACTGAAGCCGTACTGTAGTGTGGATACATAAATAATATTTTTTTTATGGAAATTAAACCACAAAATGTATTACGTTAATATTTTTATCCTGTATTATTGTTTTAAAATGTATTAATAACTGAGAAAAAATGGCAATGATAGTTATGATGTGGGGGGGGGGGGGGTTGCTTGAGACCTTTATAAAATAACCTATTCAAAGTGATATAAAAGAAAACCAAATGTAAACGACGATTTTATCATAATCTAGCACAGTGCCCCTGAAAATTAATCGGCAAGATTGATAATTGACATCGACGAAGTGAGCGCTGGTCCGCTATCGCATTTGCCGTATATTTCGGCACCATGTATAGGTGCTTGACGGATACGTACAGTATTTCACATTTGAGTAAATCCGTTTCTTCGAAGGTCTCTGGTATTAATTAATAGGGAGTAACGATACGCACTTCGTTAACACAGATGAAATACGATCCTTATCAAAACATTTTGAAGATCGAAGATGGGTTCCAATTATCACACAATCATTATATAAGGGGAGTTTACAAGATAGACGTACTAAATTAAAGTGTCCGTTCATCTAAATACATGTAACTCTTTCCCACGGATTTCTGTATATTTGTATCCCTTTTCAAACTTGAGTTTTGTTGTGTTCAGAAACAACTCGCCACACATATACATACCTATAGACTATGTGTATGTACAACCATTGAATTGAGAAAAACGTGTCGAAAATAAATGCTATATCAATGTATAATTGTTATACTAAATGTCCAGTTATTTGAGATAATGGTATTTCAATGGAAATATTGAGGCATTAAAATCACAGTTATGATAAAACTTGAATTTCAATGGTCTGAGAATAACTGGTTTACTGAGACTACAAGGCGAAACAATGGTATTCTAATGGTATTTCATTGATAACTGCTAAAACACTGGATTTTCAATGAAGTTTCAATGGGAAATTTCCAGTTTTTTTTTATCTAAGGATAAACCATCTCTAAACATTCCAAACAATGAACATGGCTAAACAAAGTTCCTTGACATCATTTCAGGGGTTTATATAATCGCCTAGTAGCACCCCTTGTCATTGAATGTTTTGTTTTAAACAATTTTCTGATGAAGTAAAAAGAAAACACGGCACTTAAAATCAAATACCATATTTACTTGAATATAATACACGCTATTTTCCACCAATTTGACCGCTCATTTTCTCACTGCGTATTATACATAGGGTTAGAAATCTGCAGCCCCTAGAACTTGAAAATGGTCCCACAGTTTAAACCAAGTTTGGGTCCGTTTTCAAATCATGTATCAAGACTTTTCAGTTACTTTGAAGTACTACAGCTTTAGACTCTACTTGTTCTATGGTTTCTTGATGTCTAGTAACGATATACAAAATGTTTTATAATTACCTGAATTTTTAGCTCACCTGACCCGAAGGCTCAAGTGAGCTATTGTGATCAATCATAGTCCGCAGGGCTCGAAACTAACTTTCTCGAGCACTAGTCAGGCGGACTAATCGGTTACAAAATCCATTAGTCTGCACAAAAATCTATTTGTCTGCAGAAAAATAGACTATTTATTCATTTTAAATTGATTTAATTCAGGGTAAACACATTTCATTTGTCAGATTTAACATTTCAAGACACTGTGGGGCACATATACCTCTAGCTCCTCCTCGTCTATAAAGGAAGGATGGCTAAAAATATCGCCACATTTCTCTGTGGCCCCACGAACAACGTCAGTGTCATTCGAAAAAGTATTGAAGCTGCTCTATAATCTGTTTCAACGAAGCGCACGAGCGACTCTGACTCTCGTTACTTTCCATGTACTTTTCAGCGAATACGGAATATCGCAACTATAATAATGTCAACATACACGCGCATTCTGTAATTGTTATGACGTCATATAATTGTGATGTAAGTTGCCCACATAAAAGAGCCCACATTGTGAATAATAGATTTGGTTAGTTACTAAATGCAAACCGTGAGGGATTTTAGTAGTTGCGATACTCCGTATTGTTACTAAAATAGGTTACAGGATTTCCAGAAAGATAAGTTTTCAGTCATATCGTTTGCAGGGAGGGTGAGAGGATTTGAGTGGGTATCACAGAGTTTTCATTAGTCTGTCGGACTTGTACAATGAGAAATCTGTTAGTCGGTAATAGTCCGTGACATAATTTCTTAGTCACGGACTTACGGACATACGTTAATTTCGAGCCCTGGTCTGTCGTCGGTTCGTGGTAACTTTTCACATTTTCGACTTCAGCAGAACAGAATTTGATGAAACTTGGTATCCATGAAGTACTCATGGTCCCATACAATTGTTGTTGTTTTTCGTCCAGATCCGTCAACTGGTGGCGCCACCACAGACAAAAGTAGGTCACAGAGGGTACCCTCCTTTAACAAACTACTTCTTCAGACCGGGGGCATACAGAGACAAACCGAATGCACAGAAATGATCTAGAGGGATGCGTGAAGAACAGTTGTTATTTTTGGTTCTGTTCCAAAATCAAATTTTTGAAGGTTTTTTTTGACATTTTTTTGGATTTTGTACATTGTAATTTCATTGCAGAAAAGTGTCATGTTTTTCAGTTCATTGATAATGATGATTTCTTATGGACTATTTTGATCATAATTATGGTAAGGAATGTTTTTTTGAAAGAATTTTGTTAATATCTCAATTTTTGGATTTTCTATGAATTTTGTAAGACTTTCAAATGAGGGCATATAGGGAAAATATATGCCTGTTTTAAGACGGGGCATCTTATGTTATGGTGTTGTCTGTCCGGCATCCAGGATAAGCTCGTCCAGGCCATTACTTCTTTCCCTGTGCACGGATTTCAATAATATTTCACAGAATTGTTGCTTAGGATCCAAGGGTGTGTCATGACCCAAGGTCATAGGTAAATGGTCAAGGTCAGAACATGCAAAGTGAGTAAAACCTTGTCCAGGCCATAACTCCTTCCCTGTTCATGGATTTCAATAATATTTCACAGAATTGTTACTTACGACTTACGGTGTGTCATGACCTTGACCTAAGGTCATAGGTCAATAGGTCAAGGTCACAACATGCAAAGTGAATAAAACCTTGTTTAGGCCATAACTTCTTCCTCTGGGTATGGATTTCAATAATATTACACAGAATTGTTACACTTGACCCAAGGTCACAGGTCTAAGGTCAAGGTCACAACATGCAAAGTGAGTAAAACCTTGTTTGGGCCATAACTTCTTCCCCTGTGCATGGATTTCAATAATATTTCACAGAATTGTTACTTAGCACCCAAATGTGTGTTATGACCTTGACTGTCAAAGGTAAAGGTCACAACACGCATTGTGAATAAAACCTTGTCCTGGCCACAACTTCTTGCCCTGTGCATGGATTTCAATAATATTTCACAGAATTGTTACTTAGGACCCTAGGATGTGTCATGACCTTGACCCAAGCTCATAGGTTGAAGGTCAAGGTCACAACATGCAAAGTTAATAAAACCTTGTTCAGGCCATAACTTCTTTCCCTGTGCATGAATTTCAATGATATTTCACTGAATTGTTTCTTAGTATACAATAGTTTTTCATGACCTTGACCCAAGGTCATAGGTCAAAAGTCAAGGTCACAACAATCAAAGTGAATAAAACATTTGTTAAGGCTATAATTTCTTCCCTGTGCATGGATTTTAATAATATTTCACAGAGTTGTTACACTTGACCCAAGGTCAAAGGTCAAGGTCACAACATGCAAAGCGAGTAAAGTCTTGTTCGGGCCATAACCTTCCCCTGTGCATGGATTTCAATAATATTTCACAGAATTGTTACTTAGGACCCAAGGGTGTATAATGACCTTGACCGTCAAAAGCACAAATAAAGAAGCGGAATAAAGATATGGTTTTAATTAGATTGATTAAGTTTTTAGATGTTTCTCAACACTCAACATATAAAATTGGGCCATTTAAAGTTTGATCTGGACAATATTTGAAATCAGTCAACAAAACGCCCCCAGTTAACAAAAGGCCCCCTCCAAAAAGATGACTAACTTGTTGCCCTGAGTCACATCTTGCAGAGACAAAGCAAATGCTTAATATCAAAATCACCTGAATGGATGTGCAAAAAAGTGTTATTTTTTTATTCTGGTCTGAAATAAAATTTGACATATTTTCAACATTTGTGTTGACTTAGTCACAGTAATGCGAAAATAAATACTTTCTTCCTTCATGCATGACTGATAATCTAGGTACTTAGGTTAGCAAAATAGGCCCACTGGGGCCTCTTGTTTGGTGATAACTGAAAATGATTTAAAAAAAATCATATATATACACATATACATATAGAGATGGGTGCAGTCCTAAGATAACATGCACGTTAACGCGAAAAGCGGTCACGACGACTGCTTTAGCACATGTGCTAGGACTACTCGATCGCACGTGCATGCGCTTTTTGCGTTAATGCGGGAGGAAATTCACGTTAACGGGATTTATTCCCGCGTGCGTTCAGTCTAGTCGCGCGTTCACATGCCTATATTTGTAATTCTCTATGCAGTACGGATACAGGAAATAAAAGGGATCTAATTAAATTACCGCAAATGTTACCATATATACGTGTCTTAAATTTAATGTTAAATGACAGCCTGCATTGAGGGTTTCATATGTAATATGATAATGGAAACTACCGCGTAGACATGCCCTTAGGTATATACGAAAAACTTTGTCAGTTTATACTATAAAGAATCTAGGATAACTTCATTCTAATTTATTTTATTAATTTATTGAGTTGGCGCTCTCATAGAGTGCTAGACTCAATGGCATCGCTTTTCAAATTCTCGCTTTTCAGGGGTTATAACTTTCACTACCGATATAGAGCTTACTACGCCGCTGAAAAATAAAGTGCCGAAAAATTACTGATGTCTTAAAAATTCTTGATCAGCAAAATGTACCTTTAGCTCAGTTAATTTAAGCTAAACATAAACTAGTTTCAATAAGTCGAAAAAGGAGTTGCAATAATGTTTTTAAATTTCGCGTAATAATATGTAGTTGTGACTACTTTACGATGTGTTTACCATCGACACCGTCGGATGTACTCGATTGTGTAATTCTCCGGACAAAGCATTTGTCTTGATCTTGTATCGCTTGTTTTTATCGAGATATTTCAATTTAAGTATTCCCCAACATGTTCTGGAACTTTAGTTCTTTTTCACATATACGACAAATTTAAAGATCGATCTTCCCGCATTTCCTCTGATAATGAAAATGCAATATAAATATTTAGGTAAATGTTGTATGTTTCTAAATATAAATGATGTTAAAACATTATGAGAATCGTGAATAAGATGGTTATTTAATGTCCCACTTGAAGGAATGTCATTCCTTGGCTCAGCTTCGACTCGTGACAACAATGCAGTAAAACTTGTTGCCATGAAGTTGTCGATTTCACGTTCGTTTCGGATACAAGCAATTGCAAACTCTTTTCCGTAACATAGTATGAAGAGAGCAAATTTTATTAGCATTTTGTACATAGGTATAATGACGATGTAGTTGCAACAAAGACCTAATTTTCGCCCCCCATATAATTTATTATAATATACAATTATAATTATTGTTTTTACAGTTTCTGAATAAAGTTAAATTAACAAAGACTAAGCCTTTGAAGAAAACAGCTCCAAAGAGAAAAGCATTAGAAGAAGTTGATGTTCGTCCTGCAAAGGTACTGATACAAGAGGACTCTGAGGCATATGGTTCAGTGTATGGAGAAAGGAGAAAATCTTCTAGAATTCAACAAGTTAAGGTAACAAACATACCATGAAAATGTATTGCCTAAAACAAGAAAGGTTTCTAGCTGAAAATTCATCTGTCACAAAGATGCTAAAATCAGGGGGTCCATGGACAGCATGGCTGGCATAAATTCACCAGCGAATTCAAGTCCGAGTCGATCCAAAGGTCTGCTGTCAATTTGACAGCAAATTTTCTTTTCGTTAAATGCGCTTTTAAATAATCTGATTACTTCAATTGATCTAATTACTTCAAATCTCTGAAAATTATCTCCTTATACAAGCGTTTTATTGACATTGAAGGTAAATAACATGGCAGAATGGCCTATCAAATTTATTCCAAGGACTAAATCTGGCCCAAAAAAAAGCTTTCAACAGAAACAGAAAACAAGGCAGCATAGTATGAAAAAACCAGAATCCCTTGAACAGGGATGGAAATTAGCGGTGGTCCGTTCGCCCGAGGCGACCGAATTTACGATCGGGCGAATTGTTTTATATCCGAAGTCACCCGTTTGGCGAATTGTCTAGACTGACGATGCTCGTCTTGATCAAGTAAATGCTTAACGTAGTTTCTTCCGTCAGTTAAACATCTGTCCGACCACGTTTATTTCCTAATCTCAATTTGTATACCCCCTTATAGGCAAGTATTGCGGGCTGTCTCCCGAGTTTTCATTGCGTGAATGAAAAAGCGTTATGTTACGAAAAGCAGCATGGCAGCCCCCAGGCCCTTGTTTGCTGCCCTCGATGGGTACAGAAAACAAAAAGTAGCAGAGTCTGTGAATGAGAGAGGGACAGAGTCTGTGAATGAGAGAGGAGGGACAGAGTCTGTGAATGAGAGAGGAGGGACAGAGTCTATGAATGTGAGAGGTGCAGAGTCTGTGAATGAGAGAGCAGGGAATAAACTTAACAGAAATTTTTACGAGCCATGTGGGCTCGTAAGACTCAGAATCTACGGGCCCACACCAATCTTTATGAGTCCACACTAAAACCATTCAAAAATTGCAAGAAAAACTAATCAATTTTTTTTCTGAATTTTATTACATTACACAACAATTTCTCTCCAATTTTACTCCTTGAAGTAATCGTCCCGTTTTGTCTGTGATACATTTCGTTTCATGGGAATAGCGAAAAAAAAACTTCCTAAGTGGGCTTGTCGAGCCATAATTTAAAGGTCAAAGAACAGTAATTAACGAGAGTCGTGATTGGCTGATGGTGTAGGGAGAGAGGAGTACTATTTCATTGTATCAAGAGCTGTGATTGAATGAATTTATTTAATCTATCTATAAATAAAGATCGATTCTGCTGTAAAATCATGAATTTTTATCTCATTCCGCTAATGTAGAAATTTTATAACCTAAAAAGGGATGGTTGTAGTATATAGAGATAGATAGATAGATAGGTTGTTTACGTTTGAATTTTGGGGGGTGACCCCCTTCCAGCGTGATTTTCTCAAAATTAAGGTGGATAACCTATGATAAACTGTTAAAATTCTGATAGAGGACGGTCTGACAACCATGTTGATATATGGATTGTATATATAATTTCTATTGAAATGGTGAAGTATGAGCCGACCGTTTCAATAGAAATTAGATTGTATATAGCTAAAATGCAGGATGTTGTGTAAATCTTGCTGCAAATTTGTTAATTTAACATGAGACCTTATGGGAAATGGAATTACTATGCTTTGACCTATATAAACAAACGTGAAACCCAAGGGCGTAGCGAGAGCGCAAATCATGTGTACGCACAAGAAAGGCAGGGGTTTGGGGGAAAGGAAAACGACCACCTCTCTCTCTCATGAGATACTATATTTTTGACAAAATGATGTGTACGCACGTGCGTATTTGGCGTAATGGTAGCTACGCCACTGAAACCAGATACTGTTAACTAACAAATAAAAAGAACATGACCGGATTTGAAACATCTAGACGCTTAGTTCCGCTTACTCAGTGACGGAATTAAGCGTCTAGATGATTCAGATTAGAATTCAACAAGGAAACGGCCGATTCATCTTGCAGATTTTTCGTTCGCCACGTGGGCAAGTAGGAAGTGTTTCTTTGTCGTCCACAAAAAATTTTACTCGTCTTGGGCGAGTGGGCGAGCGTTAAGTTTATTCCCTGGAGAGGGGCAGAGTCTGTGAATGAGAGAGGGGCAGAGTCTGTGGATGAGAGAGAGTCAGAATCAGTGAATGAGAGAATGGATGAATCTGAGAGTGAATCAGAGAGTGATTCAGATTTATCAGAGGAGGAGGGAGTCTTTCAAAGAATATATGAAATAGAAATGGAGTATGACGAGTTAATGTAATCAATTAAAGGAATAAAAAAGGAAAAAAAAATTTCCTCCTAGTCAGAAAAACTCTCAAAACTTCATATCAGGGTCTACATAATTTCGTTTTCTGCTTTTTCAACACATGAAATATCATCCAGTCATGCCCCAGCAGTAACTGTTTTCAACTCAAAAGAAAGATCTACCGAAGAAAAAAAAAACCAGTGACACACAAAATGATCATTAGTTAAGGTAAAGAAAATCAGAACTTCTCACATATTCAGAATGACAAACTTTCAGTCAGACCTGGAAAATTAACGAGGATGCCAGTCTGAATGACCCGCATCTTTTCTAAGATTTCAGCATCTCTGCCGTCATTTTGTCAGTAGGATAATACTTGGGGCCCCCAACAAGTGTTGTTGTTTTTATAAATTTCAGATAGTATTCAAAACCCATTTCATATTGTTTACTTGTACATTCATTGAACATTTCTCATCAAATTTGTAAATTACTTTACTAGGTTCAATAATCCCACAAGATGTCTTGTAGTGGAAAGTATTTGCTCTTTGGGGCATCAGTTTTCGGTGCTGGTCATAGCTGAAATGGAGAAAAGAATACCCTGTTATTTCAATAAAAACACCTGAAACATGCTTACAATTAACTACCAGAGATGCAATGATACGCAATGTGACGATATGATATGTATCATGATACATCACTCCCAATACAATATATATCACAGTATACCATTTTGATAAAAATTCAACATTATCAAAGCAAATTGAAACAGAACACTGTCATACAACAGTCAAAATTTAATACATTGTAAATAGTTATGTTATGACTTTCAAACTTAGAATTTTATGTTCTTTTCCAAAAAATCAATTTGTCCACATTTTCAGGGTCAAGAATGGGGTATAGAATGGTAGTTTATTTCTGTGTGCTTCATTTAAACAAAGTTGATATGTGACTCTTTCAGGTTCATGGTTAGCCTTAGGTTTCCTTTGAACTTAAGAAATACATGTACTGATGTTAACATGGTGGCACCTCATATGGTGCGTCATGTTTGATGTATTTCCACCTTCGTAGAATGGATCTACAAATAATGCTTACATGTTGTTTTTTCAGCACTAACTAGGTTGGATCAAAAACCGAAATGCTGCCAAATCTTTTATTTAAAGTTTACGATTTGTAACATTTTCCATAATACATAAAAGCATTTACATGTACATGATGACATAGAAATATAAATTAAAGAAAAAAATAAATACAGAATTTTACACATTCCGTACAATACTGCAGTACATATTAACAATGAAATTATTTGTAATGGCATACCAAATTAATAGGCTATTATTTAAAACTTCCCCAAAAAAATAACAAAAAAATTCCCAATTTTTTTGGCAAAGCAAAATTTACTGGTTATCATCAAAAAAAAAATTAAAAAGGTTATAAAAAAGAACTTGGAACTTTTCGTAATTTGAATCAAAATTATGGGCACAACTTCTGCCATTTTATTGAGAATCGATCTTAATCAGCAAAATTTTTTAAAATCTAATAGACCCTATCACAATAACTTGCAGAACTGACGTCTTGGGTTAAAAAATAATAACTGTTCCTGTAAAATGATGTATGAAACAATATATTTGATTATGACTAGTGCTGTAAAATTGGATAAATTTTACTATCCACGATCGGATACTATCAGAAAGGTACTATCGATTGATAATCAAAATAATCGGTATATTCAGATATTTGAAATTCAGCCACCTATTGCCAGATTTTTATTTATTTATTTATTTTTTTTTTTTCAGAAAATTTTCTTTTGTTTTTACATATTGTGAAAGACATTAAAGATCAAGCATATTAAACATTTTCTTTTCATGGAAACAAAAACAGAAATAAAAACATAATACAAAAATTTTGTTTGTCAGACAGTCAGAAAATATAAATCTCAAATATATCAAGTCAAATGGAACATGTAAAGATTTACAACATTGATCAATGTTGCCTATTGGGATGTTCAAAAGAAATACTGTAAATACTCGAAATTAATATGCACTTTTTTTAGCCAATTTATCTTATCAGTTTTTGACTGCATATTACACATAGGATTAGAAATCTGTAACATTTTTTCCACGCTCGTATCGACTTTGTTTAACCATGATTTAAGCTTCATTGGCAGATTTAAAGAGGGGGGAGGAGGGAGTTGCATGTATCAATTAAAGTACCTAAAGTCGTCAATCAAACCCACGGGGCACAAGATATGTCTATTCTCTGTAAATGCCCAAGGTGATAACAGGAGTAATGTCTACAGTGTGCCATTCAAAAATGAATACAATAGAAAACTTCAGTTTTATTGAAACGCAACTCGTACTCCCTTCCTCTATGATACTCTCCTTGTACACGAGGGGTATCGTAGAGGAACGGAGTACACATCGCGTTTTAATAAGATTGTAGAAAACTTACACTGTGTTTATTTAGCAATGATTTCTGATTAGCAGATTGTATGGGTTACAATGATCTAGCCTTAGTTGGTTAATAGCTTCAATATATCACCCTAACACTTGTTATTATTTGGTCGTTTATTGTGTGTGTTTGGGCTTCAACGCTGTGCCATTCGCCGTAATGACGCAAGCTGATTGTGAATCACAGTCGCACTTCGTGGGAATTTTTCCAAATATGGGGAAGACCATGTGACATACTGACTTGTTTGGAGAAATCGTGGTGAAACACTTGAAACACACACAATCAAGGCCTGTTTTAACATGTAAGCGCCAGTTTGGAAATAGATGTAGCGATCTTCGAAACTATAAAGTATAATCCTAAATAAAGATGATGTGTGATATGTCACGTGGTCTACCCCATATTTGGACAAAATTCCCACCAAATCAGAGAAATTGGCTGCCGAGAAAGTTTTCAAATCACCTACAAAGTTTAATGCAGATATAAAGGACGATAGATAGAAGTGACATGTAAAGTTTCTATTTCAAATCAACCCAATGAAAATTTGTATAACATTATAATTACATAATTTATCATTGGAAAGTAATCAGCATGCAAACTTGACCAGAAAACTGTCCGTTTCAAGTAGATAACTGTCTGACATTCTGTCCACTTCACAAAGAAATAGTAGGCCATTTTGGCAGATACAGGACACATTTTTTGGCCATTTGGAGTTTTAATCAGCAAATGGCAGACGCCAATATGAAACACTGTCCATCGCTGCACTATTGGTAACCGTAAATGTGATAAAATAAATATCTAATGCATGATAAGACTGCAGTCTAAACACAACTACTGGCACATCTGTTTATGGGCTCAGTGTATTTATGTATATACAGACATACAAATATGCAAAAACTTTTGGTCGTCAAACTAGCAAATTTAAAGAAAATTTGGACAACTTCCATTATATTTTCTGAAATTTTAGGTTGCCCAAAAAAAATTTTTTTTTTGACGACTGGACGACTACTAGTTTGGAACCCTGTACATGTAATACAAAATTACATACTATTTCCACGAGAAAGCCCATCTAGATAAGATAGAAAAGGGCATTAAAAGTAACAACTTGCATTGTATACTATTGTATTTTATTTAAAAATGTACTACTCTCCCAGTCAAATCTAAACCGTACCTGATCGTCGGACAAATCTGGTAAAATTGGCTTCGGTGCAGTAAAATTTTCGTATTTTCCAGACCGATTGTCTGGTATAGCATCCATGACCGGTTTTGTTCATTATGCTCTACAACCGCATTACCACTTTGCACTCAGCGAGTGTTGCAGACATCGTGATATTCTTCTGTATTTCAAAATTAAATACATGGAGGAAGCCGTCCCAGTGAAGCCACTAAATCGAAAGAATAAAAAAAAAAATTTCAAATGAAGAGAGGGTTGAAAAATATAATAAAAAAAAAAATGCGAGAAAGAAATTTTCTTGACAAGTGGAAGGAGGGTAGGCCATAATTTATGTATAATTCTCGAAGTCAGACATCCAGGTATTTGATAGCAAGTACTGGAACATTTGGGGTAAAGCATCGGACTTAATCATAGAGAGCAATGTGTATTCCGGGAGGAATTTGGGTAAAATCCAGTAATTAAAATATTTTGTCATTCAAACAAGTATTTTATAATAAGACCCCTTCCAGATTGATACAGAAGAACTTAAAGTTGTAATAATGCTTACGATAAACCCCGAATTTTACCCCAAGTGTCATGACCAGACTCCTCGGGTATCTACATAGAGCAATAGTGACATTTATGTCATGCCGACTTCAAGAATGTGAATGACGGTACCATGCCATGCTACATCTGTACAACTTTTTTCGAAAAATCAGAACTCTTCCTTAATGGGCAAAACAAATTTATTAAAGGATGCAGTAATATGAGGGTCAGTGCAGTTATTGAAATGATGATGACATGGAGCTTTTTGACGAATTATATGTAGACAAAGATGATAATGAATTCTGAGACGACATTAGGGAGCAAAGTGATGTCTCGAAGGACTTGTTTATATTCCTAATACAGTGATACATGTAGAAATAAATCAAACCAGAAATGTTTTAATTTTATGTGTTAATTCAATTTTTCTTTTTTTTTTTTTTTTTTTGGTCGGTCAGGTAAAAATTCATTCGGTCAGGTATATCGTACAGACTTACCAGGCCGGATGTCCTGTAAATCCAAAGTAAGTTTCGCTAAGACTGCTTTGCCATTCTACAAATTGGTAGACATTACAGTTCCTTTAATAGCGTATGGTTTTTTGCATATTTTGCAGATGACAGTGCCCATGTCTAAGTCACAGGTATTTGTAAATAAATCATGTAACTACTTTGAATTGGCCCGTTCAACTTCGTCTTTACTGTAAAAGATATATGGATAGGCGAAGTCGAAGGGGCCGTTTCACAGTAATCACATGATTTATTTGCAAATACCTGTGCTCTAGGTTTGCCTTTGAAGGTGGGCCCCCTTTCTTCTTTTTTAACCCAAAATACCTCCGTACAACTGATTTAGTGTGTCCAGAATAGGGATAGATATCGGAACATTTGTCATTACCGTCTGCTATGATTATTTAAACGTTGTGTTCGATTTGACAAACACAACTCGTTTGAGTAACTGTTTGTTCTAAACTAGTATGATCATCGATTATTGTAAACATCATTGATAGTCACTGACTTTGATTCATTAACGACGATAGACATCCACAACTGTTACAACACTAATTATGAAGCCAAAATTTATTATTCCCCCGAAAAGTTAGTTCCCTTAGTTACTGTGAAAAATTCTATTGCTATATTATGTTACATCTCAGTCCTAACAGGTTTTTTACCCAGGTCACAGGCCGTTGATGTTACAATAATTGCATAAAAATGTGATCTTGTCATCATTTAAAGACCTACAAGATCATTTGTTAAAGAAAAATTTTTTTTAAAATGTTGCGAGTCAAGAATGAGTGTGGAGAGAATGAAAGATGGTGAGCTGGAATTGGAAGAGCAAAAGAATAGGATATTGGAAATACAGAGCAGGCAAAGAAAAGGGAAGGTGATGGAGAGGAAGCTGCGAGTGAAAGGAAAGAGGATGAGGAGAGTAAAAGCGAGTCTGAGTGAGAGGAAAATGCTGTGTATGAAAAATTGTTGGAATCTGAATCTAAATTCAAACTTTGAATAATTAAAATCAGTTAATTTTATGGGGGTTTTTTTTCTTGGCCCCCAATTTAAAAATTAAGGGCCAACTTGGCCCCCATGTTGATTTTGTAAAGGTATGTCCCTTCCTAATGAAACGCCTGCTAACTGCTGTTGTGATTTAAAGTATTGAGATGATGGAGATTGAGAGGTTAAAATGTTGTAAAGTGTTGGAGTATCACAAACAGGTTAAAATGTTGTAAAGTGTTGGAGTATCACAAACAGGTTAAAATGTTGTAAAGTGTTGGAGTATCACAAACAGGTTAAGATGTTGTAAAGTGTTGGAGTATTACAAACATACCAAAAGGCCAGAGGCTATAAGCTTCTAAGCGACTGACTAAGATGAGCAATGCTTTTAACAGGCATATTTATAATGACTCGAGTGGAGTTATTAATGATGAGAGTCATGAATAGTCAGAGCTTGATGCAGTGGCAAAGACACTTTCTAGCCCTAAAATTTTTCGCCCCTCTGATGATCTTTTTTGTGTTGCCTGTGAAGCAAACTGTCACATAAGGATCACTTTGTCCGGCGTCCGTCCGTCCATCTGTACGGTAGTCACACTTTAACATTATTGGCTCTGTCTTTGTTATTTAATATGGTAAAAAAAATTGCAAGGATTAAGAAACAACAACTTCTTAGTTTGCACCAAAAGTTTTGACCTTGACCTTGTAGTTTGGCCTTCATTTCAACAAATCTAACATTGACCATAACTTTTGAATGGCAAGTGATAGGCTTCACACCAGAATGTTTTACGTTTTTACCTTGATCTTTGAGTTTGACATACTTTTTAAAAAATTGACATTGGCCGTAATTTTTCAAACGACGAATGATAGGGCTTTCATATTTCACATCTATATTACTTGTGGTAGTACCTTTCTATCAACACAATGTTTTTTACCTTATGACCTTGACCTTGGAGTTTGAACTACTTTTAAAAAAAAATTAAATCTTGGCCATATTTTTTGAATGGCAAGTGATAGGCCTTTGATATTATATATATATTTTTATATATATATATATATATATATATATATATATATATAATCCTAATGACAAGGATTTGTAAACTTGACCTGTGACCTTGACCTCAAAGATTGACCTATCTTTAGTGTTACTGATGTTTAGCATTTTTGAAGGTATTTATGTCAAGTTTTGTTTGTAAGTCTATGCTTGTAGTGTCAGTAGAAAAAATGAAGCCATTTCAAATGAAACCAAGGTCATTGACCTTGTGACCTTTATCATGACCTCTTTGCTTAGAATAACTGTTTTGGACTCTATTGTGGTAGTACAAAAAGCCCCACAGGCAACACATTTGAATATCCAATCTAGTCTAATAAAATAATGACCATAAAAAGAAACAATGAGTCAACAGACTTTGGACTTGAACATGAGGTCTGTCATCATAATGAAGAACTTTCAGATTTAGAATTAGAGGTTGTAGAATTATTTAAAAAACACAATCTGAAGCTGTAATAAAGTTACGAGTAAATGGTTCATTGAATAAATTTCATTTATTTATTAGTTGTAAGCATGCTTTGTGAAATTCCCATTTCCAGCATATTTCTTTTTCACTGTTTTTCTGAATTCAATAGGTAAAGTGTATATTTGAAAAAGAAGCGTGAAAACACTGCATAACTCAGTGATCAAAATCCTTTGGCCAGAAAAGAACAGGATATATTAAATAATGATGTGAGCAACAATCTGACTTATTCAGCTGTGGACTGACATTGTCAACTGATAATTTTCTGTTCTACCAGTCCTTATGACTAGTGACAGAAAACTTTAGTTTCAAGCCCTGTAGAAGTAATATTAATTAAACAGATAGAAGAGCTTTGTTCAGTTTAGAGATGGAAAGTGTTTGATTATGAAAAGTTTTAACATATATCTTGTCACTTTGACATACTGAGTCTAGTTGTCTGCCTATTCTGTATCTACTTACAGTGCCTTATTGTTGTAGGAAATTAAACAATACAAGGAAGAGGAATTTAAAGAATTAGAAGATGATGAAGAAAATAAGTATGTTCCAGTCCCTAAGAATCGACCAAACCATTATGGAGCAGTAGAGGGTAATAAAATTTAATTGAATTTCTTACATAGTAACCGACAGGCTATAATTGAGATAAGGATCTGAAATGAAATAAGCCAGAAATAGCTGATTTTCATATCTGATTTACCAATGTTATAGCTGAGAAGTTTTCCTTTAGATTGTAAGGCTGTATCGGATACATGTACATGTCATGTCAGTAGCCTAAAGAGAATTTTGATAGTCTTTGGCATTGGTTAAGTGAATTTTAGAAAAGATTTTTTTAGTAAAACTTAGTCTCAAAGAATTGCTTTGAGATTAATATTGCTTCATTTATGATCCAGGTGTAGAGGTTGGAACAACTTGGATGATGAGAATTGATTGCTGTAGAGATGGTATTCACAGGTAAGTGTACTCTTGCCAAGGTTTTGTATCTTTTTAGCACACCTGGTGTATTGTGACAGCTCTTTGTCCAACATCCATTCATACATCTCTTTGTCCATATACTGTACGTGTACATATATTAGCGCAGTCAATTTTTAGCGCAAAAAGCTCGAAAGAGGGGTCGGCAATATTTTAGCGTAGTCATGAATTAGCGCATTTGTCATGTTCGATTAGCGCAATTTATCCATTAAATCAGCGCATTCAAATTTTGGGTAAAAATTAGTGGGTTTAAGTATCTTACTTACGAGGAATTGAAATATATGCCACACATGGGACTATCAAATCGGCTGGTATGACACGTTTGCCATTGGACATAATTAACGAGTACATGTACCTGGAGTTCTTAAACCGTTGATTGGCTTGGATGACAAGCGTCGGGTCAATTACCTTACTCACAGTATATGCAGTGAATCAAATACAACCTCATTTCATTCATGTTTATCGAATAACCTACCATATCATTGAAAGCAAAACACCTAGTTATAGTGATGTAATAATTTCTTTTTAAAGAAAGACATATAGAAAACAAAATGCCATTCTTACGTTTTACAGACGAAGCCATTGTTTTCATAAGTTGATATGAGATAAATTACTTGTATCGCTGACCGCTCTTTGCCTATAATTACGTAATAGACGGTATTGCAGAAGCGATATGCATAGCGGAGGATTAATTCCTAAACTTCAAACCACATTTTTACAATTCTTGCGTTGGTTTTGTGATAATCATATCAACAGTGTCCGGTAATGCGAACATCTTTAATCGATCGTTACTTGTGTCCTCTTTATGCTTTATCAAAATAATGATGAATTTGTTCCTGATAGTTATTTGATAGACATATCTATAGAGTTGAAACTGAAGTGCCCATTTAATTCTATCATATCATGTACTTTATATTAGCGTAGTCATGAATTAGCGCACTTTGGACAGCGCTAATTGCGCTAAAATATGAATCCCGCTAAAATAAGTACACGTACAGTATCTATCTGTCCAGCATAATCTTTTAATATATTCAATTTCAGAACTGCGGAACTGGTAGGAATAAAGTAGTCGAGGTCTCCTACAATTGCTATTATGTTTTACTCGTATCTGAAAGTGTGGATCCAGGGCAGAGTGAAATGGGCCCAGGAGAGTACCTTCCTTTGTCAAGCTTTTTATAGCATGCTGTATAGATCAACAAACCTTAAGCTTTACCTAGCATGGTGTCTTAAGAAGTGTTGTTGTTTTTGTTTCCATTATTTTAGGCCACAATCAGACAATGACACATATTTTGTAAAGGAACAGTCTGATTCCAGCAGCAAGTATACAGAAAACAGGGCTCGAAACTAACTTTTTCAAGCACTAGTCTGGCGGACTAATCGGTTACAAAATCCATTAGTCCGCAGAAAAATCTATTAGTCCACAGAAAAATGGACTATTTATTCATTTTAAATTGATTTAATTTCAGGGTAAACACATTTCATTTATCAGATTTAACATTTCAAGACACTGTGGGGCACATATGCCTCTAGCTCCTTCTCGTCCATATAGGAAGGATGGCTAAATATATGGCCACATTTCTCTGTGGCCCCATGATCACCATGCAAAACAACGTCAATGTCATTCGAAAACGTATTGAAGCTGCTCTATAATCTGTTTCAACGAAGCGCACCAGCGACTCTGACTCTCGTTACTTTCCATGTACTTTTCGGCGAATACGGAATATCACAACTAAAATAACATCAACATACACGCGCATTTTGTAATTGTTATTGCGTCATATAATTGTGATGTAAGTTGCCCACATAAAAGAGCCCACATCGCGAATAATAGATTTGGTAAGTTACTAAATGCAAACCGTGAGGTATTTTAGTAGTTGCGATATTCGGTATTGTTACTAAAAATAGGTTACGGGATTTCCAGAAAAATAAGTTTTCAGTCGTTTGCAGGGCGGGTGAGAGGATTTGAGTGGGTATCACAGAGTTTTCATTAGTCTGTCAGACTTATACAATGAGAAATCTGTTAGTCCATGGCATAATTTATTAGTCATGGACTTACGGACATACGTTAATTTGGAGCCCTGGAAAAAGAGATCATTCAAATGTTAGAGTTTCTTATAGATATCATTTTTATGACATATGGTGGGAAAGTGTTTCAACAGATTGCTCGCATTCCTCTGGGTACTAATTGCGTGCCTTTTCTGGCTTACATATTTTTGTACTCTGATGAAGCAGAATTCATACAGTCTCTGCTCTCTAAAGGCAATAAACAATTAGCATCTCGGTTCAGCTTTACATACAGATACATTGATGACGTTTTGTCAATTAACAACCATGTATTTAAGGATCACCTCAACATCATAAATCATAAGGAACTCCAGATAAAAGATACAACAGAGAGCGCATCTTCTGCTTCATATCTCAATATACTCCTATCAGGTAGTGACAATGGTTCATTAGTAACCTCTCTCTATGACAAACGTGACAATTTCAATTTCATTATTACCAACTTCCCTTTTCTGAGAAGCAACATACCTTCCTCTCCTGCATATGGGCATGCTGTAAATACAAAAATTTCGTCCTGAGAGTGAGGCTTCTTGCCACGAAACTACTTTCAAAGAGATATATCGAGGAATGTTTAAAATTGTCTCTGAGGAAGTTGTTTGGTCAATATAGGGATCTGGTGCAATTTCAGATTCCTCTTACAAAAATGTTAACCGATATTTTGTGACCGGATCATGCAAAATAACCATCTTAACTTTTTTATTATACCTGATGTGACATAATACATATATATATATATATATGTATACAAAACCATTCGTTCACATGCGTTTCCAACACCGGAATTTCAGTTAGGCAGCATTTCTTGCCTTGACTGGGAAAATTTGACTTTGTGTCTCCTTCGTGTGTTCATGCATTTACCTCCTCGACTTAAAAGGTTTTTGCAGGATTTTTGCGACAGTTGTTGCATGCAACCAGGGGACGCTTACTTCTCCCGGGCACCAGGTCTAACCTTGATTGTATTGGGGTTCGCATTTGTCTGAATATGACACTAAACACGATATTGTCCTTTTATTCCATGGACTATGAGACATGGTTTACCCTTAGGTACATCTTCGTTTTTTACTTTTGATGCTTTAGTTGACATTTTCTTGTTTTGGATTTTTTTTTCATATATCCAGTTGTTTTTAGCTTAATGGTATCCAAGCAAAAGGTTCAAATGAGCAGTGGTCATGGAGCTAAAATGTCTGTTGGTAAATTTTCCACAGTGTGAACTTCATCTCTTAGACTTGCTGTCATTCAGGGACCATTCATGATATCTAAATCATACTTGGTTGGTCTGTAAACATTGATGAAATTTCCTGACTTACGTGAAATTTTGTATTCTTGACCTTGATTTCAGGCTTCAGTACCGGTACATACAGTCTGATTTTGTGTTTGGTTTGATCTGCAACATTCCATAAATGATGCCTACATCAATTTGTTGGCATTGATGATTTCTTTGACATTGAGTACATTATTTGTAGACATTGATGAGTTTATATCAATTAACAGGTAATGGTTTCTGCTTTACAATCCGGTCATACCATCGTTGAAAGTTTCTTGTCACGACTTACTTAATATATAGAGAGAAGCCTAAAAGTTGGGTTTTTTAGCTCACCTGAGCCAAAGGCTCAAGTTCACCGTCACCGTCCATCGTCCGTCCGTCCTTAGTTTTTCTACATTTTCGACTTCTTCTCCAGAACCGCTGCACAGAATTTCACCAAACTTCATAGGAAGTAAGCACTCCAGGTTCTCTATCAAGTTTGTGTTTTTCGTGCCCATCTGTAATCCAAGAAGGCTGCCATTGGCTCTGATTGGTTGACACATTTTCGACTTCTTCTGCAGAACCGCTGCACAGAATTTCACCAAACTTCATAGGAAGTAAGTACTCAAGGTCTTCTATAACGTTTGTGTTTTTTCGTGCCCATCCATAATCCAAGATGGCTGCCATTGGCTCTGATTGGTTGACACATTTTCGACTTCTTCTCCAGAACTGCTGCACAGAATTTCACCAAACCTCATAGGAAGTTACTATTCCAGGTCCTCTATCAAGTTTGTGTTTTTCGTGCCGATCCATTATCCAAGATGGCGGAAATTCGCTGTGATTGGTTGACACATTTTCGACTTCTTCTCCAGAAGCGCTGCACAGAATTTGACCAAACCTCATAGGAAGTAAGTACTCAGGATCCTCTACTAAGTTTGTGTTTTTTTCGTGCCGATCCAAAATCCAAGATGGCTGCCATTAGCTCTGATTGGTTAACACATTTTGGACTTCTTCTCCAGAAACCCTGCACAAAATTTCACCAAACCTCATAGAAAGTAAGTACTAGAGGTCCTCTACCAAGTTTGTGTTTTTCGTGCCCATCCATTATCAAAGATGGCCGCCATTAGCTCTGATTGGTTGACACATTTTCGACTTCTTCTCCAGAACTGCTGCACAAAATTTCACCAAACCTCATAGAAAGTAAGTACTAGAGGTCCTCTACCAAGTTTGTGTTTTTCGTGCCCATCCATTATCAAAGATGGCCGCCATTAGCTCTGATTGGTTGACACATTTTCGACTTCTTCTCCAGAACTGCTGCACAGAATTTCACAAAACCTCATAGAAATTAAGTACTCGAGGTCCTCTACCAAGTTTATGTTTTTCGTGCCCATCCGTAATCCAAGATGGCCGTCATTGGCTCTGATTGGTTGACACATTTTTTACTTCTTCTAAATGACTGTACAAAATATCACCAAACCTCATAGAAAGTCTTGCAGAAAAAAAGCAAAATTTTCTACAGAAATGAGCTGTCATTTTATTGTAAATAAGCAATTTGTGCTCAGGTGAGCGATATAGGCCCATTTGGGCCTCTTGTTTTATGTCCCCTGGATCGATAGATCAGGGGCATATTGTTTTTGTCCTGTCTGTTTGTTTGTTTGTTTGTCTGTCTGTTGTCAACTTGATGCTTGGCTATAACTTTTGAACCATAAGGTATAGAGGCTTTGACAAATATACTGAACTAATGAAGACCTTTCTAATGACACCAAGATCAATGACCTTTTAACCTTGACAATGACCTTCACGGTAAAAATAACTTTTTGGACTTTGTGCTGCCGGGGGCATTAGTGTTTCACAAACACAGCTTGTTCAATAATGGGATACTAAAATTAGTGGTTGGCCCTTTATATCCATGGTTTTTGTTTTTTAAGACAATATTTTAAAGTGTATAAAATTATTGTAATCCATATAATTTGTAATATTCAAGAGTTTTGATTTCTTAATTCTAAATTCCCTTAAGGAACAATTTCTTTACATATTGATATGAACTGTATTTTAATGTCTCAGATACTTAATTTTCATGAATTACCAATTTGCAATTTTAACTGTTTTGTATTCACACTGATTTTAAGTTCTCCAAGAGCATCTTTTGGGAGTGTGCATTTGATTGAAAATGTTCCATTGAATTAAATATGTGTATTTAATTTGATATAATGGAAATAAAAGCTATTTTTAAAAATTTGGATGCAAAATTTCTCAATGAATTGAAATAGTTGTTGATTATGCTATTATTAAAGATCCTAAAACTTCCATCATTACAGACCAACAGTAGCAGGGATACATGCTGGACCTGAAGGAGCCTATTCAATTGCCCTGTCAGGGGGTTATGACGACAACATAGATCTGGGAGAGGGTTTCACTTACACTGGAGAAGGTGATCTTAAATAAATATTTCATAATTCTGTAGCATTCTAATTCCACTGTGCTTTTGTAAGACAATTGGGTAAGAGTATTTGGCACAGTAGGAGTTTATTACTTATTTGACATGGGGACAAGCTTAGTGTAAATCTCGCTAGATAACAATCTATACAGCAAAGCAGACTGGATTTGTTTACTAAAAAGAAGAAACAAAAACTTGAAATCTTTATCTTCTAAGCTTAACTTCTTTAAATGTAAGTCACTTGACTTCAGTTTAAACATTGACATAACTTGACTATAGAAATCAAATACTGCCCCTTTACATGAAAATAGATAACAGAGAAAACAGAAGACATCTGACAAAGCTGTATGACACAAATCACCAAGGACATGCACACAGAGCATGATTATAGTAGAATATACACGGAACAACATTAAAAAAATATTCGATTGTGCTGCGGTTTATGATACCAACTTAGGACGGTCAATTGAAGTAACAAACGTCATTTGATTGGTGTGGTAAGCCAAAATTCAAATGATTCAATGTCATAGTTGTTATCTGTTGTCATGTTTTCTAATGCAAAATATAAGTAACACGAAATTTCATTGGATAATGAAAGTAAATCTGAGGCATGTAAATACTCGATTACACCCTGCAAATTTTAAATTTATATTAATATGTGTTATGGATGCCTGTCAATGTAAACAATATGATGGATCTCGAGAAGACGCGTACACGTGGGGGAAAACTCTAGTGGATCCACTGTGATATTTTTGCTTTTCCTAAATTTTGAGTTGGATTTAGTGTACAGGAAATATTAGACAAAAGGATAATTCATACATACAGTAGACTCTGAGAGGGTTTTTATGCCAGGTAGGCTACTGTAGATCTATATACATTAGGACACACACGTGCAGATGTTATGGAGAGCAACGTATCGATGAATATCTTTTTCAGAATGAATGTTATATTTTTCAGTTCAGTCATACTTACCTATTATTTATGTAAGACGTTAACGGCAAAATGCAAAGTACTATGTAATGAGCGTGCATAATACATATGTAAATTTGCACAATCAGCTGTTCAACTTAGACTGCATATCTGTAGACTTCTAAAATGCAATGCACACGGTTTGCGTTAGAATGGGGATAACATACTTGTGTTTTCAAATTTCCGGCATGTAATCGGTGATTTACAGTTTGCAGATATCCGTTTTTTGACTCCGCTAACACGTCATCCAAAAACTCAATTTGCTATCTGTAAATCACCGATTACATACTGAAAATTTGAAAACACAAGCATGTTTTCCCCTAATTTATCATTTATAATGTTCTGTGTTTAAGGTATTATAAGTATGGCAGTTTCATCATAAATGTAATCTGATTTCCAGGTGGAAGAGACCTTAAAGGCACAGCCTCAAATCCTAAGGTAAAGAAATTGATTAATGCTGAACCCAGAATTTTGTGGGAGTCGGCTAAGGTGGCCCCAGGATGTTTTGGGTGGCTTCTAGGTCGGGTAAAGGTCATACATAGTATTTTGTCATGCTAGCTGTGCTAGCTATCCAATAGCTAATGCATTCCAAAATAAAAAAGGAAATTCCATGAGTCCTTTTTCTGGAATTATTTTCATTTCTTGTCAAAAAATTGGCTGTAATATTCAATGGAAAATTCCATCTAAATAAGAAACACATTGTTAAAGAGTAGTAGAGGAATATTCCCACATCATTTATTCATAAGTTATGTACAAAGTCTACAAAACTGCAAGTATAAAATGATAGTGGAATAATCCCACATCATTTACAAAAAACCATGTACTAAGTCTTCAAATCTGCAAGTATAAAATGATAGTGGAATAATCCCACATCATTTACAAAAAGCCATGTGCTAAGTCTTCAAATCTGCAAGTAGAAAATGATAGTGGAACATTCCCACATCATTTAGAATAAGCCATGTACACAGTCTACAAATCTGCAAGTAGAAAATGATAGTGGAACATTCCCACATCATTTACAAAAAGGCCATGCATTAAGTCTACAAAGCTGAAAGTAGAAAATGATAGTGGAATAATCCCACATCATTTACAAAAAGGCCATATACAAAGTCTACAAAACTGCAAGTAGAAAATGATAGTGGAATAATCCCACATCATTTACAAAAAGGCCATGCATTAAGCCTACAAAGCTG
Source organism: Pteria penguin (assembly GCA_035048485.1). Classification (NCBI taxonomy): domain Eukaryota; kingdom Metazoa; phylum Mollusca; class Bivalvia; order Pterioida; family Pteriidae; genus Pteria; species Pteria penguin. The sequence continues at coordinate 43,380,782 of CM068582.1, read as the reverse complement.
CAAGTAGAAAATGATAGTGGAATAATCCCACATCATTTACAAAAAGGCCATATACAAAGTCTACAAAACTGCATGTAGAATATGATAGTGGAATAATCCCACATCATTTACAAAAAAAGTCATGTACAACACAAAAAAGCAATGTACAAAGTCTACGAATCTGCAAGTAGAAAATGATAATGGAAAATTCCAACATCATTTAGAATATGCCATGTACAAAGTCCACAAAACTGCAGGTACAAAATTGTAGTGGAACATTCCCACAGTAAATAAAATCATTTGCAAGTCTAGAATAAAGTCATTGTGGAGAGTCACATTCAAATTCTACCAAAATGTAAGCGTAATATGGTAGTATAATAATCCTCGATTAATATCACAAGCAATTCTGTAATTTGCAAATATAAGATTACTTATTTATAAAAGTCAAATACAGTCTACAAAATGAGAGGTATACAAAGTCTAGTAGAAATTCAGCTCTAAAATGATAGTGGAATATTCCCATATTATTTGGCAAGGAAATGTACAAAGTCTCTACGAATTGAGTTAAAAAAAATGATAGTGGAATATTCCCACATTATTTGATAAGGAAACATACAAAGTTTAAAAAACAAAGTATAATCACTGTAGAATAATCCCACATTAATTGAATAAAATACACCGTAAAACTATACAATATATACATTCAAAAGGATGATACATTTTTCAAAATAGCAAGTTAGCAAAATACAATGAAATATTTATGATACCATAATAATCATTAAAGTTCATGATTGTATAATGAATTGGGGTCATACATCAGAATATACGGTAATAATACAATCTATGGATAAGTTCTCAGTATTTAATTTTGTAAAATGTTTATATCTTACATCATATCTTGTATCAATACCAGTTTACAGATCAGGTAATAATTGATGACCTATTGGGTTTTTTTTTTTTAATGATAAAGGACTGTTTGTCAATCTTCTCAACAAACTGGTATGACATATGTCAAAGAAAATACTATAGTAAAGATATGGATTTTTTAATATTTACTCTGTATTATTTTGAAGAAAACTTTTGATATTAACGGATGATACTTTATAAATTTAAATTTAGTTACTGTATGTTCACATTCACAGTTGTGGGTTTTTTAATACTTTGAGAATCAGATGTAATGTAGTTATTAATATGAATTAACATTTGATCAATTGGGAGTGACAAATCATCAAATTTGATCTTATCTCCATTCAGTTTTCCTTTAATATTAACCATTACATAAGATTTATCAAATGTTTGCTTGTCTCTGTCATTCAAAATAAAAGACATTTTTGTTGGTTGATGTAAAAAAGTATTATCTTTAATTAATCCTATAGGTTTATGGCAGTAAGTTAGGATATTGTCTTCCATCATTCCAATGTAAACTTTTCCTTGAGTATATTCCACTATTGCCAGATCTACTTCTTGGTCATTGGGCTGAAATGATAATACAATAAGTAATTATTGTTTTATAGCAATACCTATCAAGATAACTCTTTTCACTGAGTTTATAAAAACAGTTTTGCTGTCATTTCAATAAAATTTGCACACCATGTGTACACACATATCATACTTGCAATGCATTTATATAATGAAATTTCTCTGTTGCTCTCAATTTACTGCAAAAAGAAAAAAAAACTTTCACCTGCAATATTTCTTCAACTTTTTCCTTTTTATTTGAACGACTGCTACTGGCAACTTTATATTCATTCTACAGAGAACAGAATTATAACATCGAAATTTGTCCTTCATTTCATAAAACATATTCTTATCTTTTTTAATTTGATTTTTAGATGATTGAAATAATGATCAGAGAGAATTATGTAACATTCATAATGAAAGAAAAAGTGATATAAAAGACTCTTATTCTATAATTTCACTTAAATTCCCTGAGGAAGCAATGATTGTATCTCTATGTAAAATGAAAAAAGAACTCACATCGTCAGCTCTTGAATCCTTTTTGCGTTTTATTGTTTTCTGTATCAAAGGTCTGGGCTGAAAATAATTATACATGCACAATTATAAGTAAACATACAAATGCATTTTTAATTTGGCTAATGATGGTGTACTATAAATGAAAAGTAAATGAGGATCAATACAAAGACTTTAATTTTAATGATCTCAAAGTTTTGCACTCTGATTTTGGATGTTGTCAGAAGTCAATTTCCTCATGTTTGAAAATTAAGCACTAACTTGGTCAATTTTGGCTCTCTCATTTATTTCTCTGGCTCTTACTGCTGCCTCCTCTGCAATTTCACTTCTTGCTTTCTCTTTTTCAAGTTCCAGTTGTAAGTTTTCCTCTCTTTTCTATCAAAGCATAAAACTGTCAGTAAGGAAAGAAGTGTAGTTTGTGAAGATAAGAAAATCAATTGTAATAAGTTTGAATTCGATGCATTTTTTGTAAAATGTTTAAATGTCAAATGTACCTTAGATGATGTAATATAAGCCTTGTGCTTCAGTAATTTGGCAGTCAGGTTTTCAATCTTTTCTTCATATTCCTTCAACAGTAAAACAGTAAGGCAATAACAATTCAGTAAAGTATAATTTTGTATAACTGTCTCAAGGCAATATATATGAGGAAACAGATCTGAAGACATCTGACAAAGATGTATGATACAAATCACCAAGGACATGCACACAAAAAATGAGTTGCTGACATGAAAATTGTGACAGTGAATGCTCAAATAATTCTATGTGTAAATATAATTCAAGGTGATAACATAATAATGAATGAACTTTAAACAACAAAGATCTTTGACAAAAATGATTAAAATGTGAATGAAAGCAATTTGGAGTTATTACTTTTTCTAGCCTTTGTTTTTCATGCTGAAGCTCTTCCAGCAAATCCCCTTTTTTCTTTAACTCCTCATTCTTATTTTGAAGTTGTTCTAGAAGTTGAGTCTTCTCTGACTTTTCTTTTTTAAGGTCATTTTTCAATTCCTGAAGTTCCTCAATGATTTCATCTTGGCTTATCTTTTTTGACCTAAAATTGAATAAAAAAATTACCAACTTTATATTCATACTAATATTCAGTGTATTAATATGCATCTAAGAAATTGTATTCATCTGCTGTCAATAAGTCACATTGCATAAAATATAATGCTTGTTCTGAAGCCATATAGGCTACAGTAATGAAGCAATCAGAAATGAAGTATGAAGAAATGTAATGGAAGTTTTATGTTTACATATATTATTAGAATCTCTCATCTTTTTTTATCAAACTTGTCATTTTGAGGTTGTTTATACTGTAGATTAACATACCTCTTTGTAGATTTGCAAGTCTTTTGGTGATTCTGCTCTTTTTTTGAGGCATTACTTTCTCTGTATAAAAACAGATATAAATATTTCAATGAACATTTCTTGGAATTTTAGCTAGAAACAACACATATTTTCCTTGAATTTGAAAAAAACTGCAGACACAAAAACTAGACCTTCCATCTGCAATTAATTACCATCTGCTTTTTTTGAACAAAATGCTTTTAATATGATAAACAAAATGTACATTTAACAGTGGGTATATGAGAGGGGAGGTGTGTGAGGATGTGTAAGTGTGTGTGTTCGAGGGATGTGTGTGTGTGTGTGAGTATGAGGAAAGAGGACTGATTTTCAAAATCTACAATGAAACGATTCAATCAGGCACCTGAACATGGTGTATTTGATATAATAATTGTCAATACTTCATGGCATGTGAACCCAACTCTGTTCTACCTGGATTTATCAACTACATATAACAATCTTATTGTACATGTATATTCCCTGGCAAAATTGTATTATAACAAGTAACTAAATTTTCAATTTTTTACTCTGTTTTTTAATGACATCTTTGCATGTTATTTCTTTATATTGGTTTTCCCAAATCTTTATATTATTGCTTACATATGCTGAATATGATTAAACTATTTGTAAAGAAGTAAATTACATCTCTAAAATAAATCAATATGATTTCAAACTCACCCTGCACACAATGATTTAAATTCCTCCATTGAAATCCCTCCTGTTGCAACTCTTTTGAGGAGAGATTGCTTTTCTTCTTCAGTTTTTAATTGTGTGAATTTTACAAATGAATATTGTGTCAGATTGTCATTTGACTTTTGCGATTTAATGGCGCCCTTGTTGAATTGTTTAAATACATCTTTTATATAATTCCATGTCAGTCCAAAACACCTTGCCAGGGCCAAATGAGTTTTGAACCGATGATTCAGTTCTCTTTTCTGAAAAAAAGAAAAAAAAAAACCCCAAAAACTGCATTATCATGTACAAGGAATCTGTATAAAATGTAAATGTACTTTAAACAACAGGCCCAAATTAGTTGTTATCAGTTTGAGCGCAACTCCTTGAATTCTGGATTTTTTAACATTAGAAAATCAAACATACAAATGAAGAAATAATTAAATCATTTTTGCATTTGAATTCCTTTCCTTATTGCAACATTTCTTGTCTTAACACCTGATAAGATTTTTATTTCAGAGAGAAACCGTAAATATCAACACTTTTGAAGTAGACTTATTTTATTAAAAAAATTGCCACTTTCAATTTTTTTTTCAATCTTAAAAGTTTAAATTAAAACAATATTGAAGTTGCTTTTACACTCCACTTCATAATACATTTGAAAAAAAAAACATTTATTGTTAGAAATCTGATCAAATACACAGAATAGTGCATGATAAACAATCTTTAAAATATAAGTGAAAGTAATACGTTGAAAATGTGATAAGAAAGTCATAGAGCGTCAAAACTTTGAATTGAGTTTGAAGCTGTTATCTTAAAATTAGGCCAAACTCCAAAGTGAAGGTCACAATGTCAAAAGTGTGGTACTGACGGAGAGGTCTTGTCATCAGGAATATACTTGAAATATGAAAACCCTACCTCTTACGATTCAAAAGTTATGACCAATGTTAAAGTTTTTTAAAATGTGAAAGGTCATGGTCAAGGTCACGAGATCAAGAATTATTTTAATGACTGAAAGGTCTAGTTACCAGGATTAATCATGTAAAATATGGAAGCCCTATCTTTTATACTTAGACAAAAATATGTGGAATGTTAAAAGTTTTGGCCATTGACAAACAAACAGACATACAGGCAAAAACCTATATACCACCAAATCTTTGATTCCTGGGGCATATAATAAGTATTGCAATCGAATATACATAACAAATTGAAGAATAATAAGTAATCTAGAACCCATTTAACACTAGAAACAGAGATGGGATTAGGTGACATTAAAGAGTAAATATCTCTTGTTTACTAGATTTTAATTTTAAACGACAATTACATTTGATGAAAAAGATAATTTACGTAGAATCGAGAATTGTGTAATGCAATTGCAATTTTGTAAATAATGTAATTAGAGAAGCCCCATGATATGCTTAGAATGGTAGCAGATAAAATAACAATATCACTTTTCCATTAACATATCTTGTCTGTGATGAAACTTAGAGTTTAAAATCGCAATATGTACTTGGGACATTACACATATATTTCAAACATGTCCACACCACATATTATACAACACATATATTAATACTATCATACTTACAGATATCTGGATTATGGCTGATAGTTCACACCTCCATTTTCCATGAATTGTTTTATCTGGAAGATTGTTGAATTTTATTCTGCAGTTCTGAAGGACTTTATGGAAAAACACAACCTTTTCTTGGAAACTCATTTCTTTTGAATTTTCATGAACGACATTGTGTTCATATCCTAGATATAATGATTGTTCATTACTTATATTAGAGTAAATGTCCATGTACACAAATTGGTATCTTTCATCAGAATTGAATATGTCTGGTGATTCTTCTCTAAGTTTAATTAGGGCTGCTCTGGTATGATTCCCGCCCAACACTTCAACAGTGGCAGTTCCTGGAGTCTTAAGGTCCTCCATGTTGATCTTGTCATCTGACATTAATCCAATTAATGTCATGTAAGTGGTCATTGATGACTTCAATGCAGTTGCAATGGATGCCACATGGTCGATACTCAGGTTTCTTATTTTGTGACTTTCCTTTGGTTCGATTAGATTATCAACGTGAACTTTGATGTGTGATGCTGTAATAACAAAATATCTCCATCAGTTTTGTAAAAAATAAACACAAATCTTCATATTCATTTCACTACTAATTTGGCATAAACTTTTCTTGATAAATAATAGACTGCATGGCTTTAAAAAACAATAGTAGAAAAACTAATAAAACATGAATGAAATGAACATTTTGGAAAATTTCTAAGAACTTTTGAAATATTTGTACATAGATTCTAAAACAGTATAGCAAAAGCATACTCATTTTTACCTCTACATTGAATAAATCAATTCAATAACATCAAAATATCTGAAAAAGAATGTCAAGGGTTTTTTTTAATTGGTTCTGAAATGATTTCTCAGTGGAACTAAAAACTGGTGGATTGGGTTTCTCAATTTAGCTAGCAGTTTAAGCTAAGCTAAATAAGAGAGAGTTTCTAATTTTTAAAACCAAAAAATAGGGCACCGCTAACGGGTGCATGATACGCCCGCATCATATTTTAATGAGGCCTACAAGCCACACTCTTTCATATGACACCATCAAAAGTTTTGTTCCCCCTTTAATTAAGAAGGAGAAGCCCGGACAAGGATGGACGGGCTGACGAACAGAGGACAGCGGTATAGCATAATACTCCCACATTTTCAAATGTGGGTATAAAGACGGGTACAAAGAATATTGCATTACCTTTCAAGTGTTTTGTAATCATTTGTTTGTCCAAGCTTTTGAAATGAGTGATATCATCCTCCTCCATATCCGATTGATGTGCATCTTCTTTTACAGCACTTTCAGGTAGATCAATGTCCATTTTAGCCTTAATTTAGATACATAAAACAGAATTGTAATATAGTTGTGCGACATTTTGCATTTAATGAGAGAAAAGAAAAAACGACAAAACAAAAAGAAAAAAGATTGTAATTTTACATGTATTTAAATTGAAAAAAAAAATATGTACATGTAAGTATAAAAACATTCATGAATATATGCAGTATACTTACCGAGTGTATCAATTGCCACGCTTCTTCTTCTGTTGAGTAATTATGTATGAATTCTTCACTATTCTTGTTGACGCTCAGTGTGATGGTATCAGAGCACTATGCCCCGATGTTATCACCTTTATGCTATATTATTCGCCTGAGTTAATGGGACCCATGCTGGCTTTACTGAGTGCATTCGTAAGATAATTAAAGGATTAAGATGAGGACGATAAACTTACTACTTTTATCATTCTTCGATATTTGTGTGTGTAATCATAAAAACTTTCATTATACCTCAAACAGATTTTATTGTAATGTAGTGAGTAAACGGTTTGCATTTGATAAAAAGCGGGTGTCATTAATACTGCTCCCTTTTCGTTGGAAACAGTGGAGTTTGATCGCTAAATTTCGGATGAAACCCGTCATTGTGTATTTAGATATATATATGATGACTGATTTGTCTAGATGCTGGCTTGATTGCGAACAGCTCATTTTAAAATGAAAAAAGAACAAAAAAATCAACATTTTTGGGAATAAAAACCCGGGTATCTCAAGAATTGCCAAGTAGTAGAATTAACTCGATAAATTTTATCTCTTTTCAAAAAAATCGATATAGTTATCAGTTTCAATATATTTCATAAAAATTCTAAATTCGCCCCTTCATAGAAAAGACCGAAAAAAGCTCAATATTGTCATCATACTGATTAAAAAAGAAACTGAACACATAACTTCAAGTCACATAATAATACGAGATACAAAATTGGAATCGATAGAAGTTAAGATTGAACAATTATCGGCTACATCGTACCGATGTTCATGTACTCATTTTATATACTGTCTTAGCGTTTCCCTTTAAACAGGATTGAGGGCAAATTTAGTACACGCATTTTTGTTTATGTGGCGCAACAACATTGAGCGATGAGATTGAATTTCTTAGGCTATATATCAGATTGTAAATCGTGCCGATTTCACATATCTTATAAATTTACACCGGATGCTAAACTGATACAGTAACAATTAATTTGTAATTGACCTAGCTGTCGCGGGAGTGCTTCAACCTATCTTGAACTTCAAATGCTGAATTACAAACACATGCGAGAACAAATTACTTTAGAAATTATTATCTTTGATGAAATGGTTTAATTAACTTCAATGCCGAAAAACAATTTTATTTCTGGTGTTATCTTCAATTCTGTAAATAGAGAGATTATATTATACTCGGTTGACATGCAAGGTAACTCAAGTATTAAGAATTCTGAAATTTCCGTGTATATGTAATGTGTAACAACCCTCTCTCTCTCCCCACCCCTTCCCCTTTTGGCCATCTCTTGCCTCCCACGTTAGAACTGTACTCGAGTAGTAAATCACTTGTGAATCAGGTATGGAACCTTAGGCCATATTGTAGATTGATAATTGATGATAATTGAAACATTTGGCATTCACCTCAAACGCGTAGGAAGCAAGTAAGGAATTTCCTGTGTTTCGTGGTCAGTGCAGAAGTGAGATACAATGAAATTATTAGACGGAAAGTGTGTTGAACCAACCCAAACCTCCTAAATTTGTTTTTGGGTTCATTTATTAAGTAATTCCTGTATTTAGTCACTGTCTAAAGTTAGTTTTTGTTTGTTCGTTTGTTTGTTTGGGGTTTTTGTTTTGTTTTGTTTGGTGGGGAGGGGATGGTTTTATTGGGGGGGGGGGGGGGGGGGGTTGTTGGGGGTTTTTTTTGGGGGGGGGTATTTTGGGGTTAGTGGTTTTTTATTCTGGGTTCTTTTTGTTTTTTTTTATTTTGCTTTTGTTTTTGTTCATTTTCAGTACTTGAAATTATTTTGTTGAATTAGTATTTCTAAGTATGCTATTACTGTATCGGAAATTCGAAAAATGTCACTTTTTCTCATTAATATGAAATTATTCAGTACGGAATAATGTTCTGAATATCTGCAATTATATTGATATTCTGAAACAGTTAGAGTATTATAAAATAAATAATATCAAACGATCTCGATCGAATGATTGTACTGTAACTATAGTTTGAGTTTTTTCACATAAAATAATGTCGCATCCACTTCTTTGTAGCTGATGTTGCTAATTGCTCATAAGATTTCCCAGGGCAAATCACTTATGAACGAGGGAAAATTTACATTGTAACTCGATATGGGATCTTCACATATCAACCCGTGCGATTAGCATCGCTGTAGCTTGTTGTTTATCATTGATCTATCTCGAATGGAAATTGGTTAATATGACTATTGTGATTGTAAGTACCACATATAAAGACCGCCCTCAGTGTTTGATATTTATCTTTCATTTATAAATCGTTTTGCGGATTTAATTGTACGGAATTTTAATGAAAATCATTCGGTTTGGTCTGAATACATGTTCTATATGATGGAGTTTAACAGGAATTTTATTCCTGTATCCAAGGAATGGAAATGTAAGAAATGCGATGAACTCGGACTAACATTTAATGATTGCAGTTCCAGTGACAATGCTTCTTTAAATTCGCTTGGCGCCCCAAAACAATACAGACGAATAGCTGGTGATGGAAATTGTTTTTTTAGAGCATTGTCTTTTAGTATTTGTGGCAGTGAAGAAAAATACGTTTACTTTAGAAGCATAATTACTTCATTTATTCTTACTGATAAAAAATGCCAGAAAAGGATACTTGATGGTAGAGATCCAAAGGAATACCTGCAAACATCTGGCATGTGCGAAGACAAAACGTGGGCAACGGAAATAGAAATATTTTATGCTGCAGCACTTCTGAATGTAGATATATATATTTATTCGAAATTTGGTTCAAAATTATCTTGGATGAAATTTCAAAGCAATGGCATCGAAAACCCGTGTGGATGTATTTATTTAAATCATTCAAATGGAAATCACTACGATGTAGTCACTCAAGTTGAGCCTCACGACGATATTCAAATTCCGAACTCGGCGAATGTGACATGCATAGACTTAGACGTGACAGATATAAAGAGTGAGGATATATCCATGGTAAGCAATAATATACAATTTGCTAGTGTACATTGCTTTTCAGTTTCTCTTATTTCCTATAACAATCACTTTGACATGATATAATTTATAAAAATGTAAGATATGTGATATTACACATCAAGATACCCAGTGCTTAGTACATCAAAATCACACATAATAATCTTCATAAATTTATTGCCGGTGACTGAATTTCAGACCCTTTTAACATTGGTTTGCAAAACCTATATTTTTGTATATTAATTAATATGTTGAGCAATAAATTGATAGAATTGTATAAACATTAAACACAGACATTAAAGAAAAAAATAATAGAATTTTGTATTGTAGGAGGATCTGTCGTTTATGATGGAAAAAATGAGCTTTGAAGAAACAGAATTAGATGTTGAGGTGTGTTATAATAACATAGTTGTGTCTGTTGTGTATTACGTTTGTAATGAAGGCCATTGCGTTAATGTGTACTGCTATTCATTTGTAATAGAAAATTGTCGTCACTTATGATACGACTATATTTTATATTTTAAGTGTAATACAGTTTGAAGATTGTTGTACTTAGTCTATTCTTTCATAACATGTGTAGAACGTCGGAATAAAGAGCATCATGAAAATCCTGGACATTGTCCATTGAGCCCAGCTTTTAAATTGCATATGATTATGTTCTTGATGATTTTATCCTAACAGAATGAAGAGGACGAGATGAAGAAATCTCCAGATCCTTATGATTTTTCCCATTCGGTAATTTAATTTTAATGCTTTCTTGTGCTAATGGGTGTGCGTAAGGAGTTTTTAACTAACATTACTGATATTGTAATTGTTATAAATATAAATACTGTTTGGATTTGATAAAAATAAGTAAGTACACAAAACACAAATAAAAGAAAAAAACCCATAAACAAAAAAGAAAAAAAAAACAAAAAAAAAAAAAAACAAAAAAAAAAAAATAAATAAATTAAAAGAAATTATACGAAACAGGAAAAATTATGAAAACAATACACGATATTTTAACGAATAAAATCCGTCACAATTTGTATTGTTCTCGATATGGGTACTTTGATGTTATGACTTACGTCATAATCATATAACCTCATAACAACCGCAAAGTGGGCGTGTATGTTGACGTTATTGTAGTTGTGATATTCCATATTGTTTGAGTAATTACTATAATGAAATTTCCACTATAATGTTTTAAGGACAACGAGATGACAAACACCGGCACTGAAAGAATATATCGAGCAACTAACCTACACAATAAACCAAAGCCTATTTTGACTTCAACACCGAAGAAAACACACAAAGTTATGTTAAAAGAAAGGGTCAGTATGATTCTTATTTACTAACGTAAAAGATATGTAAAATTGATTGTTTTATACATGTTACTTGTTATTGAATAATTAAGCGCTCTTCTGAAAAAATATGAATATTAATGTGTAAAAAAAACTTCCAATTTATGTATTTTTAGACACCAGAAATGCATGGATATCGTAACAGTTATGATTTGAACAGCTCGGATCAACCAAGCATTTGCAACTCAAGTTTTGAAGAAGAAATGCAAAACACAAAATTTTGTCTGAAAGCCCCAAGATGTTCTGGGACATTATTAAATAAAGCATTAAGTGATGTTCATCTGGCTAAAAAGAAAGCACGACGATGCAGAAACTACTGTTTACATAGCATGAAAGAAGAAGAGATCAGACAGGCCCGATACAAATTTTGGACAAAGTGTTTTGAAAATAGAGTGGAGTGGTTTTTGGACAAAGTTTCTGAAAGTTCCATAAAGAATCAAAGATTGTGTTTTCTTGTTGAAAATGGAAAATGGGTGTGTGGATCATGTTTTATTGTTTTACTACGAATAGATAAAAACTTTTACTATAAATATTTAAAACTGGCCAAAAATGGTATGTCTGCAGGCAGAATAAGAAGAGGAAGGGGTGGAGGAAGAGCAAGAGAAGGGGTTATCAGTTGGCTGAAAGAGTATGCAGAGTACCATGCTGACAAAATGCCAGATACAGGATACCAACTTTTGCCATATAAAACAAGAAAAAAAGACCTATATGATGTGTACGTTGAAGAAAAAACCGAGAAGTTTGAGTACACAGTGTGCCAATCACTATTTTATGAAATATGGGGAATAGGATTTAAAAACTTGAAAATAAAGAAAGTAAGTCAAAATAATTTTACAAAAAAAGATATACATGCATAACTGAAAATAAGTTGTGTATGCTATATGTATCATTTGATAGTTGAGTATATATAGAAAAAGATCATCACGACTTTCAAGATGAATCATTAAAAACGTAGATCTCACAAAAACATTTGATCGTAATGCATTTAATACCAACTGACTTCCCTCAATAGGTATGTTAACTAATCGCATATAATGATTGATTGATTGATTATTGTTTTACGTCACACCACAAATATTTCACGTATATGGTGACGGCATCTGCCTGATGTGGAGCATACAGATTTTGACCTTTGCAACGGACCCACCCGAAACAGTGAGGGATCTTTAACGTGCCATGCATACCACGACACGGGGCCTCGGGTTTTACTGTCTCATCTGAAAGACAAGACACTGGCATGACCAGAGCAGGACTCGAACCCCAGCCTCCTGATCAGGAGTCTGACACGATACCACTAGGCCACGCTGGCTTAATCACATACAACAAAGTCAAAAAAGATGAAATACTTTTGAATAATTTAACATATTTAAGAGAACAAAGACCAACAAGTGACAAGAGAGGTAATGAAAATCTTCTTATATGATTTGATAATTAAATTTAAAATCTAATTGTAGCGAAGTAATAACTGCGTGTATTGTCTGCGGATATTCTGATTGGAGATAGAAATTTGAACATGCATGTACAAACAGACAATATAAACCCGGTGTTCCAAATTATATTTTATAGATGACATAGAGCTGTTTTCCTTATTTTGATCTTGAATATTCATTTCTGAATTGTGCTTATTCCCTGATTGCAGACAAACTCATTTTCAAAGTGTAATACATGTGTACACTTAGAGAGAGAAATGGAGAAAACCAGGAATCAGACAAAAAGAATCAAACTTAAAAAAATGATATCTGTACATAATGAAAGACAAATGTAAGTACATACGTAATACAGTTTACTTTAATAGTTATCACGAATCAGAAAAGAAAAGCTTTCTGCAGCTGAGTTTTAGATGGTATGTTTTTATTAAGGTTTGATGCTGTTCTTTGCTAATCCAGGAATTATTTCCTGTATGGATCTTTCAACTGCTTTATTTCACATAATTTCAAATCAGTATTGATCACTCACAGTATTATACTTACAGGAATGAGCGTCGTCATTACTATGAAAAAAGGGAAAAGGCCAGAAAGCAACCTCTCAAGTTTATGAGCATCATCATAGATGGAATGGATCAATGTGAGTAATGGTGATCCAAACTGATTTGTTGAAATTAAATCTATTGTCTGCTTTTTGTTAATACAAGCATGTTTCAAATGTCATTGTATTTTTTTTTTCAGCAAAAACTAATTTACCCCATTTCACAGGGCGATTGCTGAAGGTGAGGAGTTTATCATTCATTTTAAAGTTCATGCAACTCTTTTTAATAATTCAAATCTTCAATAATACTATAGATTATAAAGAATCACTTACGGATCATATTTCATGTAAATTAAATGCAGTTAAATCTTGAATTTAAAAGCTTAGTTGTAAAAATGTTTAAACTGAGATGAAAATTGCTACCTATTTATCACAGGCTTTCTCGTATTTTGATTTTCTTCAAAGGGTGTAGACCCAAACAGTTTTCTACGTACCCACATTCAAGGTGTATTAAATCATGGAAAAGGAACATTTGATAAATATGTGGACATCAATGAGTACAGTCATGACTCTAACCTTGTATTAAATATATTGCTGGGAACGATTTACAGATCACTCTCAAAGGTAACTTATTTTAAAGTGAACATTCAGAAAAAATATTGAAAGCTACCGGGTAATTATTGGAATAAATAATTTGAAAAGAATTGAAAATTTAGCTATTAGTCTATGGTAAACTGCTTGGTTAATGTGCTTGGTTAACTTACATTTAACTGTATCAATGATATAGATTTTTGGGTTTTTTTTTTCAACAGGAAGGTAATCTTCCAGAGGTAATGTACCTGCAGGCAGATAATTGTTTTAGAGAAAACAAAAATAAATATGTTCTTGGATTCTGTGAATTACTTGTGAGATTGGATATTTTTAGAGAGGTAAGATAAACATTAGAAAACTTTGGTGTAATTTGTAACCTCACCAGTATTATACAGATCAGTATAACTTGTAGCGTGATAGGATTTAAACAGGAATAATATATATGTGAAAGTTTCTTTTCATTTCAGGTCCATTTATCATTTTTACAAGTTGGGCACACACATGAAGATATTGATGCCCAGTTTTCTCAAATTGCAAGTATCCTCCGAAGAAATGAAGCAGAGACACTACCCAAACTTTTAGTAGTTTTGAATGGTGCAAGACAAGTACAGGGATTATTTGATGTTAAAGCATGGATAGCTCCATATCTTAACACCATAAAGCACCACTCAAAACCTCTGCACTTTCGTTTTAGGCAAAATACTTCAAGTAAATGTGGTATATCAATTGATTACAGATCTAACTGCAAGCGCCCTTGGGAGACATTAGATCAAAATATTTTGAATGATATACCACTTGGATGTCCAAGTATTCTGATCCCACAACATTTCGGAAAACTTGATACTTCCCTTATCAGAGAAAACATTGAGAAACATAGATATAATATGACAGGGGGAGAAAGACAGTACCAGTGGTGGCAAAGGTTCTTAGATGAAATTGAAAATATCAAGACTTGTAAAGATAAACTAAAGGAATATGCCAGCAAACAAGCACATTGGACTTTACCATTACTGGTCAATGTCCAAAACAGAAAGATAATAAAAGAACCTAATGTAGGCATTGGCAGTCATCTACTTGAGATGTTGGACAAAGAATTAGATGTGCATAAGGTTTGTTCTTCGATCTTTTGAAAGTTAATGGTAGTAAACCTTATCAATTATATGAAAGACAATTGCATGCAATTTGTAAATTCATTGTGCTATGTACATTTATGGAAGTTTAATTGTAATAGATGATTAATATAAAAATTATATCAGTAATGAAAATATGCATGTTGAAGAAATCAAATTCTCTTTTCAGGTTGTTATTACAGAATCAAAAAGGTCACAACAGAAGAAAGGGAACACCAGCATATAATTTTGCATAAAATGTGGGGGAACCACAGTATCTTGCCATATTACTCTGTTATATGTGACCTCAATTGATATGTGAAAGTAATTACAAGTACATGTATTATCAATGATAAAGGGATTCTTATCTCAAAAAGTTGTATAGAATTAATGTGGAAATATCAATTAATTTGGGAATATTCCACTATCATTTTTTTTACTTCAATTCGTATATAGGAATATTCCACTATCATTTTAGAGCTGAATTTACATTAAACTTTGTATATAACTTTCCCAAATGATGTGGGAATATTCTAATATCAAGGTATACCTGTCATTTTTTGTAGACTGTATTTAACTTTAATAAGTTGTGGTAAGTCCACCAATCTTATATTTGCAAATTGCTTGTGATATTAATCAAGGATTATTCTACTACAATATTACGCTTACATTTTGGTCGAATTTGTATTTGATTATTATGATTGATACAGGATAATTCCACATAATTTGTATTCTTTTAGTCTTTAGAATTGTCTATGATTTTATTCAGTGATGTGGGATTATTCCACTATCATTTTCTACTTGCAGTTTTGTAGACTTTGTATATGGCCTTTTTGTAAATGATGTGGGATTATTCCACTATCATTTTCTACTTGCAGCTTTGTAGACTTAGTGCATGGCCTTTTTGTAAATGATGTGGGATTATTCCACTATCATTTTCTACTTGCAAATTTGTAGACTGTGTACATGGCTTATTCTAAATGATGTGGGAATGTTCCACTATCATTTTCTACTTGCAGATTTGAAGACTTAGAACATGGTTTTTTGTAAATGATGTGGGATTATTCCACTATCATTTTATACTTGCAGATTTGAAGACTTAGCACATGGTTTTTTGTAAATGATGTGGGATTATTCCACTATCATTTTATACTTGCAGATTTGAAGACTTAGTACATGGTTTTTTGTAAATGATGTGGGATTATTCCACTATCATTTTATACTTGCAGTTTTGTAGACTTTGTACATAACTTATGAATAAATGATGTGGGAATATTCCTCTACTACTCTTCAACAATGTGTTTCTTATTTAGATGGAATTTTCCATTGAATATTACAGCCAATTTTTTGACAAGAAATGAAAATAATTCCAGAAAAAGGACTCATGGAATTTCCTTTTTTATTTTGGAATGCAATAGCTGTGAATTTTTTTAAAAAGATTTGCATGATAGGCAGAGGGAATCCTTTGTAATAGAATTCCATGATGTCGGCCCAATTTGCTTGGTTAAGGGTACTATTACTAATAGGTGAGAAAAGGTGAGATAATAATTTTTATTCAAAATGCCAGATTTTTTACATAAAAATTTCTTAATGAATTCTTTAAAAATGATGATTTTAATGAGGAATTAGATAGACTTCATTCTGAAGATAACATAGTAACCAGTGATCAAATTTTTATAGGAAAATGGCTAGATTGTGACCGTCTACATTTTGACCTGGGATTCACATTTGTACCGGGACTGACTGTGTGTCGACATGCCAAAGTGAGGATTTTTGCTTGAAATCTTCTGCATTTGTTTATAATTAATAAATGATGATTTCCAGAAAATGGCAAACAAACCAATTTATATGCAGACTAATATTTTTAGCAAAATGCTTTCACCTTGAATTGACTGTTGATTTTGACTAGATTGCCATGACATTGGAGATGGTGTTTTTTTTTTTACTGATAATTGCACTGGGCCTTATTGTTCAGCAAAATAAATTCCACAGCATTCTTACCATCAGTAATGACTAGAAATTGATTCTGGCTGTAGACGAGTTTATTACCTGACTGGTGACACCTTGTAGGTAGTTTAAGGAAATCCTAGCTTCCACACTCTACACAAATTCTGGCAACTCTCCAAAAATCATTAAGCCAACGTGGCCTATTGGTATCGCGTCGGACTCCTGATCGGGAGGTCGGGGTTCAAGTCCCGCTCTGGTCATGCCGGTGTCATGTCTTTCGGATGAGACAGTAAAAACTGAGGCCCCGTGTCGTGGTATGCATGGCACGTTAAAGATCCCTCACTGCTTTGGGTGGGTCCATTGCAAAGGTCAAAATTTGTATGCCCCACATTAGGCAGATGCCATCACCATATACGCGAAACATTCGTGGTGTGACGTAAAACAAAAATCAATCAATCAAACCAAAAATCATTCATTGTTTTCTCACCATGTACTTCTATCAGCAGATGTCACAAGATTGAGGAATGTTTCTGCTACATGGAAATTTTCTTAAATGTTTGGAATTGAGACATACAAGTATCTTATTTAAAGTGACTAGATTTGCTGCAGTAACCATCTGGAACACCATTTCTTTGTAACAACCCTACAAGCTGTATTAAAAGATGGCCTTTTATCTCTGAACTAGTGGTCAAATTATGAATAATGAAAAGTAAAAACAAGACATTGCTTATTTTTGTTTATTTATCATTTTGAGACATACAGGCATCTTTTGCAGTTTCTTTTAGCTTGTGACTAAGTACATGTCTAGCTTTATTTGCTGCGAATAGCCATAAGTCATACTTTGTACTGCTTTTAAATCAGGACTTCCCAATGTTTGTTGTAGTGGACAACTCATTACAGTGCGAAACTGACTCATTGTTCAGCATGGTTAAAATGAAGCTTTATGTAATGTTTGTGTAATTTTTTTTATTCAGCTATCAAATGAAATTGACAAATACAATTTGACTGATGTTTGTTTACAAAAAGTAGTTTCAAATTACCGACTACATGTATGATCAAAGAAAGAAAAGTCTTTCTGTAATTTTTATGAAGTCTCTATCTCTCACAGATCAAAAGTTATAGCCAAGGTTAAAGTTGATAACAGACAGACAGACAAACAAAGAGACAGGACAAAAACAATATGCTCCCGATCTGTCGATAAAGGGGCATATAGTTTTTGTCCTATCTGTCTGTTTGTCTGTCTGTTGTCAACTTAAAACCTTGGCTATAACTTTTGAAGAGGGAGATATAGAGACTTCATATTTGAAATGCGAACACTCATTCATTTTAATTGAAGGATTTAGAATTTTGAAAAAAAAAAAAAAACATAGGGCCACACCAAATTAATTATTAGTTCTTCAGACATATTTGATAATTTTAAGGGGCGAGCGGGCGCAAAAATAAATTAAATTAATTTTCAAAATGAAGTTGAAATTACAAAAGTTTGACAAAATAAGGATCTATAGAGTTATGGAAGTTACGAAATATTTATAAGATCTGCCTCATTTTAAAAATATCAATGTCTTAAGCAATAAAAGTGACTCCATTTGAAGCCTTTAAACGCAAATCAGGAGCAGGCGTGGTGTAGTGGTTAAGCGCTTGGCTTGCGGCGCCGACGATCCGGGTTCGATTCCCGGGTTGCGCCACTATGTTTAAGAGGTTGGTAACCTCCTGCTTCCATGTCGCGATATAACTGAAATATTGTTGAAAGCGACGTAAAACACCAATCAACCAACCAACCAAAATTAAACGCAAATCATCATCAATTTGGTGTTCAATTCTGACTTGGGAATCTATCAGGTCGTTTATGAAGACCAGTAACATCTTTTTTTAAAGCATATTAAGGAAACTTAGTGTCAAATCTAGAAGGAAAAATAGCTCTTGGCGTTCGATTGGAAAATTCGTGTAGGATTATTTTTTTAATGTTAAAATTTGAAATTGGCAATTTTAGGTGCTGTCGCTCTTGAAGAACTAATAATAAATTTGATGTGGCCTAGGGAATAAACTGTATAATAGACGATGTATTTAAAATTGGCAGAGCTTGGTTGGTATTTAAAATTGGTAGAGCTTGGTTGGCTTTAGTCACTCTGAACCAAAGATTTTGTTTAAAAAAATGCGAACACTCAACCTTCAACAACAATAGCCCCGCCATTCTTGCAGTGCATTCCACAGAATTTCCTACTTTACAGAATTTACGCACAGCTCCACAATCCAAAGATCAGACCTTAACACGTGGAAACCTTGCACTAAGTCGGAATGTAGAGACAGGAAAACCAGTGCGTGTGATACGAGGCTACAAACTTCAGACTCCTTTTGCTCCAGAGGAGGGCTATAGATATGATGGTAAGCAAAGAAATGTAAGAAGGGAAGTATTCCATTAATAGCAATAAAGATTAGATAGTAGATACAATCTGGGACCTTAACTATGTCTTTGCATTACATTTGTATCTCCCCAACAGAAGACAGATAATGATTTTGTCTTTATAACATCAATCTCTAAGTCTATCTTTATGTCAAGAATGTTTGAGTCTTCTAGTGCAAATACTCTCTAATTTTCAGGATTTTTCATTAGGATAAGGACAAGTACCCCGCTAAATACTG
This sequence comes from Pteria penguin, assembly GCA_035048485.1. Classification (NCBI taxonomy): domain Eukaryota; kingdom Metazoa; phylum Mollusca; class Bivalvia; order Pterioida; family Pteriidae; genus Pteria; species Pteria penguin. The sequence continues at coordinate 43,361,178 of CM068582.1, read as the reverse complement.
CTACTTTATGAGACATGTTTTACTGATAATGCTAGTTCAGATAACCTCTGACTTTCAGTACAGTTGTGAAATACCGTATTTACTAGAATACAATATGCACTTTTTTTGGCCATTTTGACCCCTCATTTTCTCACTATGTATTATATATAGGGTTAAAAATCTGGAACTTTTTTCCACGCTTTTAAGCTTCAGTGGCGGATTTAGAGGGGTGCTTGTGTCCGTTAAAGTATCTAAAGCCGTCTATCAAACCCACGAGGTGTGAGATATATCTGTTGTCTGTATACTGTCTGCTTCCCATAGTAAAAGCCCAAGGCGTTAACAAGAGTAATGTCTACAGCATGCCATTCAATGAACACGATAGAATACTTGTGCCGTGTTATTTAGCAATGGTTTCTGATTAGCAGATTGTACGGGTGATATGCCGGGTAATGATTTATCCTTAATTGGTTAATCGATAGTTACACAATAGGTGAAACTACTTGATTGTAACGGCACGAGCATCGACAATTTGGATAACATTCATTCATTCATTCTTTATATATTTTTTCTTCACAAACATTTGCGATCTCCACCTTAAGTTCACATAGTATAGTAGACACACACATTCATTCAAATGAGAAAGAAAATGAAGCGATCGTTTGGGACGCGGGTACTAGTTAGTCGTTCTGTGCCGCTTTTGATAAGACACGTTACACAATTACACTGTAAAAGGTATCCGGCAAAGCAAATTCAGCTCGTGGTCTTGCTGTTTCAACAGGAAATTGACATCTTGTTTTGGATTTTTCACCTGCGTATGATACACAGTTTTAGACGTTTTTTCTTGATTTTCGAGGTCATTTTTAGGGGTGCGTATTATACTCGAGTGCGTATTATATTCGAATAAATACGGTAATACATCTCAGTTTTTCTATTCACCTGTTCAAATAGATTCTAGGAATAAATACAGTAAATGAGTAACAGTCTCAGGAAACTTTAAATTAAATAGGTTTTTCAAGGAAAGCTTTGTTGAGAAATATGCTCATGCCATGCATATTTAGCACAAGTTCTCATACTTCCTGTTGAACTTACTAAAAAAGATTTGATCCTGTCTAAATTTGGTAGGCTTTATGAGATGTAAATAAGGTATGTATTTCTTGAGGAATTGTATCAGTGAGTTGTTAGTAAATAAGTCAGAGTTTTTACGAGAAGTATTGATTTGTGGAAATGTTAAAGCAGTATTTCAACAAAAGATATATTGCTTTGCAGGTCTTTATTCAGTGGAGAAGTTTTGGTATTGTACAGGAGTATCAGGCTTTGGTGTGTGGAAGTTTGCCTTGAAGCGGCTACAGAATCAAGCACCACCACCATGGACATTTGAAGAGTCATCTTCTCAAGATAAGGTATGTTGGTCGGGAAGGATTCCTTGTATTGAAGTGTTAGCTTCTAGTATCAGAGATTTATTTACAAGGAATTCATACTTTTTCTAATGAAATGATAGACAAGAGATGGAATTTTAATTCCACTGTATGATCGTATTTCTTTGTAACTTGCCTGACCTTGAGGCTAAGAGTGACCTATTGTAATCTTTTTCTGTCTGGCATCCATATGTCTAAAACTGTTATTAACTATTAGCCAGATTAATCAAGGGATGGATCCAGGCTGAAGGCAGCTCAGGTCCCAGAAGGTACCCTGATGTGACAAATTCGTTCTTCAGACTGGATGCATAGATAAAAAAACCAAATAAATCAGAATGACGAAGAAGGTTGTTTCAAGAAGTGTCAATGGTTTTGATCTCAAATGACATCAACTTCATGGCATTTTTTAGGTCACTTGAGCTAAAGACTCGAACATGCTATTGTCACAGCGTGTCTTCCCCTGGTTATTCATAACCTTTTCATACATTCAACTTCTTTAGAACTGCTGGAGGGATTTTGATAACACTTGATAGGAATGAAGTTCTAAAGGTTCTTCCCTGTAAGTGGTGTTGTTTTTGGCCAGGTCTATCAAGGGGTGGGTCCAAGGCAGGGCAACATAGGCCCCAGAGGGTACCCTCCTTTCACTAACTACTTCTTTCAACCAGCTGCATAGATCATCCAACTGAATGTATCAAGAGTAATCTAGAAGGGTGTCTTAAGATATGGTGTTGTTTATGGTAACATTTCAAATTCAGAGTTCTGACATCTTTTTGGACTTGATCATTTCCAGACATTTTTGTTTCATTTTAATGATTTATTCAATACATAGAAGCAATAAAGCATTTATTTGCCAACATTTATTTGTAAATATCTATTATAAGGGTTATTTGAAAGTGTCCTATAAAATTTTTGTTTTCTGGATTTACTATCAGGGACAGAACTTCATGAAAATGTTTTAGTAGCCATGTGGGCCCCTAGACCATGAAAATTAGGGGCCCACACAGAAATCTTTGAGCCCACAATAAATTGAACAGCTTTATTTGATTTTAGAAGTCCCATACTGTTTCTCGTTCCATTTCTAGAAGATTTTGGGAAACTTATTTGTTGTCTCTCATGTCACTTTTATTCACTGATTCTTATTCCTCATTCATACATGCATCACTCTCATTCCCAACAACTTCTGCAACCACATTTGCAGTGTTGTCCTGCAATAGTTTATTGTGTAAAAGCTTAGTCAGGTTATGATATAAAAATAAAGCACTCCTCAGATTTAAGTACCTGAAAGACCGAGACTCAGACAGAAAACAAAAAAAATTAAAAGCTAAATCTGTATACCAGTCGACATGTGGGCGATTAGTTTCAGAATTTCAGTAGTCCACAATCAGAATTTGATCACAGCAAGTGGTTATTTGGGATCCTGAATATGAATTTTTCTATTTTTGATATAGGCCAGTTCAGGCATGCTGAAGGTTAGCAGTTTAAACCCTGTTGATGTCATTTTACACCAAAACAATTTTTAGCCGAGTTGAAAAACTTGGCTCTTAATTTGACGTAAGGCGGGCAGGCATCCGTCAACAATTTGATTTCTGGACCACAAGTCCAGTATATTAAGTGCTATTACAATGAAACTTCAGACACTTTCTCACCATGAGTGGAAAATGTGCCTTATTGTTTGATGGGTCAAAAGGTCAAAGGTCAAGGTCCTAGGAGTGGGATATAAAAAATTGGTTTCCGGACCATAAATCCAATACATTTAGTACTATTGCAATGAAATTTCATACACATACTTACCACGATTGGAAGATGTGCCCTATTGTTTATGGGGTCCAAAGGTCAAGGGATAGGAATGGGGTATCAAAAATTGATTTCCATACCGTAAGTCCAATACGTTTGTTGCAATTAAACTAAGTCGGTGTGGCCTAGTGGATAAGGTGCTCGACTCGTGATCGAGAGGTCCCGGGTTCGACCCCTGCCCTGGGCACAGCGGTGTTCTGTCTTTCGGATGAGACAGTAAAAACTAATGGTCCTGTGTCACAGTAGGCATAGCACGTTAAAGATCCCTCACTGTTTCTGGTAGATCTGCTGCAAAGGTCTAAATTTGTATGCAATGCATCAGGCAGATGCCGTCACCATATACGTGAAAGAATTGTAGGGTAACGTAAAACAATGATCAATCAATTAAAAGCAGTGAAGCTTCCTACACTTACTCACCATGAGTGGAATGTATGCCCTATTGTTTTGAGATTTTGCAACTCGATACATTACATCTGTGATGCAAATCTGTTGTTAATTGTTTAGCTGCACAATAGCTCAATAGTAACTACTAGAAAAAAAATGACTGATTTCGTCTTTCTTCACACATTGTTGTGTCTTAATGCCCCCGTTATGAAAAGGCTGTCATTCCATTATTCTACCATTCTGCCATCATTCAGTTTCCGCTT
>CM068582.1:43333037-43356843 GCA_035048485.1 Pteria penguin | reverse complement strand
TAAAGTGTATTGCAGTATTACAAAAACATGTAGTTAAAATTTTCAAATATGTCATAACTTCTATAATTCTTAACAAAGAAATTTCAACAAAGAGCACTTAGTGCTTGAATCACATTACTTTGTATTTGTTAATATATATACCAATAATACTTGGTCCTGAAAAGTTTGGGGATATGTCCCCTCCATTTTCCAACAACCGATAGAGTCCGTTTTGGATTTCCAACTGTAAATAATTCAAAAGAATTGTCATCATTGATAATGGACCATAAGTATATAATGCAGCTGTAGTCATTAAATACAAATTAATTGATAATTAACATGTTTTTACCAAATGAAGAAGCTTATCCATTATACTGTTGTTCATGAAAATACAAATAGTGAAATGCAAGCAATAGAACGGTTGTGCTTGTTACTTTTATTCTGGACAAACCAGAAGGGACCCCGAAAGGGGTGCATGATACACCTGTGGTTGGTCTGGGGATCGAATCCCAGTAAGTCAAACTTGCCTTCCGTGCGAAAGCTTTACCACTGAGTTTACTGAACCAATACAAGAATTATCCAAGTTTTCTTACTTTAGATACAGGGCCTTGGTTAAGTTTAGAGAACCGGGGTTATAAAACCTAAAAAATAAAAGATTTTTTTACCAGCTTTTTTGTAAAATGTGTGTTTAGATGTGTGTTCTGTAGGTTCTGGGTTTTTTTTTTTTTTTTTGTTACATTCAGAGAATTTACTACTTTTAGAAAAGTAGTAAATTCTCTGAATGTAACAAAAAAAGAGTCTCCTTTGTTGGAAGTGAAATAACTTAGAAAGGATTGTCTTGGAACATGGTCACGGGCTTTTACGTCACGAAAACGTCGTTACGATGTCGAAATACATTGTAACATCGAGAAAACCAGCCAGTTTTCCTAAATTACATCACTTATTCTCGCACGTGCCTAGAGGTAAACAAACCAAAATGGCGGACGATTCGTCCTATCGTTGCTACGTTTTAACTGCAATTTTCCCTATCTCTTCTAATCCCAACCCCGTTTGACGCAGCGCAAAACACTCAAATATATTGCTAGCAAATAATGTGCAGTAAAATTTCTTTGATGTGTACAATATTTTAGCCTATATAGCCCAGGTCCCCTAATCTTAACTAAGGCCAGATACAGGAAGTCAAACTTTCAAAACAATGGAATGTATTGATAAAGCAATCTACTGGCCAATCAGTGGTCATTTTCTGGATAATAATATAGATGTACACACAGATTAAATAAAAATTTCACAAGGGAGGTTGACCCTTCATTTTTGGTACAGCATGTGTGGAAGAATTGGCACAAAATGGTCTTGTGGACCGGTCAGACTACTTTAAGCCCACGGAAGATTTTAAGCCCACCGTAAGTCCACTGTAAGCCCACCGTCTTCCTAGGGGATATTATGTATATTTGTTGATGTATATCGATAGGTTGACTTAAAATATGTGTCTATACAAAGTTTTGTAAAAATTCAACTCCTAATAACTATGAAAAGTCATTTTATATTGTCTAACATCTATGAATGGTTGGATCGCCATTTTAAAGAACGATAACTCTAGACTGATACGGCAAAACTGAGGTGATGTCCGAGAAAAAATACTGCATTTTATTTCATTAGGGACATATATATCTAAACAAATTAAACGTCCTTGATTTGACTTACAAAGAAAAATCTAATAATAAAATAATAAAAAGATAGAAATTAACACGGAAGTAATGTATACATGTGTTATTTTGAATTTATTATTTTCATCTTTTTCAGTGAAAGTTCCGGTGACAGTGGATGGCGCGTGTTTAATTAAATCATTTCAGGCTATAATAGATATGGAATGAAATATTTAGTATTTACCAAAAATTAATGTATGAAAAATAAAAACCCAAAACAAGTTAAACCTTCCACAGGGATACCGATGTATAATATATAAGACACTCTTTTCAGTTTTTGATTGATTTTAATCAGTTGAAACAGAGACGAAGACTACTTTCAAAAACTGAAGTAATCTATGTCTTTGACTGAAATAACTGATGTTAATTTTTCAGCTACTCTGCCTAAGTAAAATCTTTAATAACGTTATGAATTATAAGAGTAAACTACAGTTAGCAATTCACATCGATTGATTAACAGATTCTTTCAATGGCAGACTCGCCCTGTCCGCACTTGAATTCTGAGAAATGCGACACGTACATTGTGCTAGAGAAATATATATAACACATATATTATATGTCTGTACTAAACTGAGGTCAATTTCGAAATACCAGGGACGTATATATATCTATATAAAGATATTAAAAATATTATACGTCCCTGATTATAGACATGAAGACGTGAAACCAAGTCAATCCCTGGCGCACGCTGTGACGTTTGACAAAGATGATGGTAATTAATCAACAACTGGCTTCGGCCTAGAACATAAAACATTATCAATTCGAATTATCTTGATCTTTAATGCATGAATAAAAAGAATTTCTTGTTGATTTGTAATTTAACGTGTGTGTATGGATACATTTCATTAACAGCTCTGATTGTGTCACACGTTCTTTATCACGAATATTAAAACTGATTACTAAATAAACACCCCATACGTCATCGGTATTAAGTAATTAACAGTCAATTACCAGGTGTTGTTAAAGAAGTGATCCATGCCCCGCGGGTGAATTCTGCATAAATGTTTCGTTTGTCATATACACTGTATACGAGTTTACGTCCAGTTCGGGATTAACAATGAATTCAGAAACGCATTTTGAATGTATTGTCAATCACCTGCATTTGTTCTCGATACAGAGATATTAGTGAACGTAATCATTTGATGGATCGTTTCTAGATATATCCGAATTTACGTCCAGTTCGGGGTCAAAATGAATTTAGCTTTTGAATATACTGTTCAGTCGTCTGCATTTATTCTTGATACAGAGATATTACGTATCTGACAATAAAAAGCACGCGCTGGAATCGGTAGACGTATTATGCCGTAATTCTTGGACAAACACCATTTTGATGAAGAGAGAAAAAAAGTTGCCGTATTCGAGATTTTATTGTAAAATGTGCACTCGGGCGATAACTGTACAATACTTGAACGAATTGGTTTAAACAGTATTTATTCAGAAAATCGCATGAATTGTATAACATAACACATATATATAGGATTGAGCAACAAGTCTTGGACTTATTTAAAGCTCTCTCCTGAAATCGAACATGAAATTACTAGTATATATATAATTGGCCAACGTTATATATAATACACATACATATATGAAAATTCATGAGTATAGATTTCCTACTTGTATTTACCAACTCGTTTAAACCTTATAAATAACAGTAAAGGGAAAACGAAAAAAGCAAAGGCAAAAAAAAAGGGGGGGGGGAGGACAAAAGAAAACAGAAAAAAATATATATATATAAGAAGAGGGTACAGGCTGAAGAAAGTGGATGCTAATCAGATGAAAAATTCAGTCTCTATTTTCAAGATTTCATTAAAATGGGAATAAAGCCCTGATATTAAACGGATGATCAAGAAAGTGGGAAGTTGACACGTGTCTTGTGATCATGTCCGAAAGATTTAATTAAGAGAATCTATTACTTTTGATAATGAAATTTTGCTTTTGAGCAAATATATCTCCATTTACATCATCATCATACAGAAGACAACCTGATAACAAGATATTTATGTTTATTTGAACTGATAATGTATTGATAGATCTATTACGTAATTCACTGTAGTTAGTACATTCCAAAAAGAAATGATTTGCCGTTTACGGGAGACCATAGACACAGTTGTCATCATCACGTAGATGATTTTTACACAGATCAGCATTCAGTCAGCTGCAACCCAATCGAAGACGACCGTGCAATATTTTATCTTTATGTTCTCCACAATAAAAATAGTTTTGACAAAAAATTGATTTTTAATGAATTTCTGAAAAAATCTTGAAATTTATAAGTCCAAGGGCCATAAATCTGTCAAAAGTAAGTCGATCGTAACGAAACTCGAACTGGTACTGACGCCGCTTGAAATAAAGCTATATACCAAATTTCAACTCAATATCATGAAAGACGACAAAAAAGTCCGGAAAACATGATCCCAGACGGACGGATGCACGGACGGCACCACAACATAATACGTCCCGTCTAATGACGAGCGTATAAAAAAGCGAAAAACGCTAAATATTATACAAATCCATCTATCAAGTATGCACTTAAATTATAGAATAAGGACAAACATACATAATAAAAATTTTGAAAACACATTGTGTGTATAAAATATATCAAATAGATATGTCATATCAAATTAGATACATTAGTTACATTATAGTTAGAGAAAACTTGTACTGAATTTATGTTATTTGGTACAAATATCATATCATATTTATGAATAGATTAAGTAGACAAATTATGAAATATACTTCATAAAAAGGAATGGTAGCTAATATAATAGCAGAGACGATCTAATGTAATCAGAGTTATCGTTCTTTAAAAATGGCGATCAAAACAAAAAGAAACCCCGTAACATAAAAGGACTTTACATAGTTAATATGTGTTGAATCTGTTTAGAAATTTCTATAGACACATATTTTAAGTCAACCTATCGATATATATCAACAAATATACATAATATCCCCTAGGAAGACGGTGGGCTTACAGTGGACTTACGGTGGGCTTAAAATCTTCCGTGGGCTTAAAGTAGTCTGACCCCTTGTGGACAATTCTAAGGGGGGCGGGCTTCCTTGACCCCTTCGATTTGCACACGATACTGTACCTATACTTTGAAATATACTAGTTCTGTATGTCTAATACTTACCTGCAGTGGCCTTTTCCATGTCGTCTGGCAGAAGGTGTATATTAACATTACCACTGCCACCCTCAAGCGTTAGTGTCTTAAAACCAGATAAGTCAAAATCAGCCATTTTATTTAGATGAACCGAATATATGAGCAGACGACAATTTTGATATTTACCAACACACAACACACAATATTTTTCACCTTAAAAAAATCAAAGAATATAATGGGCAAAAAGGTAGAAACCATCCATGTGGCAATAAACAAGTCGATATATATGCCCTATAATGTTACAGATCGGAAAAATTCTGCAGTCATCAAACAGGAAACTCGCCGTAACGTAGAAGTAGAAACCGGTAGCGGATAACGGTTCTCAAGCGCTATATGTTGTGAAAAAGACATAAATATATCCAATTTCCTCAAAATTAACTTCATCGTCCGCCATTTTGAATTTTACATTGAGCGTAGAATTTTTAGGCTACGTAGGCCTACTTAGCCGCTCAACGAGAAGTGCGTTCAACTACGTAGATCTATGTAGCGCTTATGAGCGGCTACGATCCTGAACGCACCCCAGATCTTAGATGACGTCATCCACATTATTTTGATGCTTGAATATCAAACGTTTAAAGGACAAGTTAGGAAAGATAACCCCGTTTGTTGTGATGGAAGGGTTATCGTTAGCAGTGTATCAATGAACCTTAATTTCATTCCTAGGAATTTGTAGCCGATCCCCTGATTTGCTGGAAATCAGAGTTCACAAGAACATGACCCCTTACGGAGTTACGCCAGATCTTTATCCGCAATAGGACAAATAAAGAAACGGAATAAAGATAAGGTTTTAATCAGATCGCACAGAAGCAGAGAGCCTTGAGTTATGAAACATTGTAGGAATTTTGGAACAGATTTATGGCCTGAATAAATACGAACTGGAAATACGAATGTACAGAACATGAAATCGATGATTACGACGATGACGCATATCTTTTTATGGCTTAACATCAAATTTCTAACATTTTTCATAGAATTCACAAAAGAATTTTAAACAGACGACATAATTATTAGAATATGTACATTAGAAACAATAGTCCAATAAATATATATATATATATTTAGAGGTTCTTCTCGTAAACATAATAAATGATTTAATTATTATTCAATCTCTACCTACGTCCTGTAAATTTCTTTGATTTTAAAATTGTATTATCTCTTTAACAGTGTGTGATGACCCTCCAGAAGTTCCAAATGGTTATAGGAGCTTTGACGGTACCACCAGTGGTGATACTGCCACATTTATTTGTAACTCTGGATATTCCGGTTCTGGAAGCAATAAGATCACTTGTCAAGTGGATGGATCATGGTCATCTTTGAGCTTTACATGTACAGCTAAAGGTATATCAACTTTAAAGTACAGAGACTCTTAGTAAAGATACCTAAGTTGCAGGACATTATTTCCTGATAAATGAATTTCCAGAGTGCCGGATAATTGTACCCGTGTTTTTGAGTCTTACTTCATGGAGATAACATATTCATGGTGTAGTCAAGACCGGATGCAGTTTATGTATAGAAAAAGATTTTTATGTACACCTTTTATTATTATTATTACCTTTTTTGCATCTCAATCCCAAACATAAAACATTGTTACATTTATTTGGTAAATAAATCAGAAATCAGTACCGTTTGATAGTGAAGAAGCACCTATAGAAAATGTCGGAAAGCGCCATCTGTACAAATATAGAATGAAATCTAATTTGGTGCCTGATGTTACAGGTTTGATTTCCATTGCCGGATGAGACAATGAAAGTAGGAGTCTCAGTTATTGTCGCCACATAGCCTATCCCGCAATGCCTTGGTGTTTCCATTGCATACAACATGCCGTCACCGGAAAAGTGGTTTAACATAATATAACGAAAAAATAAAATAAGCAAAGCAAATAATCAAATTTCACTTTTGGTTTTTGACGTCTTCGATTCGAAACTTTGGCATAGATTAAACAGTATAAGTTTTGAAATCGGAAATTTACTTTTATCTTCAATGTTAGCTTGTACTATTTTACTATTAAAAACAAAAAGTACCACTGACAGCTAACATTACCCACATTAGATCATTAGATAGACAGCTAATCAATTTTTCATATTTTGATTACAAGATAAATGCAGTATCGACTTGTGAAACAATAGTCAAAATGTTAGACATGGCGGCATGGCTTCATCATGCATCAGTTACATATATATATATATATATATATATATATATATATATATATATATATATATATATATATATATATATATATATATATATATATATATAATATATATATATATATATACATATATATATATATATATATATATATATATATATATATATACATATATATATATATATATATATATATATATATATATATATATATATATATATATATATATATATATATATACAGAAACTCGGCCTTTTATGGGGTCCCGATTTCAAACAAACATGTGGGGTTCCACTCGGAACCCACAACTTTTGTATATATATATATATATATATATATATATATACCACAAAACAAGGGCTGATAAAGAGATGTATACTAAACCCCGCAAGTTTTAGAAAACAACAATGCTATTGATAAAGTAAACAATTTTTAATGGGTCTAGATCTGTAGAGATACATGTACATGTATTGCCAGGACCTAATATTACCCGAAAGTAGATTTCTTCGTTAATAACGGAGACTTTTATTGGGATGAATGTGTTCTTACCAGTATTAGCTGCCTATACGCAAGTGATCATTTACACAAAGTAGTTTCAATGTCGATATGAACTGGTCTGTAATTCTTCGGAACTATACGTAGATCTATGTAGCTGTGCTAGTGCATGCCCAAACAGCCAGTTTTGCATCTGAAGAATTTCTACAAAGCCAATGGTGGCATCTGAGGCATTCTGAAAAAATTGTCACCATTGGCATTGTAGAAATATATTTTTCTCAGGGGGGCGGGGGGGGGAGCTAGAGAAAAGTGCCTTCCCCAGGGTCACTTCAGCCATGACCGGCCGGCTGCAGCGGGGGATCGATTGATTAATTGGTGTTTAACGCCGTTTCTCAACAAAGTTTCAGTTATATACGGCGGACAGCCAACCTATATGTAACCACGGTCCTTGGTGTTAGCACATTTCTCCGCAAGTGGCTCCTGAATCAGAGAAATTACCTAGGGCGCAATGCCATTGATAAAATCGTCACGGAGAAAAGTCGCCGGACCCGGGACGCACATCCACGCGGGGGATCGAACCCAGGTGCACCAGACTCGTAAACCACTAACCCACGGAGCATGTGTGTAGAGGTTTGGTGTCAACAGTATTTCAGTTGTAGAGGTACCCTCCCTCTAAGCAACCGATAGCATTTTCTGTAATTTTTTTTGTTTCGACCGATTGAGTGGGGTTTAACGCCGCTTTGGACAAAATTTCAGTTATATCACAACAGCCAGCGCACCTATCCATGCATTGCTAGGATTGACTCACCGGTACAAGCACAACATTCTTTATCAAGCCACTGGCTGCTTTCCCACGTGGTTTTCTTGCATTGCCCTACCGCAAAATGACTTTATGTTGAACGGAAGCACAGCCATGGTGATAACATACTTTTTATTAGTACCTTCGCTTGGTTGCGTGTATAAAACAAAAGGAATATCACACTGGGTATAAATGTTTATTCACCTCAATCAAAGTAGTTATTTGAATACAGATATAACCCAGTGATATTATGTCAAAACTAAAACAAATGCAACACAATAAATTTAACCTTTTGCCTCATAAGCATATTTTGGATTTTCTAAATTCAAGGAAAACAAACAAAAGCTCTGTTTATATTGAGTGATTGTGCTATTTCTCTCTGACAGAGTGAACAACATTGTGGCAAAAGAAGCCATTGCTCGTTACGACTAATTCCTTCTTTCGTCACAATGTTTTCAAATGTCTGTTTCAGATGTAGGGAATGCAGTATCATGATGCAAAGGGTTTAATGTTAAAGCTGAAATTTAATATTCTCAGTTTACAAATGAACAGAATGAATAGAATAGGACACTACTTGTAAGTGATTTGCTATGCAAAACTCTTTACACTGCTGGTAATGTGAAAACAGATAAAACCCAATGATGTTATGTCCAAACTGAAACAAATCCAACACATCATATTCACAATCGTGGCATAATGCCAAAGCTTGACTAGCTTCCATATCAGAAAGAAAAAAAATAAATGCAACAGGAAAATCATTTTCAGCCATAATTACCCAGTAAAAGTGTCCTTATTAGTTGGAGTGTGTACAATCTGGAAATAGAATGCAATTCATGTTGAACATTTTGAATATGAGGGTATTAAAGTAACTTCTGAATGGCAAGGAGTGAAAGATATGTAAGCTCTATAGTATTCGCAATAATAATAATAGTCAGACGAAAGAAAGATTTTTTTTATTTTTATAATTTTCCAATTTAAAAACAACGTAAGTGTAAAGTACTAGGTTTCTCATAACTAACACAATTTGAATTACGATCCTAGGTGATCTGAAACTAGAGATATCACAGAAACCAAATTTCCCCCATGCAAATCTTCTTCAAAAATGGATGATGATATATTTTTTAATCCCTTTTGAAATTCTACCTTTGCAACAGTATTATCATCATCAAATGAAAATAATTTTAAAGCGAATTTGGAATGAAATGATTTCCCTGGCAAATATGTACTTGACAGAAACATTGAAGTAAAATAGAATTACTTCCATTGTTTACAAGTGATTTTTGGCCAAGATTTACATGGGGAATTTTTTGTTTTAAGACCTAGGATGATAGTTAAAACTTTATTAGTTGAGAGACTTGGTAATTTGCACTTATGTAGTTATTAAATTGGAGAATTTTACCAAATAAACAAGATGTGTTTGGGAAACACTATTATGCCCCCCCCCCCCCCCAGGTTATGGCCATTGTTAAAGTTGGTGAATTGACCTATATATATATATTAGATTTTTTAAAGTTTTCCTTTATGTCTTCTATGTAAAACTCGTGACCCGGGCCAATTTTTACCCAAGGGGTATAATTTGAACATCCTTGGTAGAGGTATCCTAGACAATGCTACACACCATATATCTAAGTGGTTTGTAACAAGAAATGTTTTACGGGTTTTGCTATATATTTCTTTTATATGCCCCGTATTTGAAAATACAGGTTTTAAATCTAGATATGCCCCGGTCGAAAGGGTTAAAGGTCTTGTCTGCAAATATTTAAGGCAAAAAAAAAAAAAATACATAGCAGTATATATAGATAAGGATTATGTCATATAACTGACACCTGCAGTATTAAACATTATATTAACTGACCTAGACTTAGGCTACATTTTACTCCATAATCATTAAGCCTCATCAACAATTTTTTAGACTCTTCCAAATTTCAAGGCAAATATACACAATATCTACTTATTCCAGAAAATTGGATTATTACTCTCATAACTAGCAATGGCTTCTTTTGTTTGCTACAGTGTTTTCAAAAGTCATCTGCTTCAGAAGCAGGGAAATGTGGTATTATGAGACAAAGAGTTAAATTGGACTCTTACAAACTTCAAACATTAATTCACCATTTATCTTAATAATGGGTAACTTAGGTTTCAATTTATTGATACAAAAAGCAAGGAACAAATCTGCTAGAAGTTCTTTGGAGTTTTAATAATAACTATAGTCAACCCCACAAATCAGCTCCCAACAAGGTAAAGGGAAATGACCAAATGAATAGACCATTTTCGGGTTTTTGAAAAATGACGACGTTTTGTCCGTAGCTAATACGTTTTGGCGTAGTTTTTCATAGTGAACTCATAATACATGACGTATAGGCATTATAACGTCACTATGAAAAACAACGCCAAAACATATTAGCTACGGACAAAAACACTTCATTTATCGCAACCCGAAAATGGTCTATTACAAGATTGAAATCTGCTCACCAGGTGCTGCCTTGTTTTCCACTCAGAACACATGCCTTTTTAAGTTTAACCAGACAAGTGTCATTGCCCGTTATGAGCAATGGCACCTAAACTTGCAGTTTACAAAATGGGTCTTAATTTGTCCCTTGTGTTTTGAGATGTTTTCAGTTAGAACAGTGCTGCATTCAATCCTCGATATATATCCATTACTGTGAGAGAAAAACCTATTAAAATCCCTACGATATGCTTAACCTTTGCCTCGTAATACCGTACACACAACATACTGTAGAAAATATGCTAATAACAGCTGGATGCTACAATTATTCCTATTTACTCAGTTCTAAATGGTTTCAATTATTCAATCAACAAAAATAATGAAATCCATCTACACAGAGAGACTTGCTATTCTACCACAATATCAAGCATGCTAGTCACATGACCTGTCTATGACATATTCCTTTCACATACAATTTATTTTATGTCTGCTTCCTTTGAAGGAAGATAGTCCTTGTAAGATTGGGTCAGGTAAAAGGGACCATCAACTCTTTGTATGCTATGCCTTTCCAAAAATAGACTCTTCCTTGTTTAGCACATTGACGATAGCAATGTTAACCCTTTTCATCATAAGCATATTTTGGACTCTTTCAAATTCAAAGCAAATATACAAAATATAAATTTATTTAAGAAAATTGGCTTCCTTCTCTCTGACAGAGTGGAAAACATTGTGGCAAAAGAAACCATAGCTCATAATGAGCAATGGTTTCTTTTGCCACAATGATTTCAAAAGTCGTCTACTTCAGGTGCGGCGAAATGTGTTATTATGAGACAAAGTGTTAGTCTTGGCATGCTATTGTTTCCTAATGAACTTACTATGTTTGTATATAAACAAGATCAACAATAATTAAAGAAATTTGATGTAGAAATAATTATCATGTAACAATGCATATTTCAGGTCAAGACAAAACTCATTACAAGCTGCTTGGCCTGAAACTGAATTGTTTTGTCTCGCCACCTGCGCAAGCGTTACAGGAATTCAATGAAAGCATTCCATTTTCAGAGGCAGATTTCAGGTCAGACAACTCATTACTAGCTATCCGACTTGAAGCCAGCATTGTTGGCAAAAGCTTTCAAATCTTCCACTAGCATTCAAAGAGTTTAAAGCACCCAATCCTATCTATATCATATATAAAAGCAAATAGCTATTCTGTTTGTACTTTTCATATGCCTCTTGCTATATTCACTGCCAGGCCCCATATTCACCAACCAATCTCATCACTATTTCAAGTCTAAAATTTATATTTTCCAAGGAAGACAATTTCTGATTGACTCATACCACAGGGCTTTGCCAATCAGAAATTCTCTTACTTGGGAATTAAACATTTTCTTCAAATTCAAACTTAAGAAATGGTTTGGTGAATACAAACCCAGATATCTTTTGTTCATACATAATCTGAGTGGCAAACAATGTAAAACATTACAAGATGGGTAAAAAAACAGTGGAAGAGGAAACAAGGTTTGTTATGAGCCAACTTGTTTGATTTTATGTTGTTTGCAAAAGCAGGTTACCTACACAGGATAAAGAATAAGTAAAAAGAATACTCCTTCATGAACTCTTTAATCCATAGACATATAGTCCACTGTTCTCTTCAGGAAGCATACTCTCAATATTTATCAGTTTTAAGTGAATTTCAAAACCATTTCCTGACGAGTAAGGTTCTAACTGCATATTCTGAGCTATCAAAGGAACTCAATTTTTCAAAATTCTTCAAAAGTGGAACATCAAAAAGTGTCTCTATGGAGTAAAAGGTTCATGAAGGGCAATGGCTTACTTTCCCACAAAAGTTTCTATTCATTTGAAAAACCCTCTCATTATGGATCAGTCAAAAACTAGCCCGACAGTGAATAATTTCAACAATCAATTCCCATCCTGTTATTTTCAATAAGTATGAGCTGAACAATTCAAATCAAACTATGGCTGACAGGAAAGGCATGTAACCAGAAAATATTATACGATTTTGAAAACAACAACAAGGTAACAGACATCATTGTCTGTAATGAGCAGTGGCTTCTTTTACTACAATGTTTCCCCACCATGATTACACACTGAAACAGCACTGGAATGGTACCAGTAAAACTGTATTTTTCGCTTTCAATATGGTACATTAAAAATCCAAAATGGATGCAACTACAGAATCAGATTGTCTAATCTATACAAACAACATAAATACCATGACATAAATTGCCATCAAAAGACTGTACTCTTAAACCATAGTACCAGTCAGGCTACTTTTTGGACTGATCAAAACAAAATTTTATTTGTTTGATTGGTATTAAATGTTGTGTCTACAGTATTTCAGTTATATTACGACGAGAGACATTTATTGAGATTCCTGGGTTCTTCACCAGTACTAGGGGCTGACATTGTAATTTTACTTAAAGTAACGCAAGTTTCGCCTTTCCCAGTACAATATTGTTCACTTTGCTTCTAATTTGTGCTTCCGTTCTATCATTCAAATGTTTGTATTTGTTCATGGCTGCCTTGATTTCTCTGGTGGTCACATTTGTTTTGGATTTAAATTGATTGCTGAAAGCTTTCATTAATGCTTCTTCCTCTTGTTGTGTCCAACGCTTCCTTGTTACTCCTGAAATGAACCAAACACAGAGCCCTCCATGAAATTGTCACAGAGATATGTCGCCAGACCGGGATGCGAACCCACACGGAGCGGAACTGTGCCATCGAGGCTGACCCTGATAAATAAATGAATGCATATCTGCAGAATTTTAGACAGACATGCTAATACTCCCTTATTTCCCCTAGCTTCATTGCAGGGGGATATAAAGAAACATCATACCCTATTTTTCATGAAAAGAACAATTATTGTACATTTGAAACAATAAATATTACAAATTTTAAATTGTTTATGGCATATCTAAAGTAAAAGATATTTAACTGATCACATCAGGTGATCACAAAAAGCTCACCTGCGAGCCTTCGGCTCAGGTGAGCTAAAAATGGATACTCATTATGGACAATACTGTCAAATATACAAAACTACCAGTCTCCACCGCAAATGAGAAGAATAATATTTTTAACGCCTTACTCTTGCTCCTTTTTTCTATTTTCTCCTCTGTCACTGTTTCTTCTTCATCTGCCACTGTTTCTTCTTCCTCTTCCACTTCCTCCATTGTCTCCACCGATTCCTCTTCCATTTTTTTCTCAGTATTGTCCTCATCATCATCTTCTTCATCATCGAACAATTGCACAGGAGCTGGTAATACTAAAAATAGAAAAATTAATTATTAACAAGAGGAAACATGATGGTTCTATATTGCTCACTCGAACCTAGGAACATCATTTGAAACAACCTTGGTAGAAGTCCACTATACAATGCTACATACCACATATCTAAGCTCTAGGCCTTATGGTTTGTGACAAGAAGATTTGTAAAGGTTTTGCTATAAAATTCTATGTAAAACTGGTGACACCCGGGGCAATCTGTGCAAGTTTAGTACAGATCAAATGATAAATGAAGGTGTTAGAGTGTTCACAAGGCTTAATATGGATTTTTTTTTAGCAAAACAAGCACCACAACGCCGGTAAATTTTTTCGGATCCGGCTGATTTTCGAACTTGTCCGAGCTTTTATTGCTATAAACAATTTGTGCAAGTTTTGTGATTGATTGAATGGTGTTTAACGCCTTTTCTCAACAATGTTTCAGTTATATACGGCAGACAGCCATCCTACATGTACCCACGGTCCTGGGTGCCTTAACCAGTACTAGCTCATATCTCTGCAAGTGGGTGACAGCTTTTCCTCTTGAATTAGAGGATGACGAATTACCTTAAGCGCAATGCCCTCGATAAAATCGTCCCGGAGAAATGTTGCCGGACCTGGAACGTGAAACGAGTCACGCCGAGTGCTACAGTCGTGCGCACACTTCTGACCTTAAGAGCTAAAACATTCTTACCTTCCACGGTAAATCTGGTATCCCATAGTCATATAATATTTCATTACCAGGGTCAATATCCCTAGAAAAAATGAAAGTGACATACTTTAACATATACATGTTTGTTCAACCTTCATCCAAGCAATAAACTCTTAACACAGGTGTTAGGTACATTAATAATAGCAATTACATGCTGTGGAAAATTGATGAATGTCAGCACTATGTTGGGGGGTTTAAGGTCCTTGCATTAGTATTTCTTACGACTTAAATTGTCTACTGCTGATAATACTGCAACTCAATTAACACGTAATAATGTAAACTTTGCCTTATACATATATTTTGGTAGAGATTGGCCCAAGGAACATATCTGTAAAACAGTTTTGAAATCTGGCCAGTGGTTGCAGACAAGAAGATTTTTAAAGTTTTTTCTTTCCGCTACCATGGCAACCAGAGTTTTGCATAGAATGGAATTATTTGAACAAATCTGAAAGGGAACCATGCAAGGATCATCCATGGTTAATTTCATTAGCTTGTTGGTTTCAGAGAAGTCATTTAAAGTATAAAGTTAACGACGGACACCAGACAATCACAAAAACTCACCTGTGAGCCTTTGGCTCAAGTGAGCTAAAATGAACTATTGTCTAGCCCATAATTATCAAGTACAATCTTATTAACTTGCAAATATATTGTAAACCAATTTTAATCTAAATATTAGTAATTAACTGACAAGAATTTGGCATTTTGTATCTCATCATTTGTAAGTTTGATGTCTTGACCTCATTCTTTACACACAAGTGGCATAGAAAACCTTAAACATGTTAAAAATATAATATATCAATTTTTCCCATACCTTAAACAGAAGAGGTACAGATGTCCATCTAAAACTTTCATTACTGCATTTCTTTCCTTCCTTTCTCCGTGGTTCACCAACCTTCCAAGGGACCCATTTTCTTCTGTTGCATCAATACTTAAAATATACAAATAAAAACAAATACAATATCACAAGAGGCCTATGAGGGGCCTGAGGACGTTCTAACTAAGGCTCTGCTCATAAACTTGAGGTGTTGAACATTTGTGCCAAGTTATATCAATATCCATTAAGGGACTGAGTTATAAATTGGATACAAAATTCTGCCATTTCACGTTTAACCCTGTGGTGTGTACTTGAAGAATAATGGAAATTTAAGTTTCCACAAATCAACACTTTTCAGCAAAACAGTGCAATTTTCACCCCAAAATAATGTAACTACAAGGGGTCAATGTTGTTTACACAAAGGGGACAATGCACTCAAGCAACAGTGAAAATATGGCAGCAATCCACTGAAAAATAATGGAAATACAACTTCCATGAAAGGTAGACTGGGGGGGGGAGAGCATGCACCCTCCAAATCCGCCAGTGGTCTCACCTGTGTTAATTAAAATACTCTGTCTGCTGAGAAGATAGTAGAGACACTGATCCAGTAAATAATATTTCAGGCCCAAATGTGACGATCACAAAATTCTGCAGCCAAAAAATCTTTGAAGGAAGGAGTAAACCATACCACTATAACTCCATGTTTCCTTAGCTATAGTATAGCACTAGTAATATAAAGCAGTGCCATATGTGTAAATCTTATGAAATGTCAACCATTTATGACAGCAATAACTGAAAACTCTGTCTGTTCTGTGCATGCGACTAAGTCTGTAGTTACATGCAGAAGGTTTTATTTATTACATATATATATAATATATATATATATATATATATATATATATATATATATATATATATATATATATATATAATATATATATATATATATATATATATATATATATATAACAAACGAACTTTAATTTGTGTTCCAGATTTTCCAATTTATACATTTCACGGGCTTATTTTCCCTATGTTTAAACGATATGAGGCCCCTGCACCCACTCTTTATAAAGGTAGGAAAATCCCTGACTGGCTACGAAGCAAATTAAAATATATTACTTACCACCACATTTTTTTCTTTATACTGGTAAAAGTATCTGAATCCACTAGGCACTTCCGATTCCCTATCTTCACCAATTGTTGCATCAAGCAACTCTCCCTTATAAACCAAAAGGAAGTCCCCTTTATACCTTTTTATCAAAGTAACTACACCACGCCCTATAAAAGATGTAAAGATGTACCTTTTAATGATTTCGAACCATTAATGAGCAATAGCAAAAATGATTTTTTTGCCATTGCCATTGTTGGTGATTTTACCAATATATTTGACCTTTGGTCTTGAAGGTTGACCTTGACATGTTACCACTGAAAAATGTGTGTGGCTCCAAGAGATACACATGCATGCCAAATATGAAGTGTCCATCTGTACTGGTTCAAAAGTTATGACCATTGTTAAAGTTGTTGATTTGATCTATATAGTTGACCTTTGACCTTGAAAGATGACACATAAAAAAGAGGTTTCGTTTGATTGGTGTTTAACGTCGAGTCAACAGTATTTCAGTAATGGTTTAACAACGATAGACATTTAGCTTTTATCCTGTGACAAAATAGATAAAACGTGAAAAAGAAGCAATTTTAATGTTATGAGCAATGACCACAATTGCAGGACTACAGATAAAGGGAGTATATCGACATGTGAAATTTCTTGGTTTTGCCACAAAAACCTACGTTCAGTACGATTCTAATAATAAGCACCCACAACAAATGTATTAGAGCAAGAATAAGGAAATGACTCTATGAAGTCTAAATTACTTCCAGTATCTGTAGCTCTGAATAATGTTTTTAAAAATAGTCCCACTGCAGAGTTGTAAACGTACACAAGATGTGTTTGTGAAAACACTATGCCCCCGGCAGAAGCTGAATTTCTTGAAAGAGCTTCATTCGTTGCACACATGTGCCAAAAATAAAGACTGATTAAAGTTTAGCTGTTTTCTTCTTACAGTAGGTCAAGGTCAAGGGTAAGTAACCATGGTATCTTTTGAAAAGAGCTTCATTAGCTGAATATGCGTGCCAAATATGAAGGTTGTATCTCTTACAGCCGAAGTTAAAATTTAATTTTTCTAAATCTATCTCAAGGTCACTGGGTCAATGACCTTAGTGTCCATTTGAAAGGGCTTCAGTAGTGCACATGTGTGCCAAGTAAGAAGGATGTATGACTTATAGATCAAAAGTTGGAAAATTTCAGTGTTAAATTTTATTAATGGCTTTATTAGTACATGTGTGCCAAATATAAAGACTGTATCACATATAGGTCAAAAGTTACAGCTAAGGTTAAGGTTTACTGTTTAGTTATTTTCTTGAAGTAGAGTTAATGTCACAGGGTAAATAACCTTGGTATCTTTTAAAAGACCTTCATTAGCTTCAATGTGTGCCAATTATGAAAACTGTATCTGTAACTGTACAGGCAGCAGCCGAAGTTAAAATTTCAGTTTTTTAAAATCTATTTTTAGAAATTAGGTCAAGGTCAAGGTCACGGGTCAATGAGCCTATTTGTCCATTTTAAAACAGAGTAATCAGACAGACCAAAAACAATATGCCCCCGAATCTTCGATTCCGGGGGCATAAAAATTATACAAAAGTTAAAGGGTCAATTGATACCTTTATGGCCAAATTGGCGGACCTCGAATCCCTCAGGATCATCTCTCCTGTCCTTCCATGCCAGTTGCAATATCAATAGGAGTCTGTCTTCTCTGCCGTTTCTGCAGCTCCATGCTGACTAGAATCTTGTCTTGGTTACATACATGTACTTCATCATACTGTAAAATTGTAAAACTCTGCATCATAATCACATTTTGCACTCTTCCAATTTCATTTAGCAAATACATACAAAATACCAATTTAATTAGAGAAATAATTGACTTACTTCTCTCTGACACTAGAGTGGAAAACATTGTGACAAAAGAAGCCATTACTCGTTATGAGCGATGTCTTCTTTTGCCACACTGTTTTCAAAAGTTGTCTGCTTCAGAATTCAGGGGTTTCTTTTGCATGAGGAGGGGAGGGGGCCTTTTTCTTTAATTTGGGGGACTTTTGGCAAAAGGGGAAGAAAAAACCTGAAGTAAACTTAATTTTATGCTATATATGAGGGAAGCATAGATATCTATCTTAAACTTATCTTCAAAATTTAGGAGTCACACTTATAATATACATTGACAAACAGATGGATGGACAGTGTCAAATCACCGCGAGAAATATATATATATAATTTAATTTTCTATGAAACAAGAAATTTAATTGGCTGAGGAAAGCATATTAAACCTCATAACTTGGTTTGCTTGCCAGAACTATTTCTGACCCATATCAATACCAAGATGTAAATAAAACATTTGATCACAAGGGACAATAGAATGCTTTATTACCAACATATTTATTAACGTCATTTTATGCGAAGCCTTTAATATTTTGACGTCATAGTTGACAGTTGATGGTTCATGTCATCGGTGGTTGGTAAGCGGATTATAAAGTGTGCACCGCCTCAAACCATATTATATGCAATAATTTGCACACGTTACTAACGTTAATCCTTAAATAGACCCCCACATCTTGTGTTCAGTTACACTCTTTGAAAACACTGCACATGGTGATTAAATTGTGGGGTCTATATATGATATTTTTTGTAAAATTTGATTATCCTTAATATACTCAAATTAACAATAAAGTAGAGCTGTTCTTGAAAATAATGTATGTCTCCCCCCTTTTTTTTACCATCCTAGGGCCATAACTCTGCCAAATATCATCCAAACTAAGATTACTCACAATATGTACAAATAGGCATAGTGCCAACTATCCATGTGAAGTTTCATTGAAATCTGAACAATAATTAAGTAGAACAAGCGCAGACAAACTTAAAATAGCAGCATTTTTACCATCAAAGGGCCATAACTCAGGCAATTATCATCTGACGCAAAATTCCCGACGATATGCACAACGAGGCTTGATACCAACTATTCATATGAAGTTTCACTGAAATCCAATCAATGCTTTGAAAGGAGAACAAGCGCAGACAAACTTTGTGACACCAATCCATCCAGACGGAAAGGACAAAAACAAAATGTCTTCCGACCCCCACATCGTGTGTGTGTGTGGGTGTGTGGCGGGGTGCATAAATACTAATGTTCAAATGATGTCGAGTTGTGGGGTCTATATAGACATTCATGTTCACAATTGGATCAGATTAGACAGTTACTAACCATGAGGATAGTGTACACCAGCTGTGTATACACAGATATAGAACCCATTGGGTACCTATGTTTTGTCGTTTATCATGAGAATATTATACATGTGAAATATATAGACCCCACAACTTCCTATCTGTACACGTTCTATTCTTCTGGATCAAATTAGGCTTGTTTTATACTATGCAAATATATATGGACCCCACAACTTGTGTTCAGTTACTCTATTTAGTATTATATAATGTTATAGACTTTTGTAAACACTGTGGCGATTGAGTTGTGGGGTATATATATTTTATAAATTTGATATCCTTAAGTCTTTGTCTCATAATATTGCATAATGTTATAGACTGTGGTGATTGAGTTGTCGGGTATATATATTTTATAAATTTGATATCCTTAAGTCTTTGTCTCATAATATTGCATAATGTTATAGACTGTGGCGATTGAGTTGTGGGGTATATATATTTTATAAATTTGATATCCTTAAGTCTTTGTCTCATAATATTGCATAATGTTATAGACTGTGGCGATTGAGTTGTGGGGTATATATATTTTATAAATTTGAGGTCCTTAAGTCTTTCAGTCTTTGTCTCATAATATTGCATAATGTTATAGACTGTGGCGATTGAGTTGTGGGGTATATATATTTTATAAATTTGAGGTCCTTAAGTCTTTGTCTCATAATATTGCATAATGTTATAGACTTTTATCAACACTGTGGCGATTGAGTTGTGGGGTATATATATTTTATAAATTTGAGGTCCTTAAGTCTTTGTCTCATAATATTGCATAATGTTATAGACTTTTATCAACACTGTGGCGATTGAGTTGTGGGGTATATATATTTTATAAATTTGAGGTCCTTAAGTCTTTGTCTCATAATATTGCATAATGTTATAGACTGTGGCGATTGAGTTGTGGGGTATATATATTTTATAAATTTGATATCCTTAAGTCTTTGTCTCATAATATTGCATAATGTTAAATTGTTAAAGACTGTGGCGATTGAGTTGTGGGGTATATATATTTTATAAATTTGATATCCTTAAGTCTTTGTCTCATAATATTGCATAATGTTATAGACTGTGGCGATTGAGTTGTGGGGTATATATATTTTATAAATTTGAGGTCCTTAAGTCTTTGTCTCATAATATTGCATAATGTTATAGACTTTTATCAACACTGTGGTGATTGAGTTGTGGGGTATATATATTTTATAAATTTGATATCCTTAAGTCTTTGTCTCATAATATTGCATAATGTTATAGACTGTGTCGATTGAGTTGTGGGGTATATATATTTTATAAATTTGAGGTCCTTAAGTCTTTGTCTCATAATATTGCATAATGTTATAGACTGTTGCGATTGAGTTGTGGGGTATATATATTTTATAAATTTGAGGTCCTTAAGTCTTTGTCTCATAATATTGCATAATGTTATAGACTGGCGATTGAGTTGTGGGGTATATATATTTTATAAATTTGAGGTCCTTAAAGTGGCTGTTTCGTAGATTTTCATTACTCTCATTGTAATTTGTAACTTGCTATTAACTTGTGTTATGTGTCCTTATTACCAAGTACAACGATAGGACTACGAACATTAAGCAAATTTACCCTGACATTCCACCAAAAACAAGGGTATACTAAAGGGCTTTCCCGAATTTATTTTCGCTACAATTTGGAAAACACCGTATGCGTGTGCATAAGCCGCGCCTACAACAAAGCAATGGCAGAGTCACCACTACAACCAAGCTCGGTAAGTACAGCTGAAAACTTACATTTTCGATCATATTTTGTGGAAACTTATGTTTGTGTTACAAGTATGAAGTAACTAGCGATACTAAAACGCCATGCCATGAGTCAAACTGCTGCTAGCCCAACTCTATACCGTGACGAACGCTATAGAGGGAATCCTTGAAACGCGTTATATAGTAGGTACATAGGGTCGTTTTCTGGCCGGAGTTTGACCATGTTTGACACACTTAAAACTTAATGAATACATGCCCACAAACGTTTTAGGTGATGGCATTATATGAAAATCTACGAAACAGCACCTTTAAGTCTTTGTCTCATAATATTGCATAATGTTATAGACTTTTATCAACACTGTGGCGATTGAGTTGTGGGATATATATATTTTATAAATTTGATATCCTTAAGTCTTTGTCTCATAATATTGCATAATGTTATAGACTGTGGCGATTGAGTTGTGGGGTATATATATTTTATAAATTTGATATCCATAAGTCTTTGTCTCATAATATTGCATAATGTTATAGACTGTGGCGATTGAGTTGTGGGGTATATATATTTTATGAATTTGAGGTCCTCAAGTCTTTGTCTCATAATATTGCATAATGTTATAGACTGTGGCGATTGAGTTGTGGGGTATATATATTTTATAAATTTGAGGTCCTCAAGTCTTTGTCTCATAATATTGCATAATGTTATAGACTGTGGCGATTGAGTTGTGGGGTATATATATTTTATAAATTTGAGGTCCTCAAGTCTTTGTCTCATAATATTGCATAATGTTATAGACTGTGGCGATTGAGTTGTGGGGTATATATATTTTATAAATTTGATATCCTTAAGTCTTTGTCTCATAATATTGCATAATGTTATAGACTGTTGGGCGATTGAGTTTGTGGGGTATATATATTTTATAAATTTGAGGTCCTTAAGTCTTTGTCCTCATAATATTGCATAATGTTATAGACTGTGGGGATTGAGTTGTGGGGTATATATATTTTATAAATTTGATATCCTTAAGTCTTTGTCTCATAATATTGCATAATGTTATAGACTGTGGCGATTGAGTTGTGGGGCAGGGAATAAACTTAACAGAAATTTGTACGAGCCATGTGGGCTCATAAGACTCAGAATCTACGGGTCCACACCAATCTTTATGAGCCCACACTGAAATCATTCAAAAATTGCAAGAAAAAGTAATCAAATATTTATTTTTTTCTGAATTTTATTACATTACAACAACAATTTCTCTTCAATTTTACTCCTTGAAAGTAATGATCCCGTTTTGTTGGCGATACATTTCGTTTCATGGGAACGGCGAAAAAACTTCCTAAGTGGGCTTGTCGAGCCATAATTTAAAGGTCAAAGAACAATAATTAAAGAGAGTCGTGATTGGTTGATGTGGTGTAGGGAGGGACTACTATTTCAATGTATCAGGAGCTGTGATTGGATGAAGTTATTTAATCTATCTATAAAAAAAAGATTGATTCTGCTGTAAAATCATAAATTTTTATCTCATTTCCCTAATGCAGAAATTTTATAACCTAAAAAGGGGTGGTTGTTTACGTTTGAATTTTGGGGGGTGACCCCCTTCCAGCATGATTTTCTCAAAATTAAGGTGGAAAACCTATGGTAAATTGTTAAAATTCTGATAGAGGACGGTCTGACAAACATTTTGATATATGGATTGTATATAGCTAAAATGCAGGATGTTGTGTACATCTTGCTGGAAGTTTGTTAATTTAACATGAGGACATCTTATGGGAAATGGAACTACTATACTTTGACATATGTAAACAAACGTGAAACTGGATATTGCTAATTAACAAATAAAAAGAACCTGTCCGGATTTGAAACATCTAGATGCTTAGTTCCGCTTACTCAGTGACAGAATTAAGCATCTAGATGATTCAGATTAGAATTCAACAATGCAATCTGATTAAAACCATATCTTTATTCCGCTTCTCTATTTGTCCCATTGCGGATAAAGATCTGGCGAAACTCCGTAAGGGGTCATATTCTGGTGAACTCTGATTTTCAGCTAATCAGTGGAATTAACATCCCCAGCGTGCGTGACCTACAAGGTAGTCTTTGAACAGTGTTTGTTACATATTGCGTCACTATCACATGTCTAGCCGAGTCGTTGATTGACTATGGGAAATAACGGTTTCGGTGACTGAAGCGTCATCAGAGTTCACCAGAACATGACCCCTT